>CM076404.1:1086591-1307732 GCA_038363315.1 Mugilogobius chulae
AAGTTACATTCAGGTGGAAAAACAGCGTGAAAACACAGTCTCAAGCTTCAGGAGACAGACGTCTGTCAGACCGGTTCAGGCCTGATCCAAACAGCTGCTCTCATCTTGTTTTGTTGTTTTATTCAAAGAAGTTTCCCCAGCTAATCAGAGAGCGACTCTTTCTGCATAAAGCATGTGCAGTAGAGTGGAAAGTGACGTAGACCGAAAATCCCTCTATACATTTCTATACAGTGACAATTTTGATTAATAAAGTCTTAATGTACACCTACATAAAGTACAATAACATGCTTCTACTGGATTCTGTTTTTACTTTTTATTTCCATCACTAGTCCTGGGGAGGAGCCTATTGTACATGTTTTTAGTGGTAGGGAAACCAGAGCACCTGAAGGAAGCCTACGCAGACACATGGAGAACATGCAAATTCCAGATAGATTTTTTCTAATAGTCCTGGTTATGTTTCTATGACCACTGTTTTGCAACTTTCACAGCTCACTGGTTCATATGTTAAACACTCTCATGTTTTTGGAGCCACAAAGTCCTGCTGCACCTTGTTATCCACGCGTGAGTTCTCCTCCATGAGTGCGCCAACATAACACAGCAGCAGCTGAAGCAGCAGAGAGCAGAGTCCAGGGTTAGCAGCACGCAGATGACCAAGGGAAACTGTTCTCGGGCGCTGAAAGAGTTGTGGTGCCCAACCCAGAGATCGCGATCAACTGGTCGATCTTCGAGGCAGATTTCTGTTTCGATGAACTTTAACCACGAGTTTCAAGAGCGAAACTACAAGCGCGAACTACACACACAATCTACCAGCGTGATATGTGTGAACTACAAGCGCTAATTATGTGCACAATCTACAAGCACTAGTTTTAAATGTGTCTGCAGAATTCTGCGACAACGTGGCTCCTGAATGTACACGCTCAAAAGAGGGATGAGATACAGTAGAGGGGAGAAGTGCAGGAGGAGCAGACTAAATTCTACCTGCTCACGCGGTGTTGTCCAACCTGCAGCAGTTTGTTTGTTGTTGATGCGAGTCAAAGGAAAACTGACTCTCTCGAGCCCCTCCCCTCACTGTTACCATGGAAACCACCAATCACTCATAGACTACAGTTGTTTGAAGTGGGGTGATGAGAGCTTGAACTTTTTAATGGCTTTTTTGTAGTAGCAGTTGCCACAATCATTTATTTTCAAAATATTGTGTTACTTTTTAACAAGTTTATAACTTTTAATAAAAATAGGCCTATTAATAAAATATTTAAATATTGCACTATTAAAGTCAATAGGTCTGTTTCAAAATTTTTGACATTGCTAATTAAATTAAATCTTCGGGCTGTGTTCAAACTAAAATAGCTGGAGAGCTGAAATAGGTTGGGCACCCCTGCTCTAAAGCTATCATACGGAAGTCCAGAGCTGCCTGTGTGGAGTAAACATTTTTTCCAGCTTTTCTCGTTATTCCGACTTTTTATTTACGTTCAAACGAGAATATAATGTCGTTATAACGACTTTAAATTTACGTTAAAACGAAAATATATTCTCGTTCGAACGACTTTTTTATGATAAACAGACTGCTCTTCCCATGATGCGCCACAAGCTGATGGCTCAGAGCCCTGTACTACGAAGCTAGATTTGGGGTTTAGCGAGGTCAGTCCTGGGTTAAACCTGGTCTGGTCCTACGAAACTGGATCACTTCCTATCAGAGCAGATCTCTATGGCAACATGCGGCAAACTCATAACCTGCTCCAGACCAGGATAAGTTCTGAATAAGTTAAAAAGACGAGGCGCTGGCCAATCAGAGACGAGAATTTAGGCGTTTGCGAAGAGACGGGGGAGAGAGAGATGACAAAGGGCAGCGGAGAAATGAGGAAAGACGAAAGTCGGCGTATTTTATATCAAAGCGATGCGCACGTATTTATAAAAAGGCGCCATGAGATCTTATATGTAGCAGTAACACTGGAAGAATCCTGTTTAATCTGATTAATAAACGGAGCATCATGGGAAGGGCTGTCTATTTTTCATTAAAAGTCGTTTTAACGAGAATATATTGTCGTTTTAATGAAAATAAAAAGTCGTTCGAACGAGATATATTCTCGTTCGAACGTAAAAAAAAAGTCGTTTGAACGTAAATATAAAGTTGTTATAACGAGAAAAGCTGGAAAAAATGTTTACTCCACACTGGCAGCTCTGGACTTCCGTACTATTAGGCCTATTTATTTTGAAAAGAAACTCTGATGTCAATGAGCGTCGCAGTGAAGAACAAGAATGACCAGACGTTCTGAAACTCAGCCATGTGTCCTGAATCAAGAATCCTGTCCCAGTTGTCACTGGGCTCCAGGCAGCAGCTCACGGCTCTTCACTCTGGACTTCAGGGACATAAATACTAAACTCTGTCACTTTTGTCTGGAGTCTGGACACATATCCTCAGGCTTTGTGTGGTTTCTAAAAGAATGAATCAGACATATAAAGAAATCTGCCGTATTTTACCACTGTCACTTCATGATTAGTTTGCATCTGTTGTTTTTGCTCATAGTTCAGACAAAAAAGACTGATTGAGACGAAGTTCCCACGCATTCTGTAAAATCTGGAAAAGCTGAAAAATTATTAGTTAATTTTCCAGTCATGGAAAATGAACGGAAAAGAGAAAAAGTGCCAAAGATCCTGGAAAATAAAATGTTGTCTTGGAATATGATTTAGTCTATCATAAAATAATGCGCAAACTATATTTTTACGACAATTTCGACGTCCTACGCAAAGTTTGGTTGTAACTTGTTGGCCTATAGTAACTTACTTTTAACTAAAATCTTTTTTATTATTGTTTAGTCAACCAGTATGCTGTAGACTTGGCCAGACTGCCAAAATTCACCCAGAATACAGGAAATATCATCACTTGGGGTCAAATGTTCCTAAGGGAGGACCTTTTTTGGCCATGGACCTACCCATGGCTGGCTCTGTTATACATTGGGCTTACAAACTATCATCGTGATTATCCAAAATCCTCTTTCCTCTTCCGCTTCCCTCTCAAACACGTCTTATGTGGTCACCCTAACAAAGTCACAAACTCGTCACTGCATCACTAAAATACATTGGCCTCAGTTCCTGTTCCTTCTTATGCGGGAGGACGTCACAGAAGCTAAAAGAAAACAGGAACAGCAAAAAGTTCATGCAGTGTAAAAAAAAGCTTTAGCATCCAGACGTGTTTTTGATGAAGAGTAACATTATAACACGACAGTAAATCTCTCATTACAGTCCCTGACAAAGGTCTTGTCGCTTATCCATTTTGTACCGAGGATTCATCTGAGAAATCCACCTTCTGCCACTTTTTCAGTGTCCATCCTTTCAGCAGGCTGTGGGCCTTGGCAAATGCCACACGTTTTTTTAATTGCTTTTTGTTTAGTGCTGTTTCTGTGCACTGATTCGACCATGGAGGCCATTTCTAGACAGAATTCTGCAAACTGTTCTGGTTGACACAGGCACTTGAGGTGACCAGGCCTGGTGGAGCTCTGCTGCAGTGGAAAAGGGGCTGGCCTTGGATTTTTGAATCAACAAACGGTCCTCTCGAGCAGTTGTCTTGCGGGGTCTGCCGGACCTGGGCTTGTCAGAAACATCTTCAGTCTTTTCAGATCTTTTTCTTAGTCTTTGTACTTGACGCTGAGACACATCGAAGGTGTCGGCCACCTCAGCAGTGGATCTGGTCTTCAGCCTCTTTGGTCTCAGGGTGGATCTTAGGCATGTTGTCAGCGGTCAAGTTGCAGTTGATGTGAAGGTCTGGTGTGCTGGGGTTCTTTTTCTACACACCCACTAATTGACTGATCAGTAACTGATCACAGGTGAGGCTGTAATCTAGGATTGGGTACATCATAGGACAAGGCCACAAGACTTTTGTCTTGCCAAAATCTGACCTGTCTGTGTTCATTAAATGATCAATCTTTCTTCAGTGAAGCAAATTTATTTTAGTATATTGAGCATAATTTGGGAGGGCTTTAGCTTTCATATGAGACATTTCTAAAACCAATCGATTAATTTAAAGTCAGGTTATAAGCTTTTGTTTCTACAAAATGGATAAGCGACAAGACTTTTGTCAGGGACTGTACATTTTAATCTCCAGACTATATTAAAACTTTTACAGGACAATCACAGATTCACAAAAACAACAATCTATTTCTATAAAACATTTATACGCCGTTTTCATTCAGCTCTTTCCTCGTTTACAGGCCCAGCAGCAGGATTCAGACGAACACTTTACAACCGTTTTACGACCCGAGTGGAAACCCGAGCAAACATCACGCCCCTGACACATCCCACGCCAGATAAGATAAAAACGCTCAAAGTACAGCCTCTCTCATCCCGCTATAAATCCCCCGTTTAGTCTGGCTCGGCCCTGTTTGGATCCGGGACTGAGCTCGTTCGTTCGTTCGTCATCATGTGCACGGGAGCCTGTTCGAAGTTCGTGGCCATCGCGCTCTACCCGCTGGCCCTGGTGTCCATCATCTGCAACATCATCCTGTTCTTCCCCGATTTCAACACGAAGTACGCGGGCGAGGATGGAGAGAACAGCCCCCGGATCACCGAGGAGGTCAAGTACATGGGCGGGCTGATCGGAGGAGGCCTCATGGTGCGTACGACCCACACCAAAATAACGCTACGACTTCAAATAACCACATTTTTATATGTTTTAAATAACCTATAGCAGTTTTTCCATTGTGTAAAACTTTATCGTTCTGCTGCAAATGTCGAAAAGATTAAATTTGGCATTCAGGGCCTCACTTATCTTATGAAAAATATTATCAACACATTAACAGGATATTTACAGGGTTCGTACAGTCATGGACAGGGGTGTCGGACTCGGGGGGTAAATGGTGCTAGTTTCTCCGGGCCCAGGCAGCATCGGACCTTCTGAGCGCTGATAGTTTTTCTAGTTTATGTCAGTCCATCAGTCATCAGGCCTGTTTTCGCTGTACATAACCAATCCATCTTAAAGGCGATCACTCCTCCCCTCTATTATGTCATGCTATGTTATGTTTTTAACCTGTTATAATGGTCTTCCTTCGTCTTTAGTTTACTCAAAGTTTTATTTGAATTGATTCATGCATGTTGGAGTAATCTTGTCTTGTGCTCAGAAATCCCAGTTCTCACCTACCACCTATCCCCTCCCACGTGTCTGTATGTACTTGATATAAGATTAATACTCAAAGGGCCTGATTTATCAAGCCAGGTGCTTAAGTGCGGGTGCAAACTGAAAACTAAAAAATTATGTTGTTTGCGAGCAATTTATGCTTACTTTAATATTGGAAGATGTACATATAAAACGTTACACAAATGCACCACCTCATTAGCGTCCTGTGTGAAAGAAAAATATCAGCTACGTCAAGATTTTGCTCCCCTAACCTGTTTGCACATGAGCAAATGCTTGATAAATCTGGCCCAAAGTGACGCCTATACTATGGTTCAGAACTGTCCCAGAGCCACTTTCCAACAATAATAATTAGTTTTTAAAAATCTGTTGCTCTTTACAGTTACATTTTAAAATGAAGAGGCGGGGCTTATCAGATCTGCAGTTTTGAACAGGAAGTCAGTAGAGCTGTTTCTATTTTTAAGTTGTTTTAGATCAACTTTGTGTTTTACAATGAACAAACAGTAATTTACTGATCTGCATGTGTTCTAGTTTCTTACTAAATGATGGAAAAAAACACAATAGGACCCCTTTAGGTCATTTTATCTTAGTTAGATTTTACTTTTTTGCAGTGTCTAATTTCAAACAATGTGTTTCCATCTGTTTTTTTTAACTATCTGCTCCTAATATCGAAAAAACCCAATTAAGCATTTGCTCAAGTGCAAAACAGGTTGAGAATATGGCAGCTAAATGAAAAATGCTGCCACTTTTCATGTTTTTAAAGTCATTTAAAGCATCAGTTTTGGCTAAATCCGTTTAAAGACATTGAGACTTTTGCTAAAACAGAAGTAAATTAGCAAACAAGGTATTATAACTTCACTTTTACTGGCTCTTTAACAAGATATTTGCTCGTTATGAATAAGTTTATGTTCAGGCTTTGTTAAACCTGAACACAAAGAAGAGAATAAATGACTCTTTTGCGCCACCTGCTGCTGGTTCTGCTGAAGTAAACTCGTTCTATCAGCGTCACGTGAACCACATCGTGATAAGAAACGTATAAAAGATAACAGAACATAGAGTCTGATGTAATTAAAGCAAATAACCAGCCTGTTAATAAAGTTTATAAAGCTTTTGTGCAAACACGCAAGATAAAACAGACTCAAAGTGCAGATAAATCAGATAAATGTGGCGTTTAGCTGTTTTGTACAAGTTTTCTGTGGCTCTGATGTTAAATACAAATGAAGTTTTGACACTATGAAGGTTAACTTGCTGAATAATGATCTTAATCTGAAGTGTGGAGTAGGGTCCCGCTGCAGACTGCAAGATGGAGGCGTGTTGTTAGATGGGCGTGTTGTGAGCACTAGTGTTGTGAACAGTCTTTGCACTAGGTGGCGATATTCACATCAACCCTTCACGATAAAGACGCCAGAGACGATGTAAAATTTGAAACCTACTAACTCTATAGATGGAAAGTTGAATAATTTAATTATTATTTGTACTTTGGGGGCATTTCACCCAAATTACGTTTAGTATTATTTAATACTTTTGCCGGAATTATTAAAAATTGACCTGGAGAATAATGTCTTTATTTTTAATTGCTTTATTTATTACATACTTTTAATTTTGTCTGATTTTACGTGTTTTCCAGTGGTTAGTGCTGATAGTCAGGTCCAGAGGTGGTTGCCATGGTGATGAGTTTATAACTGTTGCTAAACGGGCCTATTTTTTATCTTAACCTTTAACCAAACCTTTTTCCTAACCTTAGCCATCACCCTAACCCAGTGCTTCTCAATTATTTTTTGCCGCGCCCCCCCTGGGAAAGAGAAAATGTTTCGCGCCCCCCCTACTCACCGCGGTGACTACAAATCAGATTATTATCTATAAAAAGTGTATAAGTATATCTAAAAGTGTATCCTTTAAACATTAACAAAAGAAAAAAATCAATATCAACTTGAAACAAAGTTCAACAAATATTAACTTTATTTTGTACGTTTACACTTTGCAAGTTTATATATATATTTTTTATTCATATTTTTTGCAGTGTTATTTTACAGTGTAGTCAGCTTCACAGGCTGAATAGAAAAGGCTTTGAAAGCGGCGCTGGGCGCTGTTTATTCCACAAATGATCAGGGGTCTCATTTATGAAAAAGTGCGTGAAAAAGTACGCTGCGGCAAAATCCAACTTTCATTTACGTAAAGAAAGTTGAGATTTACAAAAGCCTCCGTACGCACTCCTGCAGGTCATTTCCTCGTCACTTTTCTCCACAGCTGGAAAAAAATCTGCGCACCGGACCCCGCCTCACGTCATTCCCTCTTCACGCCTCTTTTCAGCATAAAAGGTCCATGCAAAGAGTCATTCATATATTCATGAACCGATAATGAGCCAGTTTGTTTGACTGACACACGGAGGGAAAGGGGAGGAGAGAGAGACGGAGCAGCACCCGAGAGGATTCTGAAGTGAACAGTGCAGCTCGTCTGACAAACTTATCGGCCTGTTTTAGATGTGATGACTTTAGTTTAGAACTGTGCTTTACTGTTAAGGTTCGCACAACAACGGGATATGATGTTTCATATGCGTAATGTTATAAATGCACGTGGAAGTTTGAGCGTGCACATATGCGCGAGCTGACGAGAGACTGAAATGTGCAGTGTGTGAGACGTGATGAAGATGAAAGAGGGGCAGCGAGGGAAGCTGTAGGCTTGACGTTTGAGTGCGCGCGTGGAGTGGGATTTTATCCACACTGCTACAGCGATGTGTGTGCCTGTGCGCGCGCGCGTATGCCGTGATAAGTGTGTATGCGCGCGCGTATGTGGTGATGATGTGTGTGCGCTGGATAAACGTGTGTGAGAGAGCAGAGAGACACTCGTGCGTGATCACAGGACCTTTGTTATAAAGTGCACTTATGAACTTAATGTCCAGATTGCTTCAGATTCTCTAAATAAAACAATGTGATTCATGCGCTCCCGTGCACGTATACGGCTTCTAAATTACAACACTGACCTAAGCTTCATTTTCCACAAAGTAGTTGTGATTAAAGTTATTATATTTGTTGGAAATATGAACAAAAGTCATGTACCTCATGTGCACTAAACACAAACCTCCAGAATGTCTCCTCTAAACACAGATCTCCTCCTGCTTCGTCTCTGAAAGTGCGTACGGTAGCCCCAGAGTTTGCGGTCCCACCCGCAAAATCCCACGTCAAGTCTTCTTTTCATAAATCCCAAAATTGACGCAGGAAACCACGCACGTAATCTCCCACGTACTTTTGACCCAATTTTGTACGTACGCAGGCTTCATAAATGAGACCCCAGAGCCGTACAGTTTGTGTTGAGTAAAGTTGGTGTAATGATGAGGCTGATTAGGTGTTTTACCGCGGACACGCGACCTCGGGCTTGTTGACGCTGCTCTGTCCCGGTTGAGGGAGCGCGCGGTGCCGGGGCCGTTCTTTCCACCTGTGTGTGTCTGGCGCGGTGCGCGAGAAGCCCGGGCCGCTGCACACAAACACAAACGGAGAGACACAAACGCGGAAATGTACCGACACCGGCACCGATCAAAGCAGGGCAGACAAGGCACCGTGAACGGGACAGATTTTATGAAACGCGCTGATTTAAGACCGATAGGGCTGGAGCTTATTGATCTAGTGGACTGTTACGCGCCCCCCTGCGCGCCCCACTATTTGAGAAGTACTGCGCTAAAGTATTAGACCGGCAGGGGCAAGATCGCGCGGGATGTCTGCACAGAAAAGCACACGCAGTAATAGGTTCCTCTCACTGCGCTGCAGGACAGTGCGCTTCAATAGGTCGTTTGTCCCTTCAGCTATCAGGCTGTTTAACAGATCTGCCTGATATGAACTGTAATGATATATGAGCACTTTATACTATCGATAGTAATATTTTATTGTTCTACTGTTATTCTTGTGTGTGTTGTGCAAGTGTATGTTTGCTGCCGGACACCTGAATTTCTCCCTTGGGAGATTAATAAAGTTTTTAATTGATAAATAATATACACTAACACTATCGCTGGTGAAATCCACCCAAAACTTACATTACCCTCTATTACTGTTGCCGGGTGAAAATCACTCGAAAACAAGCCTGTGGTAAAAAGTGGGCTTTGGGGAAACACCCACACCTTCATAGAAGTCAAAAACACTGGTGAAGCTGCCCAGGGACCCATGACACTCAGAAAAATGCAACATATTGAAAATCATGTAAATACATTTGCTCAGGTGAAAATCACCCGGCGATAGTTCTCTAGGGTTAAACATTTGGTAGAAGGTTTGGAGGTATTTTATGTTCCTTTTTCATTTTTTCGTTTTGGGTGATCTGGAAGTGTGAAGCCAGTCACACTTCACTTACCGTAGTTGAACTGGATACACTGTCAGTGCCTGCGGTCCTGAGCTCCGGAGAAAGTGCCCGGGTGCCGTACAGCGCCTTACTCCGGGCCCTGAGAGCTCCAGTGAAGTGCTGCTTAAAGGTGCACTATGTAACTTTGAGACACTCTGAATGGGGATAAATGCATTTTATGTCATAATATGAAAAGAATCAGCTAAAGCAGGGGTGTCGAACTCATTTCGGGGCATCGGGGTTGTCCTCGAGGGGCCGGCTGTAACTAAAATGAACCTTACTAATTTTTCTGGATTTAATTATTGTATAATAATTAAAGTGACAATTACTGAATAAACATCTGCATTAGTCTGAGAAATGACTTACTCTTTAAGTTTCAGACAAATCATTTCATCAGGTGTAGACAGCCAGATTAATCCTGGCACTAATAGAAAATTAAAGTAAACCTTATAAGACCTTGAGGGCCGCATAAAATGAGGTGGTGGGCTGCATCTGGCTCCTGGGCCTTGAATTTGACATATGTGAGCTAAAGGAACCACTTTTCTATGGAAACAAACATGAGTGGGCCCTCCTCCAGGCAATATAATAGTTCATTTTGTGGCTATGCAAGCCTGTTCAAAGTAAAAACGCAGATTTGTATTATTTGTGCAGTGTAAAAACACATCTAAATGACAAAAACTTGCTTTTTTTCAAGTTTTGTTTTTTGCCAAAAAGTTACACAGTGCACCTTTAAAGTGCGTATGACAGGTTTGAACGTTTTTCAGATTTGTATGTAGTTTGGTAGATTAATACTTGTTGTAATTATAAATCATAATTTTATGTTAATCAATAACACGTTTGTGGAGAAAATGTGAAAATATGTTGAAAGTACCTGGAAGTAGAGCAGAGATCTAAACTGATGACATCACACTAGGGAGACAAAGATATTTTCAATTTTCGCACAAGAAACTGATTTTTATGCTCTGTAAACACACATTTAACAAAAAAGTGAGTTCAGGTATATTTTTTATGGCTCAAGTAAAATTTGAAGAGTTTGGGCCCAATTTATTAAATGGTCGCTAGCACCTAGCGTAATGTCATCATTGAGGAACAGGAAGTAAATATTTAATGCTAAAAAATGGCCAAACTGGAATGAAATTTAAAAAAATGTTTAGTAAAACCTTAAATATATTGATCTTAACTACGTCTTAGTGAAATGAGTAGTTCAACCCCTCTTGGGCACTTTAAGGCCTCTCGCTTTGCCCGGGACAGATATTGTGTCTTGGGGTTGGTGCAGACAGCTCCTGAGTGCCCCATTATGCCCGCGTGGACAGATGTGACCTGGGGTACGTGGCAGAAAAGCACTGGGCACCGTGGATGTCGGCCACCGTCAGTCAGCGACAATCAGCAGCCTGGTTCAGTCTTGCTCTGAGGGAAGACCAGAGGTACCTGGAACAGCCCTCACAGGCCGTAGTGAGGGAGGTGGCAGCTTCACGTTGGATATTTTGCTCCTCAACGACAGTGACAACTCCCCTGAATGTACCCGCTCACTGTAGCTTTGTGTGGGGAGCCGCTTTGTGAGGTGTCGCTGTATGTACGGTGCTTAGGGACAGTCTGTAAATGACTCGTGCTTCATTGAAATGTAACATCTTGGAAAGCTTATCAGTAAGATCTGTTTAAACACATGTTCTGTGTGTTTGTAGGTCTGGTTCCTGCCATCCACATCCACCTGACCAGCGCTCGCAACTGCTGCGCCAACCGCTGCGGAGTGAGTCTAAACACACTTTGACTTTACTTCACACTTTCAAACATTAAGTTGTTCCTCTTTAGCAGCAGCACAGGCTCACATCTTCAACTCAAATTCAAATTCGTCGGTGCAGACTAAACGTGTGTGTGTTTGTGCAGATGTTCCTGTCCATCGGCTTCGCGGCTCTCGGAGTGGTCGGAGCGATCTGGAGCTTGAGTGCGGCAGGTCTGGGTCTGGCCAACGGTCCCACGTGTCTCTGGGCCAACGCACAGAGCCCCACCGCACAGTGGGGAACGCCTTTCGCCAACAGGTACCAGCACAAGACACAAACCACAAGATTTACATTTAAACCCTGATCTAACAGTGATGTTTGGGACATATAAAAAGATTACTAAATTAGTTGACGATTATTCCAACAATTGATTAGTTGGGATTCATTGATTAACTTGTTGCAGCCCTAATTCAGATTTTATTCTGTATGTTTGAGTAATCTTGTATTGTCCTGCAGCTGATTAATCTGACTCTCAAGATTTACAAGAAAGTTTCACACAATCTTGAGACTTGATCTGGAGAAGCCGATGCTGCACGGTTAAAGACGGTCATAATAAGCAAAAAATGTGACTTCTCAGCTACTTCCTGGTTCAGACGCTTCACAATCTGATTCAAACATTGTCTGATGTTTTTTTTCTTGGTGCTTTCAGCGACACTGAATGATCATGTGTTTGAACCCAATTCAGAGAAACAATCTGCAGGGCCGTAGCACCAAATTCTGGCCTGGGGTGCAAACTTTGTTGATGGCCCCTCATACAAAATGTTGTGTTTTAAATATTAGTCCGCTCATTTGGTTTTATTCCTTTTATTCCATATATATTCTTTTAGTTAAGTGTTGCTTTAGAGTTTTTTGCAGGCTTCAACAGATCAAAGTGAAGGCTTCTATTGGCATAACCGACGACAAAACAAGAACTTTATGTGTTTTTTAGTGTCAAACTATTGGTTTGGGGTAACTAATTTATTGTAAATGAGTAAAGTTTGAGCTTTCCAGTAAAATTAGACAACAGAGTACCGTTTGAGCTGAAGAAATGTAGTTCTAATCAGGAGCCGAATGCAGCTCTCTGATTGGATGAGCTTGGATGATCCTCTCCAGTTTTCACTTTGTTGTTTGTCAAAAGAAGTTTATAAGCCGTAACTTGTTTGTAGTGTGAAATCAGTTACTCCATAGCTTTTATTGTGTGACATTTTCAACACATTTTAATGTTGCAATATAACAAACCCTTAGTGAATGTGTATATTAGCGGTGTGCAATGCCTCTAACATATGATATGTATCACGGTACTCCTGTCACGGTACGGTTATCCTGATAGAGGAGACAATGATACAATGACGATATATTGCGACTTTTTCATTAAAGTTCTGACTTTTACTCTCCAAACACCATTTAGGTTTTAACTCTGACACCTTCCGCTCATAAATCCTTCCACACACGGTTAATAACTTCATGTATTCATTTGGGTGCATTTATGGCTTATAAAATTCTTTTTACAAACAACAAGTGAAACTGAAGGGACCACCCAAGCTCAGCCAATCAGAGGCAGCATTCAGCTCCGCGGTTGTGTGTCCGTGTAATGTACGCGGTACAACATCGCAGCTGTGACTCATTCTTCTCACATTTGGCACAGCGCCAAAGACAGAAACGCGGTTTCGTGACGATGCAGTGCAGCTCTGGGTCTGCAGGTTCATTTGTGTGCGTGTAATGGACACGATTCAGAATGCTGTTTGTGTGATTCTTCATTCGTAAAGTTGGAGAGGTTAACCGTGTTCCTATCGACGCCAATCACCGATCACATGGCTTCATTCAGTGACTACTTTGACTTAGAATAACTCCATCACGACTCAGTGATCAGCTCTGATCAATGTAAAAACACTGTTGTTTTTAATTATAAAGTCAAATTTAAAAATGTCTTAAAGAAACTTCACCGTGAAGTTCGGACCTTGGTGGAATTTTCCCCCACTGGACCTCCATGAAATCTTATTGGTGACCCCTGCTTTAGAGGAACAATCTCACAGCTAAAGGACCTGCCTCAAGAACACTACAAAAAGTGAATTAAGTTAAAATAGCTTGATTTTAATTTGAACCCTAATTTCAAGCATTTTGGACAAATTTAAGCTCTATTTTTTCTAAGACCTAGATATTTTTACTTGTTTCAAACATTTTCAAACCTAATTTCAAACATGCCTCAAAATTATTTGCCAGTGGTTTAGGAAAAATGTTCTGATCTCGTTGGCAGTTTTTGTTCCTAGCAGAGAGAGAAAAAAGAGAGAAGAGTAGAAGAAAGGAGAGAAGAGGAAAGAAAGAGAGAGAGAGAAGGAAGAGAAAGAAGAAGAGAGAAGAGAGAGAAGAAGAAAAGAAAGAGAAGAGAGAGAGAAGAAAGAGAGAGAGAGAAGAGGAGAGAGAAGAAAGAGAAGAAGAGAAGAGAAGAGAGAGAAGAAAGAAGAAGAAAGAGAAGAAAGGAGAGAAAGAAGAGAGAGAGAAGAAAGAGAGAAGAGGAGAGAGAGAGAAGAAAAGAGAGAGGAGAGAAGAAAGAAGAGAGAAGGGAGAGAAGGAAGAAAGGAAAGAAGAAGAAAGAAGAAAGGAGAGAAGAAAGGAGAGAGAAAGAAGAGAAGAGAAGAAAGAGAAAAGAAGAAAGGAGAAGAAATAGAAAGAATGAGAGAGGATATAGAGAAAGGGAGAAAGAGAGAGGTGAGTGAAGGAAGGAGAGGGTGAGAGAGAAAGAGAGAGAGAATGGGTTTAATTGACAAAAACTTAAAGGCAGAAATTGTACTTGCAGTTAAGTTGAACTGTGTTATATTTTTTACAGTGTGTGTATTCATTGTGACTCTTGCGCTCATGCTCTTGTGTTCTTGTGTTTCTCGTGTTTTGTGGCAGTAACGGCAGCTACCTGGGCGACAAAACCATGTGGGACTGGTGCATCGAGCCCAAGGCGTGGTGGAGTTTAACCTGGGCCTGTTTGCCACTCTGCTGGTGTGCGCTTCTCTGGAGCTGATTCTGTGCGCGGTGCAGATGGTCAACGGTCTGTTCGGCTGCCTCTGCGGGACCTGCGGCGGGAAGGATGTGAGACTGCAGCACTACGACCACACACACACCATATAAACTACAAACTACACTTAAAACTACACACACATTATATACAAACAGCCAGAAGAGAACTTAGACTGCACTTTCAGCCATTATATGAGTGTTCTAACAGGAATCCTTGTGGATCTGCATGCTTTAGACCAGCCCTTCCCAAACTTTTCAGAGTCGCGCCCCATTGGTCCCCCTGGTAATTTTTCCACACAAAATAATGTAAATGTATTTCCTCTCAGATTAAGAACGAAAACAGTAAGATGATAATGACTGTAGACTTGGATTGTTGGATTAAAATAGTAAAATTAATCAAACTAAGGAGGATACAAAGTTAGTTTAAAACTCAGTTTCTGTCATACTCTATTGTGGACAACCTCTGGAGGCCCCCTGCAGAGCTCCTGAGGCCCCCCAGACAATAGACAATAAGGACCGCAGTGGACAGGAGCTGGTGTAACTGGCTTTTCGACTCAGCATGTGTTTCGGAACCGAACTTGTCTCACAATCAGTGTACAAAAGCAAGAATTTGGGCCTAAGGAGCCCTTGCTGGAAAATGTCTGGCCACCTAGTTTATCTCTCACACAGGAGCACACAAGGCCACTCGTCCATGAAGCAGTTTTTGTTTTTTAACACAGCCTGATCAGGGAGCAGCAATCCACACAGAGTGTGGCGCCACACTGTGGTCAGTTACAGGCATTACACCGCCCTTCAGGCTGGTTTACTGATTCGTGTGGACGCTCACAAATCCTAAAACAGCTCCATGTTTATGCAGATTGTTTTCTATTATTTAAAAAAAAATTCAGAAATTAACAAATTTCTATCTATAGGCTTGTGCCAGTGCCATAAAACACTATACTATACAAGAATTAAACTGTATTTTATGTGGAAAAAACAAATCTGTAACATTTCAAACTTTGTGCCTAATATTATGGCTTGGGCTGCGTCTGTGTCCAGGAAAAAAAAAAATAGCACAGGAGACTGAAAAACATTGTATATTTCTGCAGAATCAATGAGCCGATCCAACAACACTAGCTCTCTATTTTCATTTATGTTCAAAACAAAACCCTTCTTTCTTTTCAGGCTGGACAGGCAATAATTATCACAGAATTTTTGAATAGTTTTATGTTAAAACGTGACGCAGCTGAAAACAATAGTCAAGATTGTCAGGGCCGAGTTTCTGTAATAATTGCTGCAAACTAACCTCAAAACATAATTTTTGTGTGATGTGTTTCCAGTAAACGGAGCGCCCCCTGGTGTAGGACGACAGCTCTGCCGGCCTGAAGAACAAGCCACCGTGTTTTTTTTTAAAGCGAAACTTCAGCCTTTTCAACCATAAATCATCCTCTTGTTCTGCCTGTTTGTACTTTACACAGTTGAACGTCATTAAATGCACTCCACGTCACTCCGAAAGAAATACGATGAGTCCCGGTGCGTTGATGTATGATACTGTAAATGCCTTTAATGTTGTATAAAATAAATACTAAATTAAGCTTTTTTTGTTCTTTTCACTTCACGTTCGTCCAACTCAAGACACTGCAAGAGAACCTGATTTTTAGTTCACAAAATCATAATGTTTGAATCTATAAATCTTACAAACCCTTTTGCACATTGTTATTCGTGTCCAGTTTAAGTTTTGGCTTTAGAACTGAGGTGGATCACCCTAGCTCAGCCAATCAGAACGCTGCTTTGAGGAACTTAAAAGCTCTGTTGTGTGTTATAACTTTGGAAACTTTGGCAAAAACCTGCCATTTCTAAGTTAATTTTTACTTGTAGAAATCCGCAATCGTTCAATTTTTCTGCAAAATATTTATTTCATGACAACGTTTCGGTCGACTGACCTTCGTCCAGTATAGAGGAGCAGGCCTTTGCATTCCCTGCTATAATGCTCTAGCCCTGCTAAGACACTAGATAAGAACATAAACATGATGCCAATCCTGAAATAACAATAAAGTAAATCATTTCGCACCTTTCGGCACAACTTTCTGCAGACAATGAGCGAAGCACATGTTGTGGCAGTGACAATAATCGGTTTGACGCAAATTTGCCAACCAGATTGTTTCTATAGTCGATAAACTAATCTGGTGATTGCCTACAGAGATTTATTAAACAAGACTATGTGCCGAAAACAAAACTCCACCGAACTTGTTTATAAGTGATAAGTCTAAATGCTCTCATAAACTGTTACCTAGCAGGACTAAATAAAACAGATGCTAGCCAATCAAGTGGACCTACTAATATGTAGTTCTTTGATTTCAATGTCTTATATAGTTTCCTACCAGGGTACCTGGACCCCAGACTGGAGATTGCAATTTAAACAGAAAATAGAGTTGCAAGTATTAATCTAGGACAAATTTTATTTGTGCAATTTTACATTTGTAGAGTATTGACATGGATCTAAAAGCATAATGAATGGCATAATCAACTGTATTTATTATGATCCATCTTTTTCAGCTTAATCCTTATCCGCTGACTCCTATCCCGTACTGGCCCAGCTGGAAACCAAGGTGGCCACATCATACTGCTTCGCGGGCCAGATGAATAGCCTCTAAAACAAGGAAATACTTCTGTAAATTGTCAAAATGCTTGAAAATATTTAAATCCTAGAATCAAGCAACTTTAATTCACTTTTTTGCAGTGGTAAGGCCTAGGAGAACTTTATAAAAAACACAAATAAATAATAAATACCAGAAATAAATGGAATGTGTTGCCAGAAAACCAAGTTAATACCAGTCCATGCTGCAAGCTTAACAGGCCATACCATCTACCAAAACGTGATCCTGTCAGATCTCAGAACAAGCGTGACCCTGGCAGTACTCGGATGGAGATCTGAAATCTTAGACCAATGGACAAATGGGAAAACCTGCTTTTCCACCATGTCAATCAGCTGTTTAGAACAGATTAAAACCAGTCCAGTGTCAGTCTTACATGGGCTAAATGCTGCCTCATTTGTGTCGGGATTATGGTAAATAACACTTTTGAGTAGCATGTCTAATTACAAGATTGAACGACATCGCGTTCCATTTGCTGTTATGTTTAATTTTCCTCAGAGCCATCTTACAAGATTGATAAGAAAAGTTAAATAATAGTTGACACTGATTAATATGTATTTGTCAAGATAAAGTGTGCTTTAACAATTTCCTTTGTACCATTGAACGCAACTACAGGTAACTCCACTTCACAATGGAATTTATCTCTTTACAGAGCAAACGAAGGCAGCATAACAGGGCAGACCGGGACAATTATAACACTTTTCCAAATGTGACACATCAGCTTAATCTTAGTTGAAGTCCGCTTAAAACGACATGAAATAAAAGCTGCAGATCTGGGCTTGACATGTGAACAGGTTTGGATTCACTAGAGTTATTATTTTGAAGCTGTTTTCATTTCAAGACAAGAAAGTCAAGAGTTACAACTGCAACACAACATGAGGACAAGTGTAACACATGAAATTACAACAATTAATATTTATTTTTTCTTTATTAAAGAGAATACATTTGACGACTGAAGGTTGTCCACATTTAAATAGCCATAACTCTGTAATCTTATTATAATAAAACACAAAACTGCTGTTACAGTCTGCTCTAATTTTACTCATGTCCTTCTTGAACTAAAATGAGAATTATTCTGAAAAAATTGAAGGCTGGGTGCACGGTAGCCAAGTGGTTAGAGCTCTGGCTTCCCAATAAGGAGGTCGTGGGTTCGACTCCCGGGTCGGACCATATCAACATCTCACGATCTCTCTGGTGGAGTTTGCATGTTCTCCCCGTGTCACCGTGGGTTTTCTCCGGTTTCCTCCCACCTCCAAAAACATGCATGTTTAGGTTAATTGGGCATCACTGTAAATTTCCCTTAGTGAGTGAATGAGAGAGTGAATGTGTCTGTCTAACCCTGCGCAAGTTGGCCACTGTCAGGGTGTTCCCCGCCTAAGGCCCAAGTCACTGGGATAGGCTCCAGTCACCCGCGACCCCTAACGGGATTAAGCGGTAGAAAATGAATGAATGAATGAAAATGAAGGCTCTGATAAAAATCAGTCGAACAAATGATACACAAACTTTTTGGACAAAAAACATAAATCTAAATAAATCCATCCAAAATGAATCTATAAAAGGCCGAGGGGCAGTTGTAACACAGATGAGGGCTGTTACAATTTTTTTCTCTGTTAGCATTCATATTTGTTGTTGTGAAACTTACCAAACACAGACCACAAAACCTATATTTAACCATATAAACATGACAGCCAGTCTCAATCACATCTGTGTCCAGAACAAAAACATGAGTCATGTGATGTGTAACTTTACTACTCAAAAAAATGAAATCTGTTTCCACTCAAACAGCAGGTGATAATGAAATGAGCGGTTCTGTGCAGAGTTGAAGCTTCTGCTACGAATGGGAGCCTCTGTTACATTAGGCCCCAGTCCTCAGTATCTTACCACTACTCAGTGATGAATAAATAATGCAGAATGTGAAGCGGCTTGGGTGTCTAAATCCAATGCATTATTATTAATATTTTATTGTCAACACATTAAAAATGACTCCAAGTGAGAACACAGACTAAACCTTTTACTCAAATAAGCGTTATGTTCTTTCAAACTAAACATTACAAACAGTGAAGAGAGTCATAAGTTTTAAAGTAAACATAAAACTAGAACTACAAGCTTCTGTCTTTATTCTTCCATCAACAACAGACCAACTGTTCCCTGAGCTCAGACACATGAAGCCAATTGTCACGGTAATCCGCTTTTAATCTTATTAGACCTTTTTTTTTTAGTCTCTCCGCGGTTAAAACAGTAAATCTCCACTTAACACAGTCACACACACGTAACACCGCTGCGGAGACACCTCTGGGGGCGCTGTTTTACTCGAACTCTTGTATAAGTGGAGCAGGCTGGATCCAGAGCGCGCGCACGGAGCGGAACAGGTGAGTTTGGAGACTCTTTTACGCACGCATCTTTACGCACCACGAGGCACTCTTCTCGCACACGTTCTGTAAAAGTGTTCAGGCTCGGTTAGGTCTGCTGAAGTCCGGTTTGGTCCAGGTTTAGTCCAGGTTTGGTCCGGTTTTGCCTCGGTCTCGGTGCTCCGGGACAGTTGGAGGTAATCTTGGCTGATCCAGGGCTTGAGCCGCTTTGGCGCAGCAGGTCAAAGCGCGAGGACCAGACTCAGAGCGGATGGATCTTTGAGCGGAAACTAGGACACTATGTTTTTCATTTAAGCATTTGAAACTAGCTAATAATTACGACTGGAGCTAACGATTGTTTTGGTAGAAAAGACACAAGACATGAACATTTAATTATAACTTTAATCTTAGTTGATTAAAACTAAATGAAATGAAAGTCAGATCTTGGCTTGACAGATGAATAAGTTTAGATAAAGGTGGAAGGTGATTTTACACTGCAAACACAATTCAGGCTTAATGGACCTTTCTCATAAATACTTCAACACATTGTTAATATCAATATATATTAAGTTGTGGTTGCAGTTTTGACTTAAAGCGACTTTTTTTCTCTAAAGTGAAAGTGAGAGGACCACTTAAGCTCAGCCAATCAGAACGCTGCATTCTGCTCCTGATTACAACTTAAATTCTTTATTATTTGATCAGAGAGAACTCTGGGGTCTCTTTTTTTCCACAAAGTGCTGCATTTATCATCGACTTATTGGTGGAAGACACAAAATGTACTTATTTACAACAAAAAGTTAGCTACCCCAACTTTAAGTTTTAATAAAAAGTTGTACAATTGTAACACATGAAGCTGAAACTATTCATATTTTTCTTTATTGAAGACAATGCATTTGACAGACTGGAAGGTTGTACATTTAAACCATCTTAAAGGTGAGGTACTTGACTTTTTTCGTGTAAATTGCTTTGTTTTTTTTTACTAATACATTTATTGTACAAGCATAGAGGTTATGCACTGACGTTTTGCTTTTGCATTTAGAATGAGTGGCATTTCTTCATTGTTTTCTTTGTTGTCGTGGCCAGTGTTGGGTAAGTTACTTTAAAACTGTAATACATTATATATCACTAGTTACAGGGAGAAAAATGTAATACATTTGTATTACAATATTACTGTTCACTATGTAACTGGAGTTACAGTACTTGAGTTACTTTGAGCTCATCACACATTGTAAGACCTTGACAACACTAATCCTGTACATTCATACTTGTTTACTGGTTAATTATGGAAATGTGATGTCACAACACATTTTCCTCATAATATTTGATTACCTTAAGCAACAGACAGTATTTTAGTGATGTTTGGTCCTGAAGTGTTGTTTTCAATAGAATATAAAATCAATGAATGAATAAAGTAACTTGAGTTACTCAGATTGTAACTGTAATATATTATCAACATTTATATAAGTAAAGAGTTACACTACTTAGTTACTGAAAAGTGGAATAATATTACAGTAATAGTACAAAAGTAACTGGTTACTCCCAACACTGGTCGTGGACAACGGCTTGTTAACTAGAAGTTGTCTGTAACAACAGTTGATGATTTTGACATTTAAACTGCAACAAACGAGTCAAAAACATTTTGAAAGAAGAAAAATCATAAGTTCAACTGTGTGTAATTCAACGTCTGATAAATGTGAGGAGCTAAAACGTGTTGTTTATCTGCTTTGCTGCAACTGTTGACTTGATTTTCTCTGTTTACATGTCAGTTACAAACCCAGTGCTCAGTAGACTTGTGGTGGGTTGAATTTGTTATCAAACTGTGGTTTAGTTTTCCTGTTTTACTTGTATTTTCAGCTTTTACAGTAGAAAACGTGCTTTCTCTCCATTGACTCATATCACTTGCCACTCAGCATGAACATAATGCTGTGATGTCACCTGCATAACCTCTATTATGACAGAAATCAGATCACTATGTACTGTTTAAATAAAACAAAAGGCATTTTATTTGTCTTTAGGAGCTAAAAGCAGCGATCTGATTGGCTGTGAGGGTTCACATAATATCCAAACAAATCCAAACAAGTCAGACAATCTTGGTACATCAAGGAAAACCATCTTAACTAGAAAACAAATATCAAAAATAAAGAATAAAATCCAGATTTTAAGACATTTTAACCAATCTAGAAATGCAGTTGTTTTTTTGCAGTGCACACATGTAACTTTATCATGTGAATTTTCAGTTGTTCACAGAGCAAATATACACAACAGCAGCAGCTCTGTAGTGTTTTAAAAAAAAAAAAATATTTATGGGCTCCTGAATAACTCACCTGTTCTTAGAGTAGAAGTACAGTTACTTCTCGAAAATGTAAAGTACAGATACTCAAGAAACTACTGAAGTAACTACTTGAGTAAAATACTTAGTTACTTTGCAAATACTGCGACAATGATTCTGAAAAAAAAGAAAGCTTGATTAATATCAACCAAACAAATGATACACAACCTAAACGATCCATAAAATGACAGAAAAAAGAAAAAGAAAGAATACAGAAATAAACAGAAATAATCATAACATAAAAAGACAAAAATAAAAAAACAAAAAAGACAGATCAATACAAAAAATGGGAATAACAGACATTAATAAATCAATATTGAACCGTAAGATAAATATAAAATAAATAGTCTACATGTTACAATGTATTGAATAGTAGTGCATAGTTTTACAAAACAATAGAATAGCAGATAAAACACAAATTCTAAAACAGCAATATAATAATAGAACAATATTAATGAAAGGATAGTAATAGTCTTTTTAAACAGGTGGATCCGTCGAGAATTTTTTTTTAAAATGCGACACTTAATCATAGTTAAAGATTTGTTTAGAACTGTTATGTGTGAAATAAGACATTCTTGGCTGACTTGACTCGGTTTGGTTCAGTGAAGTATTCTTTTGAAGCTTTTTCAGAACAAGAAAGTCCGAAGTTACAAACGTCCCACAACACGAGGCGAGTGTAACACATGAAACTGCAACAATAATCTTTGTCTTTTCTTTATCAAAGGTTATGTGTTTGACAGAAGCAACATTAACTCTGTAATCCAACTCTGCCAGGCCTTTTTGCTTATTTTAAACTTTATGCAGCTCCTGGATCCAAACTAGTGCCATGATAAATTATTGTTAAACATTGGAAAAAAGAAGGATTTGTGCCAACTCGGGACACTCTATGTTAGTCATCATAAATAAGTAAAGAAATGTAGAAGAATTGGATCATTAAAAAAAAAAAAAATAGTAAAAATCGCTGATACATTTTATATTGCATGATTATGGTTTATAGCATTTTATTTTGTTAAACCTAGAGACCCTTTTCATGCCACGTCACGGTGACGTCACAGCTCCAGCTGGAGGCAAAAAAAGACGAAAACTCATAGCCGACGATTAAAAGTTCGAGTTTTATCGTGGTTAAAAAGTCGTTTTGTTGTGAACAGTGACTAAGATCTTTTGTGTCTAAAGTTAGCCTGATCTTACCCAGACGTGCAATTGCAGTTTCATGTTCAAACTGATCTGTTTTATTTACAATTCTAGCTAAAACTTGTACTTTTTGTCAATCATTAAATTTTTACTCACAAAGACCCTTATTTTCTTTTTTAGCAAAGCCTTTTTGTACGAGAGCTAACACATTTTAATGTAAATGCAACCTAATCGTTTGGGTTGGAAAGCAAGTTTGTTTTTTAGATGTGGCTTCGACCAATGTGACTGTGTTTCTTTGTTAACCAGATTAAACGAAGACTAATTTCAAACTCTCCATGTTGTGGCTCTCTGAAGCATACACCGCAAAAATACACAACACAACGCAAAGCAGATACAGACAAGTTACAAAAGCTCCAGTGTTGAGCCTGGCTCTGGGAACCAACAAAGTTGATCAATCGCTTCATACCGTCAGAAGTTTTAACCAGAGAGGTCGGTCAGGTAGAGGCCACGGATAAGAGCCTGACAGTGTGTAAAAGAAAAATAACAAAGTTCCAGTTTGTGTTTTAAAACCCAAAAACAGTGCATGTTTGCACTGGTTAATGGACACTAGTCGTCTATTCCATCCGACTAAACATTGCCAAATACGTATTGATCACAATGATGTGGATTGGTTAACAGTGCTCTCTTAAGTATTCATGTTTAAAGAATAAATATGATTAAATGTTTTGACTATATGTGATCATAAAATTCCTCTAATCTACACAGTACAGTCCCTTTAAAAAACAAAATTGTTAAATTAAAAAATCAATTCCAAGAGAATCTGGAAGCCAATGAAGATTAAAAAGACCGGGGTAATGTGCTGACGTCTGGATGGTGTTTGTTAAAAAACGAGCTGCAGCATTTTGAACGAGCTGGAGACGACTAAGAGCCAGATTGTTAAACACCAACATAAAGAGCATTACAATAGTCAAGTCTGGAGCTGATAAAAGCATGAATCACCCTTTCAAGATCAGTACGGTTTAAAAAAGGCTTAACCTTAGATAAAAAGTTGACAAAAACTTGCTTTCACCACATTGTCAATCTGTTTGTCAAATTTAAAATGAATCAAAAACAACCCCCAGATTCTTCAGAGTCTGTTTAACTTGGATTGCAAACAGTCGAATGAGAAGACAACGATCACCAAATAAAATGTACTCTGTCTTCTCCTCATTCAGGTGAAGCTTTATAACTTGTCCCACTGCATGTGCATTACATTTACATCACACTAACAAAAATTCAGATTAAAACATGGTTAAAACTGCTCACGGAGCCTCTTTCCACAACACGTTCTGCTTATTGAAGTGACATTTTACAGTGACAGAGCGAGACTTCTGTGGTTTTGAACAGGAAGTCGGTCGGTCTGTGTCTGTGTCTAGATCAGGTTTCTCAAACCTTTTTGTGTCTCTCTGCGTATCACCAGATCTAAACTCAGGCTGTAGTAGATAAAAAAAAAATCAAGTCTAAAACAATAGAATACAAATGCAACCCAGAGAAAAGTGACAACCGACCCAACTAGACTCTTTTGCTCTCACCTAGCTTTCAACGTCACCAAACCATAAAAACAAATTTAAACTGTTATCATGTATATAGTTTATAAGTATTTTTGCATGCTATGGATCTGTCGTGTTGTATTGTCTGGGGTCACACAATATGTCCTAAAGCTTTTGATGTCGTTGTATAAGCAGGTCTGGCAATGAAAATGGCCTCACTGTCATCATTACATGAGGAGTAGCCTGTAATGTGTAGCCTGATACAAAAATATGATAATAAAGATGTAGAACTAGAGCTGGACCAGTAGAGTGAAAAGGCTTGGGTCAGTCAGCGTTCTCAGGTTCACATTTATGGAACTATTTGCCTTTGGAGTTTAAGTCACAATCACAACTTGGACTTTTCTCCCAAAAAACTCAAATACTGACTTAAGGAAAGGCAACAGTGTGAACACTAAACTGAGCAAAGTTTCCCCAACTCTCGCTTGGCCCAGACCTTTCTGTGTGGAGTTTGCATGTTCCTCCCTGTGTCTGGGTGAGTTTCCTCTGGGCACTCCAGTTTCCCCACCAACCAATAACATGCACGTTAGGGACACTTGGTATTGACGGGAGGTTGAGGCGCCAGGTGTTTAGACAAATCGCCTCTGCTGATCTGCTCCAGGGCTGCTGCTGTCACTGACTGAGGTTCACCTCACTGTGAAGCGCTTTGTGACTCATTGTAAATTATTATTATTGACCTTTATTTTGCCAGGCAAAACATGAAGAACAAATTCTTATTTACAATGTTGGCCTGGTGTACAAAAAGTGCTCTACAAATAAACCTTACCTCTTGCCTACTTACTCACACACTTAGTGGGGAATGGAGTTGTTGTGTGAAGCACTTTAAAAGACATCTGTCTGTGTAACTATGAAATTGTTGGATAAAAACACAATATGTCTCCTTTATTCACAACGTGCTGTTAGTTTTCACTTCACACCTAATGTTGCTGCAGAAACAGAGATTATTCTGATCGTTGAGAACAACCTGTTCTATTGATATTTTTTTCCCATGAGAATAAAGTGTTCCTCATAAATCAGTCAGAGTGTGATCAGGCCGGTCCTTGTTCGTTTTCATGTTTTGGGAGTTAATATTGAGCCTGTTTGAACACGTCCCGGAGACAGGCAGCGGAGAAACACGACACTCTCTGACCGCTTTATTGTGAAAGTGCCCGGATGTGCCCGTGTGCGCGCTCTGCTCTGCTCCGGGCGGCTGCTGTCTGCGGCAGGAGGCGGTGGGCGCTCACGGACAGTGCGGTGCATCAGCTGCAGCACCGGGACCGTGTGTTCCTCTTTCTCCAAACGCCCCGCGGGACAGTGACGCTCCGGGGGCCCGCCTGGCACTCACCGCCCCGGGAGAATCACACACGACACGCGCGCGCACCGTGGACAGAAGAGGACACACGGAGAGCCTGCTGCTGAACCGATCTGCGCCCAGAGACGAGCTCGAGATGCTCACGGTTCCTCCGCGCACCGTCACGACCAAACCGACACAGCAGCAGCGGCGCAGGAGCGGCAGCAGCAGCGGCGATGCCTTTCAGACGGAGAGCGAGGTAAAGCGGAGCGCGGAGGTGTGGGAGGGTGGGCCGGGGGTGCAAAGACAAACAGACCGACCACCACCACCGCGCAGCAGCAGGGCAGGCCTCTTTCTTTCTCCGTGCGCGCGTGTGTGTGTGTGTGTTTACGGCTGCTGCAGAAGACATGTGGTTGCTTTTTCTTTTGTCTGGGAAACCGCAGCGTGTGAAGCGGTAAATCACGGAGAGCGAGCGAGCGAGGCGGCCTGTCGGTGCTCCGTGTGTCCGCCGCGCGCAGCCCCACAGACCGACCGCAGTGCAGCGCGGCCCCTCTCCCCGCACACGGAGCTCAAACGTGGGCAGAGAACGAGCACCGACGTGACGCTGATTTATGGCCGTCACTTACGTCTGATACGAGCCCAGTCACGGCCAGATTCTTTGATCGTTTTAGAACAACAGCATCATTCATATTTGTGTAATGGTTTGAGTAGAGTCATGTGGAAAAGCCTCTGACTCAGACAGCTGCGGGGCAAATATGTTTACAGCAGCAATATTCACAAGTATCAGCCGCTATAATGTCATGAATACTCAGAAATGTGCTTAAAATACACTTTTCTGAGTTTATACCATAATAACAGCGTCTCTCTTCATTAGTTGTGTTTAGATTGATTCTTGCATGTTTAAATAATCTTGTATTGTGCTCAGAAAAGTCCTGTTTTCACCTACCACCTATCCCCGCTCATGTGGTTGTGTTTAGGGGAAAGTGGGGTGAGATGTGCCAGTTTTGACTTAACTTGCCTTTAGAGCGAGACCATGATCTTAATTCTTCAAACTACAACATGAACACATATTTCAGGATGTTGCACATCTCTGGAAAGTGTTGTTTTTAATCTGAAATATACTGTTTAAGACAGGGGTTCTCCAACTTTTTCACACCAGGGATCCCTTATTGGCTCAAAAATCTTCCAAGGACCCCCTGTCACTTTTTGCTCTGGTAATACATTAAAATTCAGAAATTAAAGCTAAGCTATATATCAAATTTGAATAAATGGTCCTATGGTCATTTTTACTGGTTTACTTATTTCTATTTAAAGCTGTCTATCTTTTCAATCTAAAATTCTATGTTTAGGATGGTAAATCATAAGAAATTGTTATATTGAAAAAACTACCAATGTTTCAAAAAATTTGGGGACCCCCTAGACATTGGTCCCGGACCCACTTTGAGAACTACTGGTTTAAGAAATACAGCTTTTTGAAAATGGCACAACTTGCCCCTGGTGCTTTGGGGGAAGTTGTGCCTTTGGACAGATTGCACTGTGGTCAATTGTGCCATTTATTATTACAGTAAAATAGTATATTTTAATCTAAAGAACAGATGATTTATACAAGTTAAACAAACTCAGTATACATTTTCTTCTTGAACTGTTTTATAAACAGGTAACATTAAATAATAAACACAACATGAGCAGATCTGCTCAGAACTAAAGGCCAAACTTGAGTGATTAGATTGGCCAGTCTAATTCTCTTACATCCTGGTCTTATTTCTTAATTTTTCCATCTGTGTTTGCTGTGTTTGGTGTAAAATGAAGAATTAGATTGCTTTAGTGATAAAATTGCCATAAAATCATATATTTTCAATTATTCATTAAAGTGGCTCTTTGGCACAAATCACCCCAGGCCCACCATTTTAGAAAAAAATGAATCATCTCTCAGATTTGAGCTAAAATCATGCTATTTATGTATATTGACCCTATTTTGTCCCGCCTACTTTTCTAGGACGTGCACTTCCTGTTTAGCTGCATTCAGCCTGTAGATTTCAGTCGATGGGTTTATTTTAACTGTCATAATATTTAATTAAAATTGCCTCACAAGACAGATAAATAAACACGTTAGCTACCTTAACAGAGCTAAACAGGAAGTGCATTTCCAAGCCAAGTGGGCGGGACAAAATAGGGTCAATAGACTCAAAATGTATCTTACCAAAGCACTAACACATGTGTGATATATTACAAACCTGTCTGTAACTGTTCAGACGCAACAATCAAAAAAACTTGATCATAGAAAGTTTACTTTGAAGGTCAAAAAAATATTTTTTTGTACTTAAACGCCCTTATTTCTCCTGCAATCAGCCTCCATCTTTACAGGATGTATTCAGTGGATAAACCTTCAATAATGTGTGTGGACACAAAACTCATTTCTTCTATGGGTCTTTAGAAACAGGGGGTGGCACAACTTCCTGTGATTATACTTCAAAATTAACACTCTGGGTAAAACATGTTGGGTTCACAATGATCATGCGTAGCTACTGAGGCTGCAACAAAGAAATTATTTTGGTAATCGATTTTTTTTGCAATTCATTGATTAATTAAAGATTTTTGGCAAAGGTCACTGAGGTAACGTCACTTGATAGATTTTAAGTTCACCAAAAGTATTGAAAGTAGATCTTCATTTGAGTATCCATTTAAACATCGACAACAACACGTTTAGGGATGCACCGATCCGATACTAGGATTGGATATCGGCGCCGATCCAGGCAATTTTTCTGGATCGGGTATCGACTCTATGATATCGGTTCAGCCGATACCATTGCTGTGCATTTAACTGCATAATGAGAAAAATCTACTGGCTGGTGTTGATTCAGAACATCTCATAATGTTTGACATTTTGTTCAGATTAAGTTGTTCAATTGTGACTTGCACAATAAATAATAGTTACATAACACTATATAACCAAATGTCTTATGCTTTGATAAGAAAAACAAGGTGTTTCAGTCCTTACACTGGTATCGGTTGATATCGGGTATCGGCAAACACTAAAGCCAAAGTATCGGAATCGGTATCGGAACTGAAAAAGCTGGATCGGTGCATCCCTAAACACGTTAACGGGACAAATCTGACATTTTCTAATGAGATTAATCCAAACTAGTTTAAAACCAAAATGTCTATTAAAGTAAGTATTTTGTGCTGAAAATGTCAGTTTGTTGTGTAGACTTTTGACGTGAAAAGAGCATTTTTAATTCTCATTAGTATTATAAGTCTTTATTTTAAAAGTCTAATTTACTTCTGTTTAATCTGAGCTCCTGGGATGTTTGTATAAAGACAGTTAGCGATTATTCGATTTATAAATTAGTTGAAGATTAGTTGTGATAATGTGAGATTTGGAATGTGACAGTTTCCTCTTACTTACAGTATGAAAAAGGTGAAGGTGAAGGTGGAGTGCAGCCGGATGTTAGACACTAGAGCTGCTCAAACGTTTTGTCTCATTAATTATTGTTAGTTTTTCCCGAAAAAGGATATTTAGTGATGTCAAATTATTTAGTGCATGAATAGAGATTAATTAATTACAGACATATTAATCGAGTTCATGTTTTTAATCGCATTAATCTGTTTTGAAATCTTTAACTTCATTGTTTCCATCTGCGAGTTACAAAGTGACATAAGGGTTGTTTACAAAATAAACACTTTCTAAAGTCTTTTTTGGCAATATATTAATATTTCCATTTGCAACAAGAATGTATTTACCGTACTTAAAGGTGTGGTAGCTGATTTTCACACTGCAAACAAGATTTAGGTTTTAAATCTGACAACTTTCTCTCATAAATCCTTCGACACATGGTTAATATCGACATGTATTCATTTTTGTTGCATTTATAGCTTATAAACCTCTTTTTACAAACAACAAAGTGAAACTGGAGAGACCACCCAAGCTCAGCCAATCAGAGCGCTGCATTCAGCTCCTGATTAAAACTAAAATTCTTTATTATTCAGTTCAGACAGGACTCAGAGGTCTCATTTGTTCACAAAGTGCTGCATTTATCATAGACTTTTTAGTGGAAAGCACAAAGTTTATTAATTTACAACTAAAAAAGTTAGCTACCCCACCTTTAAAGGTGCACTGCACAACTTTTTGGCCAAAAATGATAATAATTCATTAGGGCTGTAGTTCTTTAGTCGATTAATCGGTTGATGGAGTCTTGGTCGACCAAAATGTTATTAGTCAACTAATTCTTTTATTTAGATTATAAGGACTTTGTGTTCAACAGAAACAGAATCATTGGTCTAACTGACTTTATATAAACACTGTTTCTTCTTCATTTTCTGCATAAACTAGAGTCATATACCTATAATATTGTCTCTTTCTGCAAGATTTCTTGCAGAGTTGTCACAAAACTCACATTTCCAACCTGATTCTGATTCAAAGGAATAAACTTGATTCTCGATGCCACAATGAGAATGAGCTTTCAGGAAACTCAGATTTTTATTCAATGGACTGATATTTTCAACACAAATCCAAGTTTATGATCAAACATTTTAGTTTCAAACCAATTTTGTTCAAGTAGTTCAGTATTTTGACACCAGTTTTATCTTTGACTTGTTATATTTTTGACAACTCTACTTTTAGCTTCAGAGCCTTAGCCACGCCCCCTTTTTTAGTCGATTAATCCAGTGGTTCTCAACCTGGGGGTCGCGGAAGGATTTCTGGGGCTCTCTTCGTGATATGTGAAATTTAATATTGACATCCTAAACATGGTTTGACACTCTTCAAATGCAGTGATAGACATAAAGTCATCTTTTCTGGCCTATAGAAGAAGGTAGGCTTATGGCTTCAAAACATAAGACATTACGGCTATTTTTTTGGGGGTCACGACTGAAAAAGGTTGAGAACCACTGGATTAATCGGCCGATGCGACATGTTTTTAGTCGACCAAGAATTTCTTTGGTCCACTACAGCCCTAAAAGGCATATTTTTGTCATTTAGATGCCTTAGTTACACTAAATAACGAATAAAAATCTGCATTTACTTTGAGCGGGCTTGCATTTCCACAAAATAGTTTATTATACTCTCTTTTCTCTCTTTCTCTTCTCTCACTATCTTCTCTCTCTCTTCTCTCTCTTTTCTCTTTCTCTTCTCTCACTCTCTTCTCTCTCTCTTCTCTCTTTTCTCTCTTCTCTTCTCTCTCTATCTTCTCTCTCTTCTCTTCTCTCTCTTCTCTCTCTTTTCTCTTTCTCTGCTCTCACTCTCTTCTCTCTTTTCTCTCTTTCTCTTCTCTCACTCTCTTCTCTCTCTCTTCTCTCTTCTCTTCTCTTCTCTCTCTATCTTCTCTCTCTTCTCTTCTCTCTCTTCTCTCTCTTTTCTCTTTCTCTGCTCTCACTCTCTTCTCTCTTTTCTCTCTTTCTCTTCTCTCACTATCTTCTCTCTCTTTTCTCTTTCTCTTCTCTCACTCTCTTCTCTCTCTCTTCTCTCTTTTCTCTCTTTTCTCTCTTTCTCTCTCTCTCTATCTTTCATCTCTCTCTCTTTCTTCTCTCTTTTTTCTCTTCTCTTCTTTCTTCTCATCTCTCTCTCTTTCTTCTCTTTTTTCTCTCTTCTTTCTTCTCTTCTCTTCTCTTCTCTCTCTCTTTCTTCTCTCTCTTTTCTCTTCTCTTTTCTCTTTTCTTTCTTCTCTTCTCTCTCTTCTATGTCTCTCTCTCTCTCGCAACCCTTCTTTCTCACTCTCTCTTTTACTCTAGCTTCTCTCTTCCTCTCTCATCATTTTCTCTCTCTCCCTTTCTCCACTTCTCTCTATCCCTCCTCCCTCTCTCTCTTCCTCTCTTTTCTCTCTTTGCCTCTCTCTCTCTTCTCTTTCAACTCTTTCTCTCCCTTTACCCTGTCACTGTTTGAGCGGGCTTGCATTTACACAAAATAGTTTATTATTTGACTGGAGGAGCCTGAACACGTCTGTTTCTGCAGAAAAGTGATTCCTTTAGCTGATTTTGTTCATATTATGGCAAAAAAAAAAAATGCATTCATCTCTGTTCAGAAAGTCCCAAAGTACAGTTTTAACTTTCTATTTCTACTGAATTGTGTGGATGATTTTTCAACAGTGCACCTTTAAACTGGATTAAAAACAAAACAAAAGCTAATCGCTTGACAGCACTAAAAATATTAATCGTAACAATTTGATTAATCTTGTTATTAGTTGTAACAATTTTAGAAACAAAATGATTTGTTTTAGATTTCTTCTGAACCTGAACCTGGTGATGGATAGAATATTGAACTTAGAGAAAAAGACGATCTATTGTTGCTGCAGATGTGTTTTATTTTAGATAAAAACATTTTCAATTTTAAAATCTGTAAATATCTGGTGGTCAAACAACAAATATTGACGCTGGCAAAAAAAGTACACATAAAAATCTCTAAATGTGGCCGTTTAAGAAGCAAAAGTCTGCCTTTAAAATATAGAAAAAACTGAATTTTAGAACCAAATTTTACCATAAAATATAAGACAGTTTAACTTAAAAATGTTTTATGTCCATTAAAGTCATGTGTTAATCTCTTTCTCCTCTCTTCTCTCATTCTCTTCTCTCTCTTTTCTCTCTCTCTCTTCTCTTCTCTCTCTTTTCTCTCTTTCTCTTCTCTCACTCTCTTCTCTCATTCTCTTCTCTCTCTCTTCTCTCTCTCTCTCTACTCTCTTTTCTCTCTTTCTCTTCTCTCACTCTCTTCTCTTCTCTCTCTTCTCTCTTTTCTCTCTTTCTCTTCTTTCACTCTCTTCTCTCTCTATCTTTCTTCTCTCTCTCTTTCTTCTCTCTTTTTTCTCTTCTCTTCTTTCTTCTCTTCTCTCTCTTTCTTCTCTCTCTTTTCTCTTCTCTCTTCTCTTTTCTTTCTTCACTTCTCTCTCTTCTATGTCTCTCTCTCTCGCAACCCTTCTTTCTCACTCTCTCTTTTACTCTAGCTTCTCTCTTCCTCTCTCATCATTTTCTCTCTCTCCCTTTCTCCACTTCTCTCTATCCCTCCTCCCCTCTCTCTCTTCCTCTCTTTTCTCTCTTTGCCTCTCTCTCTCTTCTCTTTCAACTCTTTCTCTCCCTTTACCCTCTCACTGTCTCTCTCATTCTCTCTCTCTCTCTCTCTCTCACACACACACTTTCCTCTCTCTGTCTCTCTCTCCCGCTCTCACTTGTATCTCTCTTTCTCTATGCCCTCTCTCTCTCTCTCTCCCCCCCTCTCTTTCCCTCTTCTTCTTTCTTTCTTTCTTTCTTTCTTTCAGACACTGTACACGACGTCTGCATTCTTAAAATAGTAAAGAAGCAGAAATATTTGAAGAGACAGGTTAAACATGTTTCATTAAATTTCAGTTCCACACTTTGCTCCTTTCACCAGTTCGTCTGCTTTAACGAGGTTTATATTTGTCTCTTGACAGTGAGCAGGATATTTGGTAATTATTGTGAATAAAATGGCTAACTCGTGATACTTTGTCTTTCAATAATCTTTCAAAATATGGTATTGTGACATCCTTAATCTCGATTTTTTTTGGCAAATGTCGATTACAATATTCAGACGATATTATGTCAATCCAACAGAAAAATGTTCAAACATGTCTTTAACCCTGCATACGACTCACAAAAGTGTACGCCAGGGCTATTCAACTTTATTTTTCAGAGGGACAGATTTTATCGAGGACCTCAGCTCGTGGGCCGGGCAGTTGCACAATACATCGCAGTTTTTGATGCAAGATTGTGCCCAAGACCAGAGTTGTTTCTATAGAGATAATAACTAATGCTGCGTCTGTTTCTATTGCTCTACAGTAGGGCTATTCAATATATTTTACAGAGGACTATGGTCAATGGCCGAATAACAAAACTGCACCAAGAACTTATGTTTAGTAATTGAAATAAGTCTAAATTGCTCTGTCCTATAACAGTCTTACATTAGCAGAGATAAATGAAACTAGAGCATGAGCAATCAGAACAACAGATAAAGGACTAGACTAAACCTACAGTTAATCCAACTCTATGTCTCTAGGTTTACATTTCGCTGATGAAGTTGAGTAAGTACTGCAGGCTACTGAATACCAGATCTAACCATGTAATGTGCCCAGTCCCTGGCCACTTTACTATATGGGCCAGGCTTTCATTAAAGCATTATGTTGCTGTATCCACACTGTTCATGTAATCAGATACGGATTGTTTCCCTGCTTCTTACAATATGGCCAGTCATGGCCATTTTACCAAGTGGGCCACATCATACTGCATCGCGGCTGGATTTGGCCGCAGCCGCTATTTGAATAGCCCTGGTGTACGCCCTTGGTGCCTATAATATTCTCTATGTACTCTGACTGCATACTGGTGGCTTTTGTTACCACTTGTAGTTCCAGTGAATGTCAATAGGTGCACTGCAGTCTGTGCTTGGAGATTCCAATATGGCTTCTCTCACCAGAAAGTGGAAAGTTCCACAAATGATGAAAATTATCTATGATATCAATGTTTTTTATTACAATAAAATTTTGCACACATTGTACATTTGAGTAAGATGCAGGACATCATAAATATTTTGGTAAAATCTAATTTGATACATTGCCTACATGGGTTTATATTTGGCAGTCACAAAAGTGCTCATCATGCACACAGGTGTACTTCAGTACATTTTCTGTCTGTTACAAAAGTGAACAGTATGCATTTAGAGGATTTTTTTCAAAAACTGATTGTCATGTTGATTATGTTTCTAATGAGCTTATCTGGCTGCACTTTGACAATCCTGTCATAAGTGGAACATAGGTTATGCAATAAAGGGTTAAATATTTTCCACTTTCTTTTTACTTAAAGATCATCTCGCAAACACTGGATTTCCGTCGACCCAGATCGTGTTTTCGTGATTGTAGATTGTAGATTTGATTTCCAGACTCGTGTTCGGTCGGAGTGTTCTGTTTTCTCCATCAAACGAAAGAATGCGCGCGGCTCCAGACTCTGAAACATGAACCGTCGAAGCTGAAATAGGTCCCCAGATGTTCCGCCGCCGCTCACGCCCACGAGGCCCCAAAGTCAGACGCAGGGAAAACCGAGACTTTCGGAGGTTTAAAGCAGAAAAGGCAAAGTCTAATGAAGCTATTGGGCCAAATCGATCGGATTTTTGATATATGACCTTCTGTGTTGTATCACATTACATTATATTATGTTACACTGATATTAGACACTTCAAAACTAGAATGTTCCACAGACATAAGGACATTTACAGGATTCTTCGTCTGACAGTGAAGAACAGAGACTTGACAGACTTGTGGAGCAGCAGCAGCTTTTATAAAAGTTAAACAACAACAACAATGATGAAACGCCAGTGGATTAAAGCAGGTTTATAAAAGAGCTGTTACACTCACACAGCAGTGTAAAAGCCATGTTCTATCGTCTAGTAAAGGTGCTTCTCACATCGTTTAAGGAGCAGGTGTGTTGGAGATGACGTGTGTGTAAAAAAGAATCTATGAGCACAAAGAGTTACATTTATGTTTCTTATTTATTTGACATTTGAAGCGTCGCCGTCACAAGGCAGATGAACCAGATGCTTCTGTTGTAAAGGTCCTCGCTCGTGTAGCAGGTGAACCTCACCATGATGCTCCTGATGAACAGTCCTAACAGAGTCACAGTGATTCTGTAGTTTTAGATTCTGAGACTCAGAGGCTCTGATCAAAAGTGAGAACTTTCTCCAAACAAAAGAAAAACACAATCTAAATTCCACCTTAAAGAGGCACTGTGCAAGATTGAGAGGAATTTTAATTATCACATATAGTCCACAAACATTTAAATCATATTGATTCTTTACAACGTGAATACTTAAGAGAGCACTGTTAACCAATCCACATCAACTGTGATACATTTATACTTATTTGAAATGTTTTATTACAGCTGGAATGTGAATATTGACGCTAGATGTCAGCAGGGTAGTTAGGCAAAATGCACTTGAAATGCTCCCCTGGTGTTCAAAAGTGGACATTACTTGGATCACTTTATTTTTTTCTTACACAGTGCCCCTTTAATGTTGTTTTTGGTAAATATAAGGATTGGTAAAGCTGCTGATACAGCTGAGACCTGAATGACTCTAGATTTGACAGATTTTGACCATTCCTCTGTAAAAGCTGAAGGTAGTTGAGGTCACAATGAGTTTTAGGGACCCAAATTTACTCAAACTGTAGGTGAAGCCAAAGGGTTTTTTTTTTTTAATTTGGGGGAATTTTTTTATTTATACATTTACAGTAGAAACTGAGTCTGATTCAACCCAGAGGCAGATTGGACTCTAAATAAGAGACACAATGATATTTTTATCTTTAGCATTTCCAGCTGCTTCATAGTTTGTTTTATCAAATACTGAACAAAAAAAAATTCTTCAAGAAAAAATGGGAATGCCCTTCAACTATAGACTATAGAGCATGTGTCATATTTCCTGGACAAAAGACGATCATAAACCTGGCTGGTGTGGCGCTCGAGTACGGCTCTGTGGCTGTGGTTCTCCTGGTTCTGTGTCTCTGGTTCTCCTGTTTCACAGTGTGGTCTGTGTCTCTGGTTCTCCTGGTTCTCACAGTGTGGTTGTGTGTCTCTCTCAGGATGCTGCGCTGGCTGGTGTGCACTCGGATATGTCTCTGTGGCTGTGGTTCTCCTGGTTCTCTCAGTGTGTTTCTGTGTCTTTCCTTCAGGGTGATTGGATAGTTCACTCATTGTGGTTGTGTGTCTCTCCCTCAGGATGCTGCGCTGGTTCCTCATGGCTGTGCTGTGGCCCTGCTCGTGTGGTGGCTTCCCTCGGATGCTGCGCTGCTGGGTCACTCGATGGGCCCCTGTGGCTGTGGAAGGCCCTGCTCGTGTGCTGGCCTTTGCCTTCGCCGAACAGCTGCTGGAGTCATCTTCAACAAGAGGTACGCACTTTTTACACACGGTTATCTTTCATCAGTGTTCTATTATCGTTCTTTCACCTAAAACAAGGCTGGAGTAGTTTTTAATGGACACATACAGTATTTTGCAGAATTAGCTTTTTTCTTTTTTTTTGTTTTTTTTTTTGTTTGAACATGACACGATAAAAGCACTTCTGCTGCATTAGCGTATCAGGACATATCTGTGTGTTTACTGTCGTGTGCTGATTCTTTTAGTCCTAATACTTGTCCTTAGCTAACACTTGGCAGAGAGGCTGGTTGAGTGTTAGATGTGACTCTTTAAAAAGCTTGAGCATCAGCAAGATGGACATCTGTCTGTGCACACAAGTCCAAACGCTTCCTCATGGAGTGCGTCCTCGACAGTCCACGACTCGCCCCATGTCCATGTGTCAGGCCTCCTTGTGCAATATTTCCTTAGTCCGTGCTCTTCAGGCCTGGTACAGACATGTGTCGGACCGGGTCCGACACATGTCCCGGTGCGGACATGTGACCATCCAGCTCTTGTGCGTGCGCGGTGCGTTACTTATTGAAGAGGAATACAACTGTCAAAAAGTAAATAATTACATCTTTTCAATCTTTATTCTGCCAAGTAGAGAAAGCATTTTTGTATGCTGCAGTGTCACTCAGGGTGTTTACACAAGGGCCAGGAAAACCAGATAACTAGCCTAGTCAGATTTAAACCAGTTCGCTTGTCAACCCAGGCAGACCTATTGTGGAGCTGTAAACTGGTTTTCCGAAAACCAATGAAGCTCAACAGTGACCGCCCACTTCCTGGTTTAAAAAGTTAAAAATCCCTTTCTACAGTCTTATAAACTACAAAGTTAACACAACATTTTGCCGAAATTTAAGTTATTGATCTGCTTTTTAGACTGAAAACAACAGTGCTGTGGATCTGAGTTAGCACGTAGTTGGCTATTTAAACTCATAATATTTGAATTTTTTTTAAAAGCCTATGGCACTTTACAATGGGGAATTTACTTGTGGAACCAGGGCGATCTGCCACTGTTGAGATCCACTGGCGCTGGTCATCTCGACGATTGTAGTCGGTCTGCAGCTGGACAAACTGAGCATGCTCACACCCTCTGCCCACTCAACATTCCAACAATAAATTAAGACGTTTAGAACAATGAAGCGCCTTGCACAAAGTGGCCTCACATTTAACACTTTTAGATGTTTAAACCAGTCCTACATGTCCCAGAAAAAAAACGGTGTGAACTTTTACGAGCGGTTAATAATAATAAGCAATATTACAATGGTAAAGACATTGAGGGGAAAACCAAATAGAGTCTGTTATTTTAGCCTTGTCTGTCATTTGCCTTTTCCCTTCTTTAAACTCTCACACTCATGTTTCCACACAGATACAGTGTTTTAATGCAACATACAGTAAAAGTGACTTGAACAGACTGGAGGTGACTCTGTGTGGACTTCCTCCTTCAGCAGCACACACAATCAGGTTTTACAGCGGCTGAAACAGGTTAACGTTCGTGTGAGAGAACAGCGGAGTTAATGTGTGACATGTGAAGTGTGGGTCGAGCTGTGAGGATCTGTGTCTTTGTGTAACGCGACACAAAAGAGACACAAAACACCTGCGAGAAACCAGAGCTGCTCATGATCAGTCACAGCACAAGGACGGTCTGTTAAAGTTTAAGCTTCTGTTGCAGTCTTTTTGTTGTTTATTCTTAGATTTTAAACTACAATCGATGAGAATTCTGATTAGCTGCTGCGTGTTCAAAATGCTTCACACACAAGTCGCTTTAGCAGCAGTTAATCATGTTTTATTCATCTTATTCTGCCCCTCCCACTTTTTTCTGGTCGAGCCACTATCGATATTAATCAGAAATCCTGAGTCCCCGGACCCCAGTTTGATCTGTGATCTTAAAACGTTTGACACCAGTACGTTCTGCTGCGCGGTACATCAGTTGGCTTGTTTATGTTTAAAATAGCTAACTTCTGACTTCTGTATTCTTCTGATTTGTGAAGTCTTTAACATGTTCTGTAACATTCACACACTCTCTGTCACTTTTATTTCACAGTCATGAAATAAAAGTTCTCAGTAAAAGCCACATAGCTCTTTCAGTAGCAAAGACCACAACCTCAAATAAATGCGAATAACGTTATTGAAGGAAGAATAACGATGAATATGAATTTTGATAAGCTGTATATTGGCTCAATGCCTAGGCTCCCGGCCCGTATTTACTGTACAATCATAAAAGAGTCTGGTTTAACTTGGACAGTCATTTAACGGCACACGGGACTGGATAATCCTCTTTTACAGCCCAACACTAAGGTAAGCAGCTAACGTTAGCATCTTCACGGCTAACGGCTTCAGTTACGAGTGTTTTGTTTATTCTCCGGCTCAACAGTGAGTTTAAGCTGCTCATTAACGTCTTTACTTCAGTCGTGTTGTTTACAGTTAAAGACCTGACGTTGTCCGCGCAGTTTTTTTGATTCTCGCAATGAATTGTGGTCATATTGACCGTTAGTCATCGATGCTCACTACTTTTCCAGATGCATTGTGGGAAATTTTGAGTCACTACTTTTGACCACTGGGCATTCGGACACCATACAAATGGCGTGACCCTCGAATAGTGCACTATATGTAGTTAGGGCTACATTCGGACACTGCACAAACAGTTTTTTGTAACATTCACACAAACTAGTCACTGGTCTGTTCTTCCTAATGTTTATTAATTTTACACTGATGTTGTGAAAACCCATATAATGAACTGAACAGGAAATGCTCATAAGTACAGTAAATAAAAGTCGTAATAACGAGAATATTGTCATTTGAACATAAATATAAGGTCGTTATAACGAGAAAAGCTGGAAAAATGTTTACTCCACACTGGCAGTTCTGGACTTCGTAAATGACAGTTTCAGCCGACTGAGTCTGGCAAAGCCACTAGTCGTATAAAGATTTAACACAAGTCCTGTGATTAAATAAAGTCAGTGCGAGGTGTTTTTACTTTGAAATTCCAGAAGCAGTTCACGCTCTGTTCCCTGTTTGTTTCGCTCTGATCGTGGAGCTTGATCTGGTCAAACTCAGTCACAGAAGATTTTATCGTCGATCCGTCGGAGAGCGTTGAAATGTGCCAGATGTGCGTAGTTTGTTGATTGGGCGTTCCTGCTGTTTCTTCTTTCATGATTCAGGAAACACATTAGTTAACAGTTGGTACCAAATAGACCGCTTGTCGACATTCAGTGTGTGATGACGCTCGGGAAGTGACGCATTTAAAGCTCCTGGACGAGGGGCTTCTTGTTGTTTGTCGCTTACACTGTATAAAACTAAGACATCTTATCTATTCCTGTTGTGTTGCTACACTTTTCTTTTTTCTGCTGTTTTGGACTGTAACTCAAAAGGTTTTCTTATCTTATCTTCAGTCGAGATAAGACCGGGCAGCAGAACTAGCAGCGTTTGCTCCAGAGTTTTCTTACAAAGACACAACACGCGTGAGTCACTGGGACATAAAGGGAAATGAGTTTTTCTTTGTCCCAGATCACACTCGTGTCATTCTGACTCACACACTGCAGTATTCATCACAAATAGAATTAAAACTGTGCGACTGTGATTTAAAATAACTAAATCTCGCGGCACACTAGAGAGTTTAAGATCTTTTATGATTTTATGAAAACAGTGTGTGTGTCACGTGATCCAGCGCAGAGTGTTTTCTTTTTGAATGTTTACTGTTTGTCATGTGTAATGTCATTTATTATGGTTTATTTTGGGTCTTAAGATAAAAAAAAAGGTAATGTAGATAAACAAAATCGAACAAAATCGGAAATTGTGGCTGCAAAATCGAAACTGAATCGAATGGTGACTGAAGTGAATCGTCCCATCCCGAGTGCACACGCCAGACTGATGCTACGTTTAGGTTTTAAAATGTAAACGATAACCTTTGTGACCTTCAAACACACATCTACACCATCTACAGCTTTGATTTGTAATATTATGGACAACTCTACTTTTAGCTTCAGAGCCTTGGCCACGCCCCCTTTTTAATCAATTAATCAGCCGATGGGACATGTTTTTAGTCGACCAAGAATTTCTCTGGTCCACTACAGCCCTATCTGCAAAATGTTGAGTTTGTGCTGCTTTAGTTTATGAGATTTACTCATTCTTTTATAGGTTCTATTAAAGCATTGCCTCTCAGGAAGCTTAAAAAAGCTCCAAAAAGGCCAAAAATGACATCAACTCGTCCATCCTGGACGAGCCCCCACGTGTTATGACCCATGACCCACATAAAGTAAAGACAACAACGCAATTATAAAATAGACGTCTTTATTTACAATATGAAAAATGTGCAAAGTGGTTTCGACGAGGTCTTGGGTCTGGCCTCCTGGGAGAGGAGAGAGAGAAAGATTAGGGGCCTGCCTTAAAGGGCCCAGGGGCCTCTGATTGCAGGCCTGTCCCCAGTCAGGACGACGGGAGAAGTCACAATACTTTGTGCTTTTTTTACATTTTTTGTTTTTGTTTTGCGGCAATTGTATGACGTCATTTCTGGACAGCTCTTAGTAGAGGCATTAGAAAATCAGAAAAAACTAAAGCAGCACAAATGTAAGTTTTTACAGCAGAAGCAGCACAAACAAAACACAAATGATCGATGCCATTTTTATACTTCCGAGAGTAGATCTGTTTTAACATGAACTATGCAAGAATTGTTAATCTCTCAAAAACTAAACAAAGCACAAACGATTCACATACATTTTGTGTGATGTGGCGAGGTACTTTTGTGTTGTATTTGTGTTTGTACATACAGTTGTCTAACCTTCCTCTTGTGTTTGTGTTTGTATATATACTCTCCTGTTGTGTTTATGCTTGTACATACAGTTGTCTAACCCTCTTGTGTTTGTGTCCACAGCGTTCCCTCTCCAGGCCGCTCCATCCTCTCGGCCCCGGACCAGGGCCCGTCGCTGGGCTCGTGTCGGCCTCACACTCACATCATGTTCCTGAAGACTCATAAAACCGCCAGCAGCACCGTTCTGAACATGCTGTACCGCTTTGGAGAGGAGAGAGGTCTGCGCTTCGCCCTGCCGCTGGGCTACCAGCTGGGCTACCCGCTGCCCTTCAATGCTCACAGGGTCAAAGGTTACAGGGCCCCGGGGCCCAGACTTCCACATCATGGGCAACCACATGCGCTTCAACAGAGCCGAGGTACATGTGCACATCAGAGTGAGGAACATGCAGAGTGACAGTCACATGATTATTCACTGCATTACCAGCCTCGTTTCCATGGAGACGGCAGTGGGAGGGGCTTGAGTGACCCGTGGGGGGGTTTGAGGCGACTGGCTCCAGCTCAGATAAAGTTAAAGAGCAGTGACACGAACTAAGAGAGAGAAAACAGGACAGAAAAAAATGTTTTATAATGATTACAAAGACAGACTTGTGTTGGAGCTGAGCTGGTGTTATTACAGGTGTTATTACTGGTGTTAGGTACAGGTATTGGTAGACAGTAAATGGTCTTTATTTATATAGTGTTTTCCATCTTTCAAGGCGTGTAACAGACACTGAAGCAGTATGAGTTAAGTGTCTTGTGTCTTGCCCAAGGACATAACCACAATCCACTCTTGTCGTCCACTGTGGCACCTGGTGTTCCAGCGGTCTCCCATCCAAGTACTAACCAGGCCCTAACTTGCTTAGCTTCTGCGATCTGACGGGGTTTGACAAACGGGTGTGGCCACGTGTTAGCTACAAGTATTAGGTACAGTGTTAGTTACAGTGACCGTCCTAAAAACCAGATCACGTCCTATCGGGGCAGATCTCTATGGCAACATGTGACCAACTCATAACCAGCTCTGGACCAGGATAAGTTCCCGAATAACGGACGGTCGGTTGTATCCATGTATGAGATGGATAATGAACTCTGTAGTGTAACTTCTGTGTCTGTGATTGGTCGATTAGGCGCACATTCCATTTGAAGCTGCAGCGCGTTTCCTTTGCTTAGATTTTAGATTTTAATACCTGTACATTTTGTTTCATGATTGACCTTTCCACACATTTGAAGTCTGCAGCTCGATTGTTCTGATTGGTCAGTTTGCGTTAACCCCGCCCCCTGCAATGTGACACGGCTTCATTAAGAAAATCCAGGGTTAACAGATCAAGTTGTGAACTGGTTTCGTTTGTCAGTTTATCCAGAGCGGCTCATGTCTGGGTTTGTAAGAGAAACTTATCCAGGATCAGTTCAGCGACGTTCGTAGTAGAGACCTGCACGGGACTAGATTTTCATGACCATTCCCGCCCGATCCCAAAGCATCCGTGACCATTCCCACCCGAGCCCGAGAAACCCCCGCAGGTCCCGTCGGGTCCCGACTTTTTTTTTTGTGACACGGAGTTTGCGTGGCGGCCCCAGGGCATAACAACATGAACACAAATGACTAAACTCTGCATAACTCTCTGCATCTAGTTTTAAAACGATTAGGCACCAGCCTAAATAATCTGCAACAAGGCTCTGGGTTTTCGCCCGTGCTGCGGCTGCTGCTGGCGCGAGGACGCACAGATGATACGCACGCTAGCCTAGGAAGTACAGCAACGAGTTTACGTGTCTGCACCTCGCAGGTGTCCGTGTTGCGTCTCTCTGTTGACCAGCAGCGCGCACAAAGCCGTATTTCTTTCTTGCTACGTAATATTTTTAAGACAGCGGAGAGAGTGCTAGTCCGGTTGGGACTCGAAGTGTTTGGCCTGACCGCCCGCTCCCGCCCGAGGCAACGTTAAAACCGCCCGATCCCGAGGGTTTTCTCACGGGTCCCGCTGGAATTCCCGCCCGATGCAGGTCTCTAGTTCGTAGTACTGGGCTCTGATCTCTGTGGGTGGGGTTTGCATGTTCTCCCTGTGTTACTCTGCGTTCTCTCCGGTTTCCTCCCACCTAAGGCCCAAAGTCACTGGGTTAGGTTTCAGTCACCTGCCACTCCAAATAGGAACAAGCTTTAACAAAATGTGACTTATTTAAATGACCTAATATAATAAACCATTGTTAGCTAGTTTCCGTTTACCATTGTTTATTCTTGTTCATCAAAAAGTGAACTCTTATTTCCTAATATGAAGATGAAAAATATAAGAATCCTTTTTACCAGTTCCTCTTCGGCCTCAGTCAAGTCGGTCTCACTTCCTCTTCTGTCCCAGACACAATGACCCATGATGATTTTACAGTGGAAGATATTTTTACTCTCCTGCTGCCGTTCAATTTATAACTGTGCTACTATAAAGAAGTGTTTTAGCCAATCAGAATAAAGCTGCAGAACCAAAGTGAACCGGTCTGAGGTGTTCCAGGCTAATGGAAACATGGCTTATCTGTTCTATCTAAAGGTTTACTGCCGTGTGCTGTCTGAGCTGAATAATAATGTAATACAGTTCAGTTCCAGAGCCTAAAGCAGCGCTCTGATTGGCTGGGCTTGGATGGTCAGTTTGATCTTAAGTCGTAGCTTCAGCACAAGTTCTGTCTGTCATATTTACTGGACAAAAACAATATAAACCTCATCAAAACAGACAAATCGAAAACATAATCATGGTGGGACAGATCATTTAAAGCAGAGGGGGTAAACTATGGCTTGTGGGCCACAGGCGGTCCTTTTAATCTGCCTGCTAAGCATTTACTAATATTTTACATAATAAAAAACTTTTACATTTTTTAATTTTTTGTTCTCTTAGAGCAGATATGGGGTATTATTTCCCAGAAGGCCATGTTCAAACTCAGACAAGCACATTCCTACAACGCAGTATAAGGAAAAAGTAAAAAAGTGTCATTTCAAGAAGCTGATAGTTTTATGAGAATAAAGTTAAAGCTTTAAAAAGTTGTAATTTGACAAGAAAAAAAATTACCTGGGATCCAGATCCCAGGCTTCAGCAAACTGTGAATACTTTTAAATACTTGGGTGTCATAATTGATGATGGATTGTCTTTTAAACCACATATTGAATCTCTTGTCAAAAAGTTGCGTTTGAAATTAGGTCTTTATTTCAGAAACAAGCTGTCATTTTCTTTCAATTCCAGAAAGAGACTTGTTGCTGCAACATTCCTTCCTGTGTTGGACTATGGAGACCTTTTGTATAGGCATGCTCCAGCCCAAGCTTTGCGTTCACTGGATTCAGTGTTTCACGCCTCTTTGCGCTTTATAACAAACTGTGGTGCACGGACCCATCACTGTGACCTGTACTCTCGTGTTGGATGGCCTGCTTTAGCCACGCGACGGCTCACACACTGGTACAGGTTTATATACAAAGGACTTGTTGGTCTACTTCCTTCATACTGAGTGTGTATCTTCAGCCTGATGGACCTCATCAGTTGCGTTCTCAGGATGTCTACACATTGATTGTTCCCAATGTTAGAACAGAAAAAGGGAAAATGTCTTTTCAGTACTGTGCTCCCACAGATTGGAATTTTTACAGAGAGTTTTTAAGCTCCAAACTCTTGTCTCTATGGCTAGTTTTGACTCTCTTTTGAAAGACCTGGAAATGCAGTCATTAATCTGTAACTGTTTTTAACTGTTTTAATTATGTCTTTTGTTGTTTTAGTCTATGTAGTGTTGTGTGTGTTGGAGCCTCTTGGCCAGGACTCCTTGCAAAAGAGATCTTCGAATCTCAATGGGACTTTCCTGGTTAAATAAAGGTTAAATAAAAAATAAATAAGAGTGGGTCTGGTCTAAAGTTGCTTGATTCTAGGGTTTGAACCTAATTTCAAGCATTTTGACTCATTTACCTTGATTTATTGTAGAGACATAGATTATTTTCCTTGTTTCAAACGGATTTCAAGACATTGCTTCTCATTTCAAGACAGTGGGTTAAGAAAACTGTTCTTACACCAATTGCAAATTTAGTTCTTATTTTAAATCAAACTCCAGCTCAATCTGGATTAAATTCTGATTCCAAGTCTAGATTTATAGTTTTTGCAGTGCATAACTTTGTGAGATTATTCTTTTTTATACTTTGTCATAATTTGTAGTTTCACAAAGCGAGTCAAAGGCCTGATTAAAACAGGTCTTGCCCAGGTCTTTCCTTGCAGTTGCTAGTTCATTTTAGTAGATAATGTCACTTAATTTCCTTAGTTCTGACTCGTTCTTGTCTCTTCCAGGTGGAGAAAGTCATGCCTTCCGATGCCTTCTACTTCTCCATCGTTCGGGATCCAGTGGCATTGGCCGAGTCGTCCTTCGCCTACTACAAAGAAGTGGCCCCAGCCTTCCGAAAAGCCAAAAGCCTGGGAGAATTCGCCGACAACCCGAGGAAATTCTACGACCCGAGACTGCGCAACAACCACTACGCGCGCAACTTGCTCTGGTTCGACTTCGGCATGGACCACAACGCCAACTACTCCTTCGCTTTGGCGCGTCACGGCGAGAACGCGGTCAAGCAGGTCTTCAAGCTCATCCTGGTGTCGGAGTATTTTGACCAGTCGATGATTCTGCTGCGGCACGCGCTCTGCTGGCCGCTGGACGCTGTAGTTTCGTTTAGCCTGAACGCGAGGCAACAGAAATCGGAGCGAAGCAGCAGCTGGGTCGTCAAAACCTCTCCGGTGCAGACGAAAGCTTTACCGAACTTGTCTCTCACCGAAGAGCAGCGGGAGAAGCTTCGAGAGTGGAACGCGCTGGACTGGGCGCTTTACCAGGCTTTTAATAGAACATTCTGGGAGAAAATTCAAAAGTTTGGTTTGGCGCGCATGGAGCAGGAGGTGACTCTGCTCAGGACGCGGCGCGAGGAGCTTGCAAAGGTCTGTCTGCGCGACGGAGGGAAGCCCATAGAGGCGCAGCGCATTCGGGACAAGACGATCCGCCCGTTTCAGAGCGGCGTGGTGAAGATTTTGGGGTACGAGCTGCAGCCGCGCCTGGATAACGCGACGCGCACTGCCTGCCTCCGAATGATCCGTCCGGAGATTCATACAAAGACGTTCTGGATGCCAAACAGTTTCCCCGATCGGCAGCACAAGCGCAACAGGCTCCTGCAGACTCCAGGGCGAGGGCGGGGCCAGGGGAGAGGGCGGGGCTAGGGGAGGGAGTGGTCAGGGACTGGGACGGTACACGATTAAAACAGAATCAGACTGTGAAGCTGAGATAATGAACAAAGCAGGTCTTTTCTTTTTGTCATGGACGTATTTAATGTTTTACTCTGATGTGTGAAGTGCTCGTGAGCGTGTGCTAAACTCCGGAGCGGTCTTCCATGAGGCGGACTGAACTCTGTGAGCCTGGATCACTCCACTAGAACCTGGGCTCACTGAAGGGTCTTTTCTAAACCGCCTCCTGCTCACTCGCCTTACACACTTCCACTGGATCTTAGGGGTTTTCACTAAGTCAGTCTAAAATGAAAAATACTATAAGTGATCAGTGAGCTGTGATTGGTTTTCTTGGGCAGCATTTTAAAGAATTCCCAAAACTTCACCAAAGGACCAAAGTGTGTTTATAAAAGGATGTGTTTGTATGTCAATGCTAACCCCAAAGCTTTAGATTTGAAATTAAACATCTTACATGCACAGGGTCAGTTAGGTGCAGCTTTTTCTTAAAGTTGTAACTTTGTGAAGGTCAAAAGTCAGCTAAAAATTCTGTAAAATAGAAAGTTAAAATTATACTTTGTGACATTCTGAATGAGGATAAATAGTTTTATAGCACAATGTGAAAAAATCCAGCCAAAGGAACAGCTTTTCCATTGAAACATGCAGGACAAGGCCCTCATAGGCCAAAAAACATCAATTTTGTGGTCATGCAATCCCGCACAAAGTAAAATTACAGGTTTTTAATATTGTTTTAATGTATTAAAGGGGCACTGTGTAAGAAAAAATAAATAAACAAAGCGATCCAAGTATTGTCCACTTTTGAACACCAGGGGGAGCATTTCCAGTGCATTTTGCCTATCTACCATGCTGACATCTAGCGTCAATATTCACATTCCGGCCCGTAATAAAACATTTCAAATACGTATAAATGTATCACAGTTGATGTGGATTGGTTAACAGTGCTCTCTTAAGTATTCATGTTGTAAAGAATAAATATAATTTAAATGTTTGTGGACTATTAGTGATAATTAAAATTTCTCTCAATCTTGCACAGTGCCCCTTTAAAGAAATTAAAATGACAAAAGCATGCTTTTATTCAAGTCGACTTCACAATTCAGTAGAAATAGGAAGATAAAATCATTCTTTAGAAACTTTCTTATTGACAATAAATAAGTTTTATGTCATAATGTGAGAAAACAGTTAAAGGAGCTGCTTTTCCATAGAAACAAACAGGACGAGGCCCTCCTCTTGGCTTAATAATACGTACAAACCTACTTAGAGTAAAAGTACACATTTTTATTAGTGATTTAGTGTCACACAAACATCTAAACTAGAAAAAATGCTTTTTATTTAAGTTTATTTTTGTCCAAAATGTTACACGGTGTACTTTTAACATTAGATTGTTTGTGACACGTTTCTTATTTTAACATATTAGACATTTTATGCATCTATGGTCATGAGCTTTGGGTAAAAGACCGAAAGGAAATTAAATGAGTTTCCTTCACAGAGTGGCCGGGCTAACCTTTAGAGATAGAGGGAGGAGCTCCGGTGTCTGTTTTGGAGGTCTCCCCGGTGAGGTGTTCTGGGCATGTCCCACCGGGAAAGTTCAAGGAAGACCCAGGACACGATGGAGGGTCTATGTCTTTTGATTGGCCTGGGAACGCCTCGGGATTCCATCGGGAAAGCTCCAGTGTGTGGAAAAGTAAATCTGGGTTTCCCTGCTCAGACTAGGGATGCACCGATCCAGCTTTTTCAGTTCTGATACCGATCCCGATACTTTGGTTTTAATTGTCTGCCGATACTCTATATCAACCGATACCAGGGTAAGAACTGAAATAGCTGTTTTTTTTTCTTTTCAAAACATAAAAAATGATCATATTATGCAATATAGCTGTTATTTGTAGTTCAAGTCACAACTAAATGATTTAATATGAATAAAATGTCAAACATTATGAGACTCAACATCAGCCAATAAATAGGGAACATTATGTCCAATTAAAGGCACAGGGGGATATCGGCTGGACCGATATCATGGAGCCGATACCCGATCCAGCAAAATGTCTTGGATCGGCACCGATATCTGATCTCAGTATCGGATCGGTGCATCCCTAGCTCAGACTGATGCCTCCATGACCCGATTCTGGATAAAACAACATATTTAGATGACTTATTAAAGATTTTGATCACAAACAATAATATAAACCAGGGATGGGAATTGATCAACTTCAGTTACCGTTTACATTCCATTTATTGATCTGGCTCTCATCAACCCCTAATGAAAAAAATGTGTTTATTCTCCAGTTATTATCCGGTTTTGAAGCTCTTTTTAATTTAAAGTTTAACGAAAGGCTGCCACAAGTGTAAAAACTTCAAATGAAAAAAAAAACAAAAAAAAATAACCAGTATTTCCTTAGATACAAAATTACGGTTGTCGCTGATGAAAAAGCCACTACAGAATCAAGTTTGCACGACCACAAATCTATCACAACCCTATCGTTTGCTTTAAATAGTGACTGTAGTGAACGCTCCATCATTTCTCTAACTATTAAGCCTCAGTGGAAGTGTGTGAGGAGGAGAGACGTGAGACTGTTTTGTGGAAAAGCCTTTTGCTCTGAGCCTGGATCACTTTATCCAGGTCTGTTCTGTTTCTCTGGATCACACAAGTCTAACTCAGCGTGGAGACGGTCAGGAACTCCACGAAGATTAATAATGTAACTAAAAAGAATCGGTTCTCAAAATGTGGTATGAATACACCTGATGGTACTGTGTTATACCTTGTTTAACTTGTTTATTGTCTGATGGTACTTACAGAAGGTTTGGAAATTATTTAACCCTGGTGTCCACTGCGCTGTTTTGTCCTTCTGCGATAAAAGAATTGTCATTTTGTGCCGGACGCCTGTAGTTGGACGCCTGTACATTATTGGGGGAGGCACGCGTCAAGAGTGTCCATTACATCCATCGGTAATTTAAAATCAGGCGTCCTGTGCACATTCATGGCCAGTGTCATAGATGACGTGCATGTCCCACTGGCAGGAGATCTCGAGGAAGACCCAGGACACGATGGAGGGACTATTGGTGTGTTCCAGGCAACTGGGATATTTCCCATTTCCTACTTGTACAAATGCGCTGGAACGCCACTCAAACTGGTAAATGTGAACTGGGACCTGGTCGAAGAAGTCCCACTTCACATACGAGATCATCAATCACCACAAAAAATAAATCTGATAAGTTTAACTGCCACAAAAATACTGTAAACATTGATTACAGGTTATGTACCATTAGTTTTATTTAGCCTAAAGGTTAGCATTAGCCATAATGTTTACATACGAGTTGATTACGTTGGAACGCTCTGAACTGGGAACTGGTATTTTTCAAGTGGGAAATGTCCCAGTTCCCAGTTGCCTGGAACGCAGCATATGTCTCACGACTGGCCTGGGAACGCCTCAGGATTCCCCAGAAGAGCTGGGCTAATTTTCATCTGTAGTCCCATTGGCAGATGTAAACTGTCAACCTGTAGGAAGCAAAAATATCATTGCAGAGTTATATACAGTGTAAAATCCTTCTAATATACAATTATATACAGTCACATACAGTCACTTATGTTCATACTCAGGCACAAGAATCCATACAAAGACACACAGTCACTTATATTCACACTCAGGCACAAGAAAGAAAGATGGTGTGTGGACAGGGAAGTTTGGGCCTGGGTTTGGATGGATGGAAAATTGGTTTATTAAAAAAAACAACAACAATAACAACAACAACAAGAACAACAGTGAAATACAATTCTTCAGGAGGACTGAGGACCAACAAACTTTGGTCTGAGGGCAACGTTTGGCCCCTGTTTGCACATGCCTGTTGTAATCCTTTTAACTAAGACTATATAGACTCTCTTTTGTAGTGCAGGATGTCTCACTCTGCTCTCAAGTGACACATCCGGCTCGTCTTTGAACGTACGACTGTTTTAAGTGTAAAATTTGTTACTCTGAGAACCACAAACCCCGATTTTACCCAATGATCGTAAATCTTTAATCACAGACGGACAAACTCGTGCAGTGGACACCAGACATTAAATAAGTACTGCTTAAATTAAAGATTAAAGCTTCAATAACAAGATAAATCTGACCTGCAGCAGCTCGATAGGCTGCGTTCACATTCACTCTTCTATTGATACTTTATCCTGATGAAATTTGTAGCTTGTAATTTTGACCAGACCCATTCACTTTTTCTATTTAAACAGTATTCACTTATGGCTTGTGAACGCAGCCTATCGATTGCTCTTCTAAATAATAAAATGGGTCTTACATTGTCTTTGTTTGTGGGAAAAGCTTCGTGGACCGTTCAGAGGTCACGGAGGCTCTTCTCAGCAGGTCAAAGGTCAGGAAGACTCTGGGTTGGGTTAGTTCTTTCTTTCTTCTTCTTCTTCACGGTTCTGCTGGAGTCTGTGGACTGTACGTTTAGTATTTACAATATTTACTATTTTTCTGAGCTGCCTTTTTGTGAATTAAACTGTTGCAGGTACAAACGTTTTAAAGGAGACGCATTATGAGTTTGTGATGATGTTTTTTTTTCAGCGTGTTTCGTTCAGGTTTTGTCCTTCATGAGACTCAAACACTCAGATAAAGTCATTCACCAAACACGGACACGTTCTTATGGTTCTTAAAGGTGCACTGTGTAACTTTCTGAAGGTGAAAAGTCATCTATACTAGAAAGTTACAACTGTACTTTGGGACTTTCTGAATGGAGATGAATACATTTTATGCCATAATATGAAAAAAAAAAAAAAAAAAAAAATCAGCTAAAGAAACAGACATGTTCGGGCTCCTCCAGCCAAATAATCAGGGCAGTTCCCTAGGGCGCCATCTGGTGGTGAGGTTGACAATTGTAGCCGTAAAACATGGAAATAAAGTTCTACCACTGAAAACTATTAGTCAGTTTTTAGTTTGTGTCAATAGGACACATATTCATTGAGTTATGACCACAAATACCTGATAAACTTATACGACACAACTTATATGCAGAATTAATTACGCAAACTACCACAGCTGTAGAATTGTCATTAAAGGAGACCTATTGTGTCAAAATCACTTTACTAAGTTTTTAACCTTGTTATAACGGTCTTCCTTCATCATTACTTTACTCAAAGTTATATTTGAATTGATTCATGTATGTTGGAGTAATCTTGTATTGTTCTTCAGCTGCAGCTCAAGTGCTCAGAAATCCACCGTTCTCACCTACCACCTAGCCCCTCCCACTTGTCTGTATTTACTTAATTCAAAAGATTAATACTGAAAGTGAAGCTTATATGGTTTAAAACTGTCCCAGAGCCACTTTCCAACAATAATAATTTGTTATTTACAATCTGTTGCTTTTTACAGTTACATTTTAAAATGAAGAGGCGGGGCTTATCAGATCTGCAGTTTTAACAGGAAGTCATAGAGCTGTTTTTATTTTCAAGCTGTTTTAGATCAACTTTGTGTTTTACAGTGAACAAAAGGTAAATTACTGATCTGCTGATGTTCTAGTTTCTTATTAAATGTCTTGAAAAAACACAATAGGACCCTTTAAACATGATGCTATTTGTCCTGACAAATGTCAAGCTTTAATATTTCTGTTCACTGAATCTACCCAGGACGCCAAAAGGGCTGGAGCCCGCCTGCAAATAATTATGTGTCCATGTAAGCTGGCTCAAAGTAAAAACGCAAATTCTTAACAATTATTTAGTGCATCTAAATGACAAAAATATGCATTTTATCTGCAGTTTATATTTGGCCAAAAAGTTGCACAGTGCACCTTTAAGTGCTTCTTACAAACATTTTTGTCATTCACAAAATGTGTTCTTCACTGAAAATGTTAGTTTGTAAGAACAAAGATCCTGCTGTTTCAGAATTTTATTTCTTATATATTTTTGTCAAAAATAGAATTTTCTACATGATTATAATCAGTGTTGGGGAAAAAGTATTGAGTAATAGTAGTAGTAATTGGTTACTCATTACTTATTAAAAATGTAATTAGTTACACTGCAGTTACTGCCCTAATAAATACAATACTTTGTATGTATTTTTGCAAACATCGATCAAAAATGGGATTTATAATTTTATTATTAACATTTAAACAACGGCAAACAACAATTCATGTTTTCTATTGTGAGCTCAGTTGACCAGGGACTGTGGATGGAAAGTAACAACAGCTAAATCTGGTGCAGTTCATCTCTGCTTTTAATAAGATTAATTATTTTTGTACATGGTCCCTGGATCCTGAGAGAAAGATTAAACATTAACATAAACACAAAAGAGTTGCTTCAAAAAGCTCAAATTCTGGGCTCTGTTCCAGCTGCTGATCTGTGTCTCTGAGCCGTTTAATCCCACTCAATAGGTATTGTTAATTTAAATGTAACTAATAGTATTTTGTTAGTTACCGTAATTTGCACGGTAACTAAGTTACACCCAACACTGATTATAAGTTTTGTATTATTTCTAATTGAACATGTTTTCACTGAGTATGTTCATGTGTTTGAAAGGCAAAGTTTTTAATCTTCTAATGCACTTCCTCATTTCCTCGTTTGTCTCTCTCACTTTGCTCCAGAATCCTGCGGCCGGTTTATATAGAGGTTCTGCAGGTCACATGACACATTCTAAATGTTCATGCTTAGAGAGTTAATGGAGAGAAAGGACATTTTCTCTTGTAAGAGTTCAATAAACAGCTAAAACAGGAAAAATAAACTACAACAACAAGTCTACTGAGCACTGGGTTTGTAACTGACATGTAAAAAGAGAAAATCAAGTCAACAGTTGTAGCAAAGCAGATAAACAACACGTCTAGCTTCTCACATTTATCAGACGTTGAAATCACACACAGTTGAACTTATTACCTTTTCTTCTTTAAAAAGATGTGTTTTTGTTGCAGTTAAAATGTCCTAAATGATCAACTGTTGTTAGCAGACAAGCTTGTCATTTTATTCCAAAAATGCTTAGCAACATTAACAAGTGGCATTTCTTCAATTTATATCTTTGTTGTCGTGGCAACGGCTTGTCTGCAAATAACAGTTGATGATTTAGGATATTTTAACTGCAACAAACAGACTCAAGAACATCTTTTTAAGAAGAAAAAGGTCATAAGTTCAACTGTCTGTGATTTCCATGTCTGATAAGTCTTGTTGTTTATCTGCTTTGCTACAACTGTTGACTTTTGATTTTCTCTTTTTACATGTCAGTTACAAACCCAGTGCTCAGTAGACTTGTGGTGGGTTGAATTTGTTATCAACTGTAGTTTATTTTTGCTGTTTTAGCTGTTTATTGAACTCTTACCACTCAGCACTCACATTTAGAATGATGTCATCTTACCTGCGGAACGTCTATTTGCAACATAAGCAAGTTTCTTTCCTACTGCATTTATTTTAATCTAAATAACCTTGTAAATGAGTGACGTAGTGTCTGTAGGTCTGCTAAAGTCTGCTGAGAAGGAGTTTGTCTTCTCATGAACTCGTCGTGAATCTGAATCTTTTCTCAGCAGCTTCTTAAAGTGACACGCACACATTATAAAAACACTTTCATTTATCTCTCACAGTTCAAACCTTTAACCTGAAGCTGAAGACAAACCGTAACGCGTCTCCTTTAAAAGTCGCCGTTAAATCGTTTTTCCAGCGTCGCATTTTGGATTCTGGAGAAACACAACTGTAATTATGAATATTTATGATGTGGAACCACTTGTTGAGTTCGGTTTGTTCCAGGCCGAGCTTTTCTGTCCAAAAATTAATAAATACTTGTGAAACACTACATTTCCCACGATGCACCTCTCTTTGTTTCAGTCCAGATGGTGAATTTTCACTTTTAATAACCGTAAACTTGTCTGATAGTTGATATTAGTGACTTTTGTTTGATCTAGAATGTTCTCTGGAAAAATACACTGTAAAAAAACACATGTGGCCATTGAGTTAAATGAACTTAAATATTTGTGTTGGTTTAACTTAATAATGTGAGTCAAAGGTTTTAACTTAGATTTTTAGGTTATGAGAGAGAGAGGAAAAAGAGAGAGAGGGAGAGCGAAAGACAGAGTGAAAGAGGAGAGAGAGAGGGGGAGAGAGAAAGAGAGAAGGAGGAGAGAGAGAGAAGGAGAGAAGGGGAAGAGAGAGAAGGGGGAGAGAAGGGGAAGAGAGAGAAGGAGAGAAGGGGAAGAGAGAGAAAGGAGAGAGAGAGAGAGAAGGAGGAGAGAGAGAGAAGGGGAAGAGAGAGAGAAGGGGGAAGGGAATAGAGAGAAAGGAGAGAGAGAAAGAGAGAGAAGGGAGAGAGAGAGAAGTCAGAGAAAGAAGGGAGAGAGAGAGAGAAGAAAGATAAAGAGAGAAGGGAGAGGGGAAAGAGAAGGGGAAGGGGAAAGAGAGAGAAGGGAGAAAGAGCAAACAAAGGAGACAGTGAAGGAGGAGAGAAAGGGAGAGAGGGGGAGAGAAAAAGAGAAGGGGGAAAGAGAGAGGGGGAGAGAAAGAGGGAAGAGGGAGAGAGAAAAGGGGAGAATGAGGGGGAGAGAGAAAAGAGAGAGGGAGAGAGAGAGAAGGGGAAGAGAAAGGGGAAAGAGAGAAAGAAAGGGAGATAAGAAAGAGGGGGAGAGACAGAAAGAAAAGAGTGATAAGGAGAGAGAGAAAAAGAAAGGGGGGGAAGAAGAGAGAGTCAGAGCAGAAAGAAAAGCGTAAGAGCGAGTTTGTGAGGGAGGAGAGAGGGAGAGACAGAAAAGAAATGAAAGAGGGAGAGAGGAGAGCGAGACAAAGAGAGTGATAAGGAAAGCGAGAAACAGAGAAAGAAAGAAAAGAGAGAGAATAGAGAGAAAGAGCCAGAAAGAAAAGAGACACAGAAGGAGAGAGAGAGGAAGAGAAATGAAGACATAGAGGGGGGAAGAGAGAGGGACAAGATGGAGAAAAACAGAGAGAGGGAGACAGAGAAGAAAGGAGAGAGAAAGCAAGAGACAAAAGAGAGAAAAGGAGAGAGAGAAAAAAGAAAGGAGACAGAAAGAAAAAAGAAAAGAGAGAGAGGAGAGAAAATGAAAGGAAAGAGTTGGAGAGACAAAGAGAATGATAGGGAGAGAGAGAAAGAAAAGAAAGGAAAGAGGGAGAGGGAGAAGAGAGAGACAAAAAGAATGATTTAAGGAGAGAGAGAAAGAGTGAGAGAGGAGAGGAAAAGAAAGGAGAGGAGAGACAAAGAGAAGTTAAACAGACTGATCTATTACTGTACAAACGTAATAAAAACACTGAAGAGCCAGATTTTATTCAGAATTCTAGATTATATTCACAAAGACAAATGATGGTTGACACAAAATGCACAGAATAATAAATAATAGAAGCAGTTTATTCAGCTTTAGCACAAACAGGTTCACGTTACATGGACGTCACTCTCTCGGCGGAGTCTTTGGTGTCGGCGATGTTGGAGTACGGGACGTCTGAGAGAGACAGAGACACACGTTACAAAGAGAACTGCTTCGAGTCGCCGATAAAACATTTACAACAAGGAACAGGCTCATTTGGTAGAACAAGTTTGTGAAGAAGGTTTGAAACTATGTGGAAAATAACAGGAAGACAGTCCACTGGATAGTCGGCTCCAGAAGGACAGAAGTGAGTAGGTTGCCATGGTAATGAGTTCATTTTTGTTGCTAAAATTTTGCCCAAACTCTTTTCCTAAAGCTAAGAAAGTCTATGGAAGCCCAATGTTTAACACACCCAGTCACTGAAAGGTCCACAGCCAGAAAAGTGGGGGGTCTGGGGGTCGCCCCTCAGGAAAATTTGACCCAAGATGATGTTTTCTCATTTTCTGATATATTCTGATGAACTGTCGTCAGTCTGACCAAGTGGACAGCATATTAGTGGATTAGACGATGAAATAAGATTTTAGTTAAGGCAGTTTTACACCAGTTCTATGTTCCAGTGAAGAAAAGTAACAGGTATTATAGGCCTATACTGTATGTTACAACTAGGGCTGTCAAGTGATTAAAAATTTTAATTGCGATTAATCGCATGATTGTCTTGAGTTAACTCGAGATTAATCGCATATAATTAAATGTTTTTATTTTATATATTTTAATGTATTTTGCATTTTAATAACATATTTAGCTTTAATAGAAAAAGGCTGGGAGTGCTCACTGGTTCCCGATGATGTGAAAGCAATCAGGTGCTCATCAGAATAAAGCGGGCATAAGTCTCTGACAGAGAAAAAGGAGATATCCGAGGCACGTCTGATATGCTGTAGTTTATTAACGCCAACACGTTTCGACTTAAGCAGTCTTCTTCAGGGCATTAACACAGGTGTCTAGATGCACCTATAAATAGGTCATCTGATTGATCATGTGATGTGTCACATGATCAAAACTAGTGATAAGCAAATACATGCGTATATACATTTCAAAGAGCACATACATATAACAACCATATGGTGATAAAGTAATGCCACAACATGACAAAATGAATGTGAGCTACATAAACTATACAGCTTACAAACACTGTGAACTGTTGTTACATAATAATGGGTCAATAATACTGACGATACACAGCATGCAGTTGATATTGAGAACCATAAAATCATAGGAAAGGCGAGAAGTCCATCTCCTCATTTAAACCTGGGGGACAAGTGGCATTAAGTGTGTGTATCCAATATGTTTCTCTCTGAAGTAACAGTTTAAGTTTGTCGCCTCCCCTTATATCCTGTGTGACTGTTTCAATTACCATGGCCTTTAGTTTGTCAGGGCTCCCATGTCCACTCTCCTTACAATGCTTAGCCATTGGATAGTTCAGATTTGCAGATTTTATTGCATACTTATGTTCTGATAGTCTGTCTCTGAATCTGCGTTTTGTTCTCCCAATGTAGAATGAACCACATTCACATTCGAGTCTATAGACAACATATTTTGTGTTACAATTTGCGAACCCTTTGCAAGAATAGATTTTAGAGGTGAAGACATCTGTGAAAGTATTTGTTTTAGTGACATTTCCACAGTGATTGCAGTGGCCACATGCAAAAGTACCATTTTGTTGTCCAAGCCAGGTTTTCACTTTAGGTGTAGACAGGTAGCTTTTGACCAGCTTGTCTTTTAAAGTTGGTGCTCTTCGGAATGCGAAAATAGGGAGTTCTCTTGAGATGGCATTGAGTGAGGGATCGCTTTGTAAGATGCCCCAATTCAATATTTAGCTTTAATTCTTGTTTATTATGTCTTTATTTGTAGAATCTGTTACATTCTTGAAGTGTAAAATAAAGTTTATATATAATTTTTTTTTATATATTTTATTATTTTATAATAATGCTTTCCCATAACATTAGGCCAAATCGTGGTATTGATGTGTCTCACTCATTATAAACATTTATTACACTGCTCTTTCACAATAAAGCGCTTTCTGCAGCTGGAGATTATGAAGCTTTTATTGTGAAGGATTTAAAGGAAGTGTTAGTTAAAACGAGCGAAGCTTTACTGCTAAACTAGCAGAGCCAACAGTAGAACAACGGAGTTTTGAAAGAATATTCTGGATATTGGATATTTTCAACAACTTGAGTGGATATAAAATAAATATGTCCTGTATTTTTTTCCTGCATTGTCAGATTTTTATAATTTTTTTTTCTAAAATATGTCTTGATACGTAACATATTGAGGAGAGTATATGTGGGTATACGTGTATCGGGATACGTATTGTTGGCAATACCCAGCCCTAGTTTGCACATTATTTTATGATTGACTAAATCATATTCCAGGACATTTGGCTGTTTTTACATTTAGTGCTGGAGAGACAACTGCACTAGGTAGACATATTTTCTATTTTTCTCACAAAAGACACATTAATGAGCCTGTAAACATAAATTTAACAGAATGAGTGTGTTCTAGTTAAGTCTCAATTTATTACATGACTGCTAGACAACTTCCTTGTGTGATGTCATAATTTATCAACAGGAAGTACATTTTTAAGTAAGTAAATAAGTAAACTTTATTTTTATAGCATGTTTCAGAAATGAACAAAGTTTACAGAAGGAGTCGACAGAATTATGCACAAGAGAAGGAAAAAAAGGGTACACTAGGATGGAGAATTGTAAAAATATTTATTCTCTTTTCTTACCTGAGCTCTTGAGGCTGAACTGTTTGGCGGGACTTTGCTTCCTGAGAAAAACACAAGAGAAAAACACCATGAAGTCAGTGAGCAGAGTCAGAGCAGACGAGAGTGTGGACTGTGAAGTGAGCTTCAGTCTGGCCTCCAGGCTACATCTCTGAGTCTGTAAGCTTCAGCTCCAGCGTGAGAGCGGTTTATGAATAATGCATCCAACTGTAAACGGCTTTTACACATGCTTTATTTAACCGTTATGAATATTATATGCACAAGTCTTACTCTTTAAAGTGAAGGTTATAAGGTCAAAGAAAAGCTTCCACCACACTCCAAGAATTCAGAATATTCATCTTAATTTTGACTTGTTTAACCAAGTAAGAATGAATTGAATGAATGCATTAAATGATACAACATTCTGTATTTCACTTGTTTCACGACTTTGGCCTGAAAATAATTTGCATGTTGAAAGAAAAAGTCTAACCCGGAATTGACACCAGGAGCTGCAGCAGCGCGTAACGTAGGCAGAGCGGCATTTACGCGTATTTTCACAAGCGTCAATCTGCACTAGACGGGTCAGTGCTGAGTCTGAGCATCTACACACATGAATAAACCAAAAAACTGCTCACATATTATGAATATATGAATATTGGCTGCAGGATGAACTGATCAGGTGAGGAAAAGCTTAAAACTGTGAATCAGAGGTGTGATGTTTTTCAAAGAGCATTAACAAGCTGCTGCTGTATTTGCAGATTTTACATCAGGGATGTGTCTAGTTCACGTCGTACTAAGAGCCTTCATTTTTCTTCTATTTTTCACTCCATCTCGCAATAAATACTGTAAGATTTAGGCAATCTCTCGCTCGATCTCTCATCCACGTGCACGAGCTTTGGCGCACAAACAGGCGCAGCACCGAGGAAGAACGGCTCGTATAAGGTGATTGTGAGCAGAGGTAACAGCGTTGTTTTTACCACACACGTTCCTTAATGCAGCTCTAAAATGATGTGTGTTTATAACAATACGGCTTATGTTCACAGAGAAAAGAGTCTCATAAGGACAGGATTTAAAGAAAATTTGGTGTTTGATGTCGGAAAGTTTGCGATGTGTTTCTAAACAAACAACAAACCTGTAACCTGGCTCACTCCAGATGGATATGTGTTGGACTCCTGAGTTCTCACTATATCCATCTGGGACTTACTAGTTGAGAGCGTTTGAGAAAAAGTGGGGCGTTTAGTGAAATACTTCTAGCTGATTGGGTGTGGGGCCACCTTACAAGTACGCGTCATACATACTGCTCTTCTTTCAAATAGAAATTACACTATATTTCTGCTAAAACGCATCAAAAGCAGCAGGAACACGAACATCCACGAGAGCCACCATCTTTGATGAGCTTGAATGTGACTCGGCAGCGGCACCGGGCGCTAACAGCCGTCTTAACACCGCTGGTTCAAACTACCAAAACAATCGGGTGGCTGGAAGGCCAGATGGTTTTTCTTGTGTTTGTGAATTCACAAATATTGCCAGATAAACCATCTGGCTGGACAGGTTAACAAACCTGTTCTAATTCATACATCAGTCATCGACGGAGCTTCTGCAGACGGTACATGTTGTTTTAGCTGCTGTAATATTTGTAGTTGACGTATTTTGAGCATCTGAACTTTACTTTGTCTCTGTGCAACATTTCTGTGTTTCTCCTGTTATTCGAGCCAGATCAGACTTGATTCTATTATGAGCGATTCCTGTGCGTGTGACGTGCTGCTGCAGCTACACGTTGCTACTGCTCCTGTGTAAATTTGTGGGTTATGCTAATGTTTTGGCTGATTAGAGCACTTTTTATAGTTTGATTTGAGTCATTAGCGCTAGAACACAGACACTCTGGAGAAATCATCTCTTCGAGGTCGGGAATCCATTCTCCCATAAGAACTGGAAGGCAGCATTGCTCTGTTGGCAATATTTGGCTTTAAATAAGAATAAATTCTTTCAAACAAGGCAGAAACATCTTGAAACAAGTGAAATAATCTGTCAATCAGGTAATACAGCTTACCTAGTGAAACTGGACAAAATTTAAGATAATAATCCTGATTTTAAGACTGGTAATCTTCTATGGAACCAGAGTTTTTGCAGAAGCCCTGATGCAGACTCACTAAACACCCACTTCACAGTCCACACTTCGGCTCAAACACACTTCCACATTTAAAGGTTCCCGTGATGACAGAGTGTGCGACACGTTGGACAAATGGTGAGTAAGAACAGAAACGTCCCATCCCAAACACAAGTACAGGATGAGCCCAGAAATCTCCCCAAAAAGGACCACACGGCTCTTGTTCTCACCCACTGGGACGCTGCCTCTGAATTACATAAACTTGTGACCTGGAAATGAAAACCAAGTGAAATCTGAATATTATACTTGTTTTGTGTCAGGCTCCATTTTAGAGATAAGACACAAACAATAAGTGTACATCAAACATAAGTGTGTTTTAACGGTGATCCCAGGCTCTTAACTAAAACTGTGCCAGCTAAAATACACAACAGTTAAACAAAGGTGGCAAGTGATTAAGTATTTTTACTCAAGTACTGTACTCTACTTTATTTGAGTATTACAAAATCTGGTGACTTTTTACTTTCTACTCCTTATTTTTTAAGAAGTATCAGTACTTTCTACTCTACATTTAGTTACTTTATAAGCTTAATACCAGGTCAGACCTGCTGCTGCCGTGTATCAGAGCTTTGTGAACAAATTAGCAAGTGAAAATCACCCAAAACTTTATAATTCCTAACAAAAACATGACATGCTTATCACATGATAAAGTCAGATGAATTATAATTAAATTTACTGTAAGTCCATCTCACACTTTACAACATCGCAAACCAACTTTATGCTCTGCAAAAATGCATTTGAGACGGGTTAAAATGTCTTAAAAACTTTATTTTTTCTAGTTCAGTGGGTTTTATTTGATGTACTTAGATTATATGACTTGTTTTGATGTGTTTTCTGACTTGTTTCAAGAAATGTGTTCCTATTTCAAGTCAAATCACCAGATTGGCTATTTGATTCAAGCTCAAATAATCTCTTGAAAACATCAGAAATGTCTTGAAACAAGTGAAATAATCTGACAAATATCTAATATTTTAGTAGTTTTAATTGAGAGTAGAGAATAACTTTTGACAGTGTGTACTTTATACTTTTTTTACTTAAAGGAACCGTAAGTAAGATTTTGATGTCAGATTTCATAAACATGACTTATATGTGGCCAAAGGTACAAGGTCAACAGTCTAAATATACTATTATTTTTACTCAAAGTCAATGTAATTCTGAGTTATTCTTAATTAAAAAAGCAATGGACATGACGTCCTTTGTTGATGTTTACATTTATTATCCAATCAGAAAGCAGAATGAGCCTCACATGACTCTTTCGTTTAGGTTACCAGATTGGTTTCTTAGAACCTGAAGTTAATTGTGAAACATGAGTCAGGAACATGTTTGAGTTTGAACTGATGTTGCTCCAGGACACAGACACAACTGTCTGTGATAGGCTCATGCACTTGTTTCCACACAGTTCTCATAGGCTCCTCCCACATTGTGTTAAAAAGCAATATTTGGGAACAAACCATGACAAAGAGTCAGGTGTCTGAGAAAGTGACTTTCTGACTATTACCCATGATTCATAGCAAATCTTGTTCCTGATTGGTCAGTACCTTCTTCAATGGGCCATTTCACAATCTGGCAACCCATGTTAATTTGTGATTGTAATACCTTTTTAAAAGCACTAGTTGTGCATCTTACATGCGGTTCCTTTAAGTAAATTTACACACATTTACTTTTGTACTTTTACTCAAGTAAAAGAGTTTCAACTTCTGTACTTTTGCCATCTCTGCATTTAAACAGATATTTCCTTCTCTCCTCATCTGAAAGAGCAAACACACTCACGCACAACACAACAGGAGGTTCAGTGTAAAATGTGTGAAATACTTCAGCCCCTCCAAACACCTTTTTGTGAAATTCTTTGGTTTAAAGTGACAGTGTAACTTTCAGGAGGCAGGAAATCAAGTCACAAAGTTAAAACAAAACTGAACTAAACTGTCATTCTTTCTTATCATTCAGTGATGGCTTCAGACTAAATCACTTTCTCACCACGTTGGCTATAAGGTCTTGTTTTTTGTTTCTTTATATAAATATTTACCATTTTATGTTTCTTTGTTGTTGTTTTTTTAATAAAATGTGTGTTAATGTTCAAACATTAACTATTTAATGCAAGTCATGCTGTTTAAGAGATGACGACGGTATATTGTGGCAATCTTGTTAATATTGCTACATCCCTACATATGATCTAGTCCTGCCCAGCCCCAGGATCCAGTGGAATATTTTAGCTAAAGGAGCCACGTTTCTTTAAACAGGCAAAAGTAGTCTCTCCTCCAGCCTAATAAAAGTCAGTTTTGGGTAGATGCAAGCTCACAAAGAAGAAAGTCAAACATTTTTATAATTATTCAGTCCAAGAAGAACATCCAAACAAAAATCATGGCTTGTACAATCTTATACAAACCCTTATATTGGACACAACAGAAACCTTTGACTTAAACTAATTGACTAAGTTTGGTTGGAGGGTTGTGTGTTGAAGAGCTACCATACAAAAATACTTACTTTTTCCTGTTTCTACAGACGCAGACGATGGTTATTGTGACTATGACAATGACCAGAGTCACTGACACCACCACAGCGATCAGGACGGTCCAGTTTGTCCCTGGAACAACAAAAGAGACATCAGACTATCCATCCATCTATGTAACGAGAGCTCAGTAAATGTGCTGTTGTTGTTGTGTTTGTACCGGGTTCAGGCGTCTCTTCTCCCTCGCAGTACGCTCCCACGAATCCCTCCGGACACTGGCAGCTGAAGGACGAGTTACTGAGCTCGGTGCAGGTTCCTCCGTTCAGACAAGGGTAGCTCAGACAGGGACTCACTGGAACGGACAAAACGTTAGGTCTGCTGAAGATCTACGCGTTGTATTTAATCGTGTGTGAGCTCTGACCTCGGTAGCAGTCCCGTTTGAAGTCGAAGATGGTGCACAGCTGTCCTTGGGGGCAGGTTTTGGGCTGACACACGACTCCGGTGGTGGTGCATTCACAGGTCTCGGAGCAGTCTTCGGTCACAAACTTCTCGTTCAGCTGCAACAGAGAACAAACTGTTAGAAACACTGGGATTTTTTCATAAATTAAGATCAGGGGCCTCATTTTTAAAGGTTTACGTCAGACACAATCTGCGCAATGTCACATCACACCCTCTCCACACCTCCAATTCACCTTACAAGGTGATTTATGAAAAAAAAAAATTAATAGACAAGAGGCGATAATGAGTGGGTTTGACAAAGAGGCAGAGACAGAGAGAAGTCAGAGGGAGAAAAGATATCTTACTAATAAACTGTGAATGAAAATGACTTTTCTCCCTTAAATTAGGCTCACCTACTAAATGACTCAGATGTGTTTTACAGAATGTGTGTGATATTTGGCCTCGTTGACTCACATATAAACACGGAAGTCTGACTGAATAGTCAAGGCAACGAGGCTCAAGAGCGCCCTCCCTGAATGAGCAAATAAGCCAGAGGGAAATACACAGAAGCCAGAACAGACAGCGTTACAGGCGAGAGAACGGGATGTCAAACTTTTTGACTACACGTGCACGCCCGTGGCAGACACTTTAGACATTTCCTTTACCATCCTGGTTTGGGCAGACTCAGGCTGTCACACGGTCAATCTACATTCTGGCCTGTGCTGTGTAAAAACAAGTTAGACCTGCGTCTTGTCCGATGCTTTATTCACTGAACAAAGCCTCGCTCATGTGCTGAAGGGGATATTTCTCTCAGGTCCAAGCGTTGTTTCATAAATACGTTCACAGATTCAGGGTGATTCTCGCTGGTATTAGAGCCATAATCAGATACATGTGTCGTGAACAAAAATGAGAGGAATAAACAGCCCTTGTCTGTCTTGTCTTCTTGTCTGCTTTAAGGCAGTAGCATAAATGCAATTATTTGTATAAAATGACTATTTCTGCATTAAACACTTTCGTCAAACTTGCTTCACTTCTGCTTCTCTCCGCGAGTGTCATCTTTTCCCCCCGTTTTCAGCCTTTGTGGAAAGCACACACATGGGTTCCAGTTTGCGCAGAGCTAAGCAAAATTCTGCCTCTAGTGGAGATTTTATAAATGCCAATTTTAGCGCTAAAGGAGCTCTATAAATGAGGCCCCTGAACCCAAAGCAAAAAGTCACAGAAGATGCAGCTATGTAAATCTTAAGAGACGATGCATTAAAACTGTCTGGAAACCCATATACATCTCTAGAATTTCAGTGGCCGTGACTGACATATGAACTAATGCTAAAGACTTGACAAAAAGGATCCCAGCTTTAGAAGACTTGTTAGAGTTTCCAGAGGAGACTTACAGGATAGTATCTGCTGAGGAAAGTACATCCACACTGAGAGAAAGGCACACACAGCCCTTCGCTCATGGCATACCCGGACGCACACTGACATCCCTCTGTGCACATGGCGCTGTCGCACTCGGACGGAGCGGCCAGGTCGGCACAGGAAGCCGGACACGAGGTCATACAGGAGGAGTAAGTGCTGTTTCCACCACACGACAGAGCTGTGAGAGGACAGAGGAGAGGTTAAAGAGGGACACGAGGTATGAGAGCAGTGTTTATAGTGACAGATCCTCACCACAGCCCAGGTCTTTCCTCCAGGCCCCCACGTTGGCTCCAGCCTCCTGACAGGCCGCGGCGTAGGCTTCATAACTGGCACAACGCAGCTCGTTACTGCCCTCCTCCGCACACAAGTCGAACACACAGTCACTGCGCACAAGAAGAACACAACAGCTGTAAACACAATATACAATATACATTTTATTAGTTGTTATAGGATAGAGCTATTCGATTATATTTACCAGTGGGCCAAAACTGAAATGTGTTTTATCTACAAATTACTATTACAGTTTACTAGTTTTGTTTTTTTCAGATCCAAAGACCAAGCCAAGTTTACATTTGGATTAGATCTGACGTAAACTACCCCTTGAACAAGGATAGGCCGCAAATCTGTGCAGAGACTAAAGCCGGCTGTCCCAATTTCAAGCCTGATGTGCCCCTCTACGAGTTCCTGAGGCGTGACTAGAGTAAGGATTTTCGTACGAGATTTTTTGTCGCTTCTCTCTCTATGTCTGTGCATCACTGCGACTCTTTGTCAGAATGCATCATGGTGAGGTTCACATGATGTGCACATAACATAAAGAAGAAACATTGCCTCATCAACTGTAAATAAATGTGATGTGAGAAGCACCAACTTTAGCCTATAGAGCAGTGGTTCTCAAACTTTTTCAGTCGCGAACCCCCCAAAAACAACCGTAGGCATTCGCGACCCCCAAGCACAAAATAAGGGAGACCAGCAAAGAGGTAATGTCTTATGCTTGTTTTTATTTTGAAGCCATAAGCCTGGATACCTTCTTCTGTAGGCCAAAGAAATATGTATTTATGTCTATCACTGCATTCGAATAGTGTCAAACCATGTTTAGGATGTCAATATTAAATTTCACATTTCACTAGGGACCCTCAGAAATACTTCCGCGACCCCCATGGGGTCCCGAACCCCAGGTTGAGATCCACTGCTATAGAGCATGGCCAACACTGAGTTTGTTGGAACTTTTTCATTTCACGCCCACAAACTTTAAACACCCTCCGCTCTTCTCCGCTTTAAAGGGTCACTATGTAAGGAAAACAAACAAACAAAGTGATTTCCACTTTTGAACACTAGAGGGAGCCATTCACATGCATTTTGCCTATTTACCATGCTGCCATCTAGCGTCAATGATCCACATTCCGGCCCGTAACAAAACATTTCAAATACGTATAAATGTATCACAATTGATGTGGATTGGTTAACAGTGCTCTCTTAAGTATTCATGTTGTAAAGAATAAATATGATTTAAATGTTTGTGGACTATATGTGATCATTTAAATTCCTCTCAATCTTACACAGTGCCCCTTTAAACCACTCGCGTTTTATTCTTAACTTCTATAACTGCGCACATGAAAAACATTTCACTCAATCACGTGATGCATGCACTGTTCTCCCATAGTCTTTGTCGTCGCTGTTTCTCTTGACACATGATGCAATTGTAAGACCAATAATCATTGTAAATGTCCTTATGTCTGTGGCTGCTTCTTTTTTTGACGCGGCAAAAAAACGCAAAAGATCCTAAACTCCTGTAGTGTGCAGACAGCTTTAAGGAGTTAGTGTAGTAGTACTAGAGGTCGGTCTTAGTCTGAGGACCAGTCGACCAGTTTTTTAAGGGCTTGGTCGTGTCAGACTCAAGCACATTTAGATGCAGTCTTGAATCAGGGTTCAATCACAGTGCAGTAACCTGTGCCAGGGACAGTTTGCAAAAAGCACTGCACAATATGATAAATGAAAAAAAAAAGAAAGCTGATAAATGAAGAAATTACAAAGATGGTCTTGATTAATTCTCGATGTATTGCGATGTTGGTCTCGGCACGATCTCTACTTTTAAAAGTTTCGGTCTTGTCTCAGTCTCGGGACAGTGTAGCCTCAAACTCTGCTTATCAATATGATCTGGTCCATGTCCTACATTTCGTCAGGCTGGGCCAAAACATACTGTCATTTGAATACCCCTGTTATAGGACAAGTTCAATGGAATAATCTGTGTGCACTCACTCCTGGTAGGTCTTGGGCGGCAGCAGGCTGTGACAGGCAGAGAAAGGCCCTGCAGGGTTGGACACAGCTCCACACTGACTCGAGCCGCTGTAGAAGTTCAGCTCAGCGCTGGTGCAGTCTGACGTCTCAAAGCCGGAGTCCGGGTCTGATTCTGTTTCTCGTCTGCAACACAAAAAGAATAATGAGATTCAAAGGCCGTAGCAGGACTTCTGAGCTTTTGTGCAGTATCGTGTCAAACCTGTGCATATGATGGACATTCGGAGTCAAGTCGTAGCTCCTCAGTCCTTCTGCCTGTCGGTCGCTCACTCTCCAGCTGTCTCCGAACGCGTTTAGGTTCCTCGTGACCGTCCCGTCCGGTTTCATGTACTCGTTCCGGGTGATTCCGTCGTAGTTTCCGCACAGGCCTCGCACGTGGTTCTTGTACGTGCTCGGGAGGATGATTTCTGAGAAGAGCCGGAAGAATTACTGCCAGAGTCGAGGCTAAATGTGGAACAGAGTCAAGACTAAACATGGACCAGAGTCAGGACTAAACATGGACCAGAGTCAAGACAAAATATGGACCAGAGTCAGGACTAAACATGGACCAGAATCAGGACTAAACGTGGACCAGAGTCGGGACTAAACGTGGACCAGAGTCAGGACTAAACGTGGACAAGAGTCAGGACTAAACGTGGACCAGAGTCAGGACTAAACATGGACCAGAGTCAGGACTAAACATGGACCAGAGTCAAGACTAAACATGGACCAGAGTCGGACTAAACGTAGACCAGAGTCAGGACTAAACGTAGACCAGAGTCAGGAATAAACGTGAACCACAGTCAGGACTAAACGCGGACCAGAGTCGGGACTAAATGTGGACAAGAGTCGGGACTAAATGTGGACCAGAGTCAGGACTAAACGTGGACCAGAGTCAGGACTAAACGTGGACCAGAGAGGGGACTAAACGTGGACCAGAGTCAGGACTAAACATGGACCAGAGTCAGGACTAAACGTGGACCAGAGAGGGGGCTAAATGTGGACCAGAGTCAGGACTAAACGTGGACTAGTCAGGACTAAATGTGGACCAGAGTCAGGGCTAAATGTGGACCAGAGTCAGGACTAAACGTGGACTAGTCAGGACTAAATGTGGACCAGAGTCAGGGCTAAATGTGACCAGAGTCAGGACTAAACATGGACCAGAGTCAGGGCTAAATGTGGACCAGAGTCAGGACTAAACATGGACCAGAGTCAGGACTAAACATGGACCAGAGTCAGGACTAAACGTGGACTAGTCAGGACTAACTGCTTTTCACCACAATAGATTCTTTAACAGCAATAGTAACATTTGTTTTCTCATTAAAATCCAGTCTAACTCACCTCCGCGGCTGTTCCCATCGAATCGGACGGTGAGGCCGAAGGCGGTGGTGAGCTGCACCTGTTTGGAGTTCATAGTGATGGAGACTCCATCTGCAGGACTGAGGGGCGGAGCCACACGCTCACCGTTCACCTGAACACAGAGCAAAACAACTACCCAGTCAGCTGGAGGTAAGAAAGAAGAAATTTCCTGACCAAATCCAGTTCCTTGGTTAGACTCCAGTAATGTAATGTATGTGACCGTTAAATGTGACCCACCAGGACTTGTCTCTTCTGCAGGAAGCGCACGTTGACCCTGTACACGTCGATGTAGATCTGGTCTAAGAAGGAGACCCTGCGGTTTCCTCCTCGGCGGATGTTCTTGCCCCTGATGACCAGATCCTCCATGGCCTGAGGAGTGTTGTGACTCTGGGCCAGGACGTAGGTGTAAGGGCCCTGGAAGTGGTGAGTGAAGCCATCGAACGTGCGGTGGTGAGGGTCCCCGGAGATAGTGCACTTGTCAAACTCTGAGACAAAAAACACAACACATTATACCAGAGACTGGAAATTATAACCGAAGGATTACATCAGAAAGTGGCATGGATAAGACTGGTTTACACCCGGTTCAGTCCTGATACGGGATTGACAATGTGGATGGACGTTTTGTCGTGTCACTCATGAATCGGACGTGTGGACCTGACGCTGAGTTTCCAAGACTGATTGATTGACTTTGATCAGACAAAATTGGATTATAATAATTTTAGCCCACAACCCCCTTCTCCTCCTCCAAAGAGGACACTGGCACTAGCTGGTCTATCTTATCCTGTGCATTCCCCAGCTCCTGTCCATGGACAAGCCTCAGAGACTAACTCTAAACATCTTTAGCCTGTGGCTCACACTTTGCAGACATAACTTCAGATGCTAACTTGCACCATACACTCCTCCCCCACCCCTCCCTTCTCCTTCCTTACGTCTGCGAACTCTATCTATCTATCTATCTATCTATGTTCCTCTCTCTGTTCCTCAGTCCCTAACCCTTCACTCACTGAACACTGAACAAACACCAAAAAAGACAATGATTGTATGTTTCTGTGTGACTGGGTTTGCTCACAGGTTTAATAAGAGCAACCCAAAGAGCTTCTACTGTGTTCCTAAAAAATCCTAATCCACAAAAAAACTTTGGAATTTGACAATTAGGCCCCAATAGAAAAAACCCTGAGAGCTAGTTTTGGTTGGTTCTTACTGGAGGGTTTGCAGTACAAGTCTGTGTGTGTGAGAGTCTTACTGGAGGGTTTGCAGTACAAGTCTGTGTGTGTGAGTCTTACTGGAGGGTTTGCAGTACAAGTCTGAGGTGTGTGAGTCTTACTGGAGGGTTTGCAGTACAAGTCTGAGGTGTGTGGGTCTTACTGGAGGTTGGCAGTACAAGTCTGTGTGTGTGAGTCTTACTGGAGGGTTTGCAGTACAAGTCTGAGGTGTGTGAGTCTTACTGGAGGGTTTGCAGTACAAATCTGTGGTGTGAGAGTCTTACTGGAGGGTTTGCAGTACAAGTCTGAGGTGTGTGAGTCTTACTGGAGGGTTTGCAGTACAAGTCTGAGGTGTGTGAGTCTTACTGGAGGGTTTGCAGTACAAGTCTGAGGTGTGAGAGTCTTACTGGAGGGTTTGCAGTACAAGTCTGAGGTGTGTGAGTCTTACTGGAGGGTTTGCAGTACAAGTCTGAGGTGTGTGAGTCTTACTGGAGGGTTTGCAGTACAAGTCTGAGGTGTGAGAGTCTTACTGGAGCGTTTTGCAGTACAAGTCTGTGTGTGTGAGTCTTACTGGAGGGTTTGCAGTACAAGTCTGTGTGTGTGAGTCTTACTGGAGGGTTTGCAGTACAAGTCTGAGGTGTGTGAGTCTTACTGGAGCGTTTGCAGTACAAGTCTGAGGTGTGTGAGTCTTACTGGAGGGTTTGCAGTACAAGTCTGAGGTGTGTGAGTCTTACTGGAGGGTTTGCAGTACAAGTCTGAGGTGTGTGAGTCTTACTGGAGGGTTTGCAGTACAAGTCTCCGTACTTGTCCAGGTCACACAGAGAGTTTTCTCCACAGCTGAAGTCTTTGCAGCTGATTTGTCCTCCCTGGAGACACTGACACGACTCGGTGCATCTGTCCGTCAGCCACGAGTCTCCAACCTGCACAGGGACACAAGGCAATTAATTATCGTATCTAAAAAACCCTCTGTAAAGTGAAACTCACATCGTGGTATTCCCCGTTCGGGTCGAGGCAGCCGCACTTGCTGAGCAGCACACACTTGTTGTCGCTGAGCACATATCCAGCGTCACACTGACATCCCTCCACGCAGGCGCTGGGAGGCAGGTGACACAGGAGAGGGAAGAGGTCCGAGCAGGTGGGAGGACAGGGGGGAGTGCAGGGCGAGAAGTGACTGTTGGGAGGGCACGGTTTGGCTGTGAGGAGCAGACAACAGGTGGGAGATTAGAGCTGATGCAAGAAAACATGTTTGTGGTGTATATTAGCACGTAAAACCCAGAGGTGGTAAGTATTTTTATTCAAGTATTGTAGTTAGGGAGTTTTCTTGAGTATCTGCACGTATCACACAATCTGGTGACTTTAAACTTTAACTTCCTGATACTTACGACAGAAAGTACTGCTCCTCCGGCTGATACTCACGACAGAAAGTACCGTTCCTCCAGCTGATACTTACGACAGAAAGTACCGTTCCTCCAGCTGATACTTACGACAGAAAGTACTGTTCCTCCGGCTGATACTCACGACAGAAAGTGCTGTTCCTCCAGCTGATACTCACGACAGAAAGTACTGTTCCTCCAGCTGATACTTACGACAGAAAGTACTGTTCCTCCGGTTGATACTCACGACAGAAAGTACTGTTCCTCCAGCTGATACTTACGACAGAAAGTACTGTTCCTCCGGTTGATACTCACGACAGAAAGTACTGTTCCTCCAGCTGATATTTACGACAGAAAGTACTCTTCCTACAGTTGATACTCACGACAGAAAGTACTGTTCCTCCGGCTGATACTTACGACAGAAAGTGCTGTTCCTCCGGCTGATACTCACGACAGAAAGTACTGTTCCTCCGGCTGATACTCACGACAGAAAGTACTGTTCCTCCGGCTGATACTTACGACAGAAAGTGCTGTTCCTCCGGCTGATACTTACGACAGAAAGTGCTGTTCCTCCAGCTGATACTTACGACAGAAAGTACTGTTCCTCCAGCTGATGGTGACGCCAGCGCTCTGGCAGGCCTGGGCGTACGACTCCACGTTGTCACACAGGGTTCGCTCCATGCCGTCGTACTCGCACATGTCGTAGATGCAGTTCCCGATGAAGGCCTGCGGGGGCACCAGGGCGTGGCAGGGTTTGAACACGTCCGACATGATCACGCCGGTGCACTGGGACTCGTACTGAAGCTCCTCTTCGGCGGTGCAGTTTGGATGGACGTCCGGGCGAGTGTCAGGCTGGCAGCTGCAGGAGAGAGACCAGTGTTTCAACTTTTCTGAAGTCACGGCACATTACTTTGGTTTAAATTATTCTGTGACACACCTGATGCTAAAATACTACCGAATAGGTTCTGTTCATGTGACGTCATAGCATACTGGCCAGTAATATTGGAATGAGTTGGAGGGAAACTAAAATGAATGTAAGTTAATGACTCTAGTCGCCTCAGAAATGGCAACAATTCAAGTTAGTAAAATAATTCTTTAGCTATTTCATTGTAAAGTATAATGTTATTAATAGTAACCACTGCCTATTGCCCTCCACCTGGCTGTAAAACTGCTTGGAATTCTTAAAAACATGGACGGAGCCTATTAAAGGTGGAGTAGCTGATTTTCAAATTGCAAACACAATTTAAGTTTTAAGTCTGGCAACATTCTCTCAGAAAACCTTTGACATGTGGTTAATAAGTATTCATCTTGGTTGTGATTATGTTCAAAAAACTTTTTTTTTTTTTTTTTTACAAACAATTAAAGTGAAAGTGAAACCCCCGAAGCTCAGCCAATCAAAGTGCAGCATTCGGCTCCTGATTAGAAATAAAAGTCTTTATTATTCAGTTCAGACAGTACTCAGAGATTTCATATTTTCAAAAAGTGCTGCATTTATCAAATATTTTTTTTGTGGAAAATACAAAGTTTACTCAAAATGTAAATAAGCAAGGCTTTTTAAAAGTCGTCTCTTAACGATACAATACGATATGAGATCAGATCCACCCTGATCTATGACATTTTGCTGGAGTTGAAATTTCACAATATAATTTTAATTGGCCTTTATTTAACCAGGAAAGTCCCACTGAGATTCAAAATCTCTTTTGTAGGGGATTCCTGGAGAAGGGGAGGCATAATGAACATGTTTTTAGTGGTAGAGGAAACCTAGGCAGACACGTGGAGAACATGCAAACTCCGCATAAAAAGTCCCAGGGTCGACAGGGACTTGAACCCAGGACTTTCTTGATATGAGGCCAGAGCGCTAATCACTGCGCCGCATCACCCTTCATGTTGTGAATGTTGTTTTGCAGATATTCAAAAACTTATTTTGAGAGTCTCGTTTATAGCAGACCTGGGTAAACTTTGTCCCAGGGGCCAAATGCGGCCCTCGACCTTGTTTCATCAGGCCCCCGGCACATTTTTGTTGCTTTTTATTTTTTTTATTCTTGTTTTCATTGGCCGATAGCCATGGGGCAAGTATTTCCATTTGTGTTAATTCCCTCCCATTGAGGTATTTGTGAGTGGAACACGCCCATAAAAAGCGGTTTTTCGACCTTTATGCACTCTACAGGAAAATTATATTATGTTTCTTAACCTTATAATATTCTTCTAATTATGCTATTAATTTAGAATGTGTAAAAAATTATGAAGATGTATTTTATTGTTATTTGCAAGGATTCTTCAGTCATCTATGTAATATTTAAATATTTGATGTGGAGTGGGGGGGGTGTTTGTAGGGGAGTGGTGTTAGCTTATGCAAAAAAGAGTGAGACGGTGTGCGGGATTTCCTTTTTCTACAAGCATTTGTGTTAATAATAATATCACAATAAATAGATAAAAGAGATTAAATATCCTATAATTAACAGAAATGTGCTTGTAATAATTAGAATTTGTTACACTAACGATCATAGTCCGGCCTTCTACCACTTGTTTGAATTGAAATATGCTCACCCCTGTTGTAATTAGTTAATTAATTGTAATTAAAATAGCAAAGAAATATCAAGATACAACGTTTTGTCATAATCATTGCAGTTGTTTATGATCATATCAGGTCATTTTGTGATAGTTTTAAGTTAAAAGGTTATACAGCTGAAAAAAAATAAAGCAAAGATGGGCGACACTGAGCTTCCATAAATCATGTGATAGTCTTTTAGAAAATGAATGAATGAAGCTGTTAATCTCATATATATTTTGTTTTAGTGCAGTGTGTTTAGTGTGACTTTACCCCGGGTCGCTGTCCCCGTCAGATTTCCAGCTGTTCCCCAGTTCGATCACGTCTTTAGCGGGTTTTTTGTTGGGCATCAGGTTGTCGTCAGAGGAGTCGTGGTTGTAGTTCCCGCACATGCCACAGAGCTGCGCCAAAATCACACATGAACCATCACTGACATGGAACTACTGTATATTTCACACAAACACCATCAGGGAAACGTTTGAATGATATAAGGAAGGTAGAAAGAGACTTGTTGTTACTTACGGCTATAAATAATGACAAAGGCTAAATTTCAGGCTTGTTGCCATTAGTTACTTCTGCTTTTTACCTGCCATGATGGAGGTAGCAACCAATTTAGTAAGTCAAGAGCTTTATATATAACATTTAGGCATTTTGCACACTCTATGTTGATATTTGATGATGTACTTTATATTGCACCAGCATGAAAGCCAGTCCCGTACACATATATTTTGTGTTATGTAATTGTACCTTGTTGAAGTATTCTCCAGGCACAGTGATCTCCAGGTGGTGCACTCCGTCAAACTTGACCTGCAGCCCAAAGTCGGTGTCCAGCAGACTGTAGGAGCCGCTGGAGATGACTTTGGTCCCGGACGAGCCGACGGTCAGAGGAGTCCTCACACGACGACCGTTTAACTACAGAAACAATATGTCATCTATAAGGATCATTCAGGTCAACAGTTTTATTTGCATTCTCAAACATTACACACCACAGCAAGTACCACCTAACAACACATTTGGCATTCTGAATTCTGAAGCCTTTATTTTTTATGAATGCAGAGGTACAAGCATGGCTAAGTCCGTACACTAACGAGGACTTACAAACTTGCTTTAGCTGATGAGCTAGCACAAGTTGGCATTTATCACACAGCTAAGCAAACGCTGCGAAAAAATAAATAACCTGAAACAGGACAATAAAAAAATCAAGGACCAGTGCGAACGATACCAGGTACTTGTTCCTAGGGTGGAATTGGCCCCAGGAAAGGAAAGTAGAAGAGTTCCTGATGCCTGGTTCTTAGTATTTTAATGTGCAAAAACGCCTATAGGCCTCATAGTTCCTTGTCCTTCTTACCTGGGAACACATCACAATGGGATCAACAAAAAGCTCCTACAGTGTGAAAACATCTTATGAGGACAATAAGTTTATTATCTTAAGTGGACCACACCTCTCATACGTCCTTTCCGGTGACTACACTATTTAAACTCCTTGGCAACACACTGACTTTACAGTTTCTGTCTCAATGCCCTTCCCACCCTCTCTCTTTTAAATATTCTCTTATTATTCAAAGCCTGGGAGGCTGCAGCCAGTCCCCGAAGGAAGCACCAAAGCCTCTCTGTTCATTTTTTGCTTACCTTTATTCAATAATGTTCTTGGTTACAAGTTCTGAGCAGGTAGTCCTTGCTAGTGACATTAAATTGGGTTTAAAATAGGACTAGATGATTGCTACAGACATTCTCACTTCTGAAACTGTTCCTTTGAAGACCCCAAATGTGAAAAAGCCTTACCAAAACCCTCCTGCTCTTCTGCAGCTCCACCACGGTGTCATGAGGCAGATAAACCTTCACCGAGCGAACGTACGACGCTTCAGGCTGACCGCGCTCTTCGTTTTTAGCCACGATTTTAAACGGAGTCACTTTAGTTGTATTACACACCTGCAGAGAGGAGAAGGAAACATGTGAAGGACGTACAAAAGATCAGGACTGTTACTGAAACGGCAGAACGCAGCAGCACAAACCTCCACCAGGGTGTAGGTGCAGGTTCCCATGAACGTGTGCATGACTCCATCGAAGGTGTAGTAGTGAGGATCTCCGGCCACGTGACAAACTCCTTTACCTGAGAGACAGAAGGGTGAAAGCAGCAGTGAGGAGAGGAAAACGCACAGGAAATCACGGCACAACTTATGTTCTACTTTACTTAGAAAAACACAAAGTTATTTAATGACTAGAGAGAGTGTGTGGCCAGCTGCTGTGGCAGTTGTGGCAGCCATCTTGTTGTACTGTGATTCAATCAGACGAGGCTCAGATGAATCATAGCAACAAAATAAATTCTTTATCTGTTTTATAATCTCTTATCAAGTTGTCCATCCAAGGGTAATCTATTTTTAAGCTTTTTATAGCAAAATAAAGTTTATTTTAGGGCAGTAAAATATATGTTATGATCCTTTCCGTAGAAAAGCTCACCATCTTGCACGCAAACCTCTGCCAATTTCCTCAGAAACTAAGTGCAGCTGAAGCTAGTTTGAAAAGCCCTGAGGAATGTCTGCTGGATGTCTCAAAAACATACAAAATATAGTAACTAAATACTGTGTTTATAACTAAATAACTATTAACATAAACTAAATTCATTATTATTTAGGACAAAAGGCTTAAAATACATACTTTTATACCAGGAGTGCCTAAACTTTTTACTCGGTGGCCCAAAATTAACATTTAATTAACATCCTTGAGGGGGCAATATGAATGGTTTTGCAACATGTCGAGAGCTGAAAAGTTTATTTGCAATAATATATATATATATATTATAATATATATATATATATATATATATATATATATATATATATATATATATATATATATGTACTTTAACACTCTTTTCAAATAAAACTGTGATTAAACAGACACTCTGAATAAATCTTAGGACCTCTTTTTGGCCCCACTGTTTTATACTTATATTTAGTTATTTGTTAAATATCACAAATCTTTGTTTGTATCACCAATTTTATTGTATAGTTGATAAATGAAACAGCCAAAGGCTCTGAGTTTATTTATTTACCAGCCAACCACAAAGCCTTTGTTTGTACATCTTTATAGACTCCTGAGCTTGTTGTGAGTGTGACACTTGGCTACAGACTGGTCTTTGAAGAAGTGTTACAGACTGGTCTTTGGAGGAGAGTTACAGACTGGTCTTTGAAGAAGAGCTACAGACTGGTCTTTGGAGGAGAGTTACAGACTGGTCTTTGGAGGAGAGTTACAGACTGGTCTTTGGAGGAGAGTTACAGACTGGTCTTTGGAGGAGAGTTACAGACTGGTCTTTGGAGGAGAGTTACAGACTGGTCTTTGGAGGAGAGCTACAGACTGGTCTTTGGAGGAGAGTTACAGACTGGTCTTTGGAGGAGAGTTACAGACTGGTCTTGGAGGAGAGCTACAGACTGGTCTTGAAGAAGAGCTACAGACTGGTCTTAGAGGAGAGTTACAGACTGGTCTTTGAAGAAGTGTTACAGACTGGTCTTGGAGGAGAGCTACAGACTGGTCTTGGAGGAGAGTACAGACTGGTCTTGGAGGAGAGCTACAGACTGGTCTTTGGAGGAGAGTTACAGACTGGTCTTTGAAGAAGAGCTACAGACTGGTCTTTGGAGGAGAGCTACAGACTGGTCTTTGGAGGAGAGCTACAGACTGGTCTTTGAAGAAGAGCTACAGACTGGTCTTTGAAGAAGAGTTACAGACTGGTCTTTGGAGGAGAGCTACAGACTGGTCTTTGGAGGAGAGTTACAGACTGGTCTTTGAAGAAGAGCTACAGACTGGTCTTTGGAGGAGAGCTACAGACTGGTCTTAGAGGAGAGTTACAGACTGGTCTTTGGAGGAGAGTTACAGACTGGTCTTTGGAGGAGAGCTACAGACTGGTCTTTGGAGGAGAGTTACAGACTGGTCTTTGAAGAAGAGCTACAGACCGGTCTTTGAAGAAGAGCTACAGACTGGTCTTTGGAGGAGAGCTACAGACTGGTCTTTGGAGAAGAGCTACAGACTGGTCTTTGAAGAAGAGCTACAGACTGGTCTTTGGAGGAGAGCTACAGACTGGTCTTGGAGGAGAGTTACAGACTGGTCTTGGAGGAGAGTTACAGACTGGTCTTTGGAGGAGAGTTACAGACTGGTCTTTGAAGAAGAGCTACAGACTGGTCTTTGAAGAGAGTTACAGACTGGTCTTTGGAGGAGAGTTACAGACTGGTCTTGAAGAGCTACAGACTGGTCTTTGGAGGAGAGTTACAGACTGGTCTTTGAAGAGCTACAGACTGGTCTTTGGAGGAGAGTTACAGACTGACAGTGTCTGAATATAGAGAGTCTCACCTGTAGAGTGACAGTCCAGCACGCCCTCCTGAACGCCACACTCCTGGGCCGGGCTGCACTGCCACGGTTCACACGTTATGTTGTTGTTGCTGTTGCATTTACATCTCTCTGAACAGTCCAGCTCACTGAACCAGCTGTCTCCCACCTGCAGAGGGCGCAAACACAACAGCTCAGGTTAGAGTCATAACGTCAAAATCCACTTTTCTGAGTTTAAAGCTATGTTCTTCTGACAGTGTCTTTCATTATTATTTTACTCATAGTTGTATCTGGATTGATTCCTGCATGTTTAAATAATCTTGTATTGTCCTGCAGCTGATGTTCCAGAGCTCAGAAAAGTCCTGTTCTCACCTACCACCTATCCCTGCTCATTTATAATTATTTACTCCAAAAAATTCAGATTTCAAGTAAAACGTAGGGTTTAAAATGGTCTTGCACTGCAAATATTTTCCAACAAACTACAAACAAGTAAAATTTGCTGCTTTTTACAGTTAACATTTAGAATAAAGGCGGGGCTTATTGCTATAAGAAGAGGGTTTTTTTCGCTATAAAGAGGCAGTTGTTTTTTTTTTTTTTTTGCTATAAACGGGTGGTGATAATCACAATAAAAAGACTAGAGTTTAATGAGTTTGGTAACCCATTACACTAGACCCATTAATCTTTTTTATTACAACAGAAACGTCTTTAAGCAATATTATTTTAGCTGCCAAACACCAGTCAGATGTTTGTAGAGTCACATACCGGTCTGTATTTCCCGTCCTCGTCGGTGCAGCCACACTCGCTCAGAGGCACACACTTGTCTCCGCTCAGCACCAGTCCAGGGCCGCACACACAGCCTTCCACACAGGGCAGGTTACAGGGGCCTCCGGGGCCCGCCGGGTCCTGACAGCTGGGCTGAGAACAGGCCGAGGTGCAGTGGCTGTACACACTGCCAGGAGGACACTTCAGAGCTGTGACAGGACAGAACAGGTCAAAACAAGTCTCACTGTGAATTATGATGTTTGCAAATGTGAGATTTAGATTTACACATAAAGATTGAGACAGGGCAGAGAAATATCAGCCAATAATGCAAAAAATTGTAGTAAATAAACAAGCCTCAGTGTTTTATAAAGTGAAATTCAGTTTATTATTGTGAAATTGCTGTTCAGTTGAACTGGACTATAGATGTCCCATCTTATTGTGGACAGATTCAAGCTTCTGACCAGGATTCTGACTAGCCCCTAGTACAATCAGGGCTGTCACTGAGGTAGATTATTGTTACAGAAAATGTACATAAACCATAATTATCAAAGGTTAAAATGTCTTTACTTTGATAAAATGTGCTTGCAATACTGTATAATTTATACGACTGTCAGACACGAGAGGAGAACAGTTTCTGCTGAGATAACTGGATGAGAGTTAACGGTACAGGAAATATGCTGAAGTGCACATCAAACTACCCCCCTTCTCATCATTGAAGTCTGTAAAAGCTTATTGCCATGTTTGTATGTGTTTTTGTAACCTCGTGGGTGTGACTTTTATTAAAAGACTGCACTGTGAAACACAAGGTTGGAGAAGTTCTGACCCACGTTTGGAGGCTCTTCGACACTATTCTCCCCTTGTGCAAGTTAAACTTATACTCTGTCTGATGTGTGGTTCTTAATAATGCTGTTTATTTGTGTTTATAGAGCTATCTCTTTGTTGACTAGTCCAAAGCTTATTTTTCAAACAGATCACAAACAGTAACGGCAGTTGATTACACTACTTCAAGCTTAGTAATAAAGACGGGTGTTCCCCAAGGTTCAATCCTCGGTCCTATATTATTTACTCTGTACACTGCAAAAATGAATTTCAAGACAAGTTAAAGTTGCTTGATTCTAGGATTTAAACCTAATTTCAAGCATTTTAACTAATTTAACCTCGATTTATTGTAGAGATTGTATAGATTATTTTCCTTGTTTCAAAGTGTGTCAAACTGATTTCAAGACATTGCTTCTTATATTGAGCCAAATTATTTGCCAATGGATTGATTGAAACTGTTCTTACCCCATTGGCAACTTTTTGTTCTTATATTAAGCCAAATTATCTAATAACCAGTTAAAATTGTCTGACATAAGCAATTAAATCTTATCCAGTGAAAACAGCTCAAATCTCCATTAAAATTCTAGTTCCAAGTTGTTTTAAGCAAGTCTAGATATATGGTTTTTGCAATGTATATAATATTTTCCCCTCATCGTTTTCTTTTTTTCCTTCTGTTTCCTTGTCTATTGACGGGTGTAATCTTCTGTGTATTTCTGCTTTTTGTGTGTTGCTGTGTTTATACATTTTATACACATCATGCCTTTTAATATGTGCTGTTTCGTCCTCAGACTTTCTCATAAATAAAATGCAAATCTGTGGATGAGACTCACGGCAGAAGGTGCTGTTCCTCCAGGCGATGGGCACTCCCGCTGCTGCGCACATGTCTGCGTAGCTCTCGATGGCCTGGCACAGCGCCACCGTCTGGCCGCCCGTGGCACACATGTCGTACACGCAGTTTTCAAAGTACGGCCCGGGAGGAACCACCGCATGGCACGGCTTGAAGATACCTGGAAGAACAAAACATTAACATAGTAGTTTCATTTTAACCTTGCACATAGCTCCTCCCCTTTCCCTCGGAGTTACCGTTAGGGTCGGTGATCATGCCACAGCTGGTGGGCTTCTTGGCTTCCTCCTCCACTTTCTCGTCGCAGTCCTCCTGTCTCCTCCGTTTGTGCAGCTGGAAGAACAGAGCAGTATTAGAATCGAAACGTTACACATTCTTGAAAACCTGTTTTGTGTAGACCGGCCCTGTTTCTTTATCTGTGATTGTGAGGCGCATTAGGCCTAGTTTACAAGAGAATGTTCCCCAGAAAACAGTCTCAGTCGTAACGTTTTGTGCTCACAGTTTATATGGTGTCGTGGCGAGCTAATCTTTCTTTACGTGGGAATGCAGACAGACCGAAAATGCCTTCTTCTGGGTCAGGAGGTGGCGTGATTGTGCTAGGGCGCTGGACCCAAGCCACCGCCATTCCAGATGACCTTACCGTGACCCCATGCACCCTATCATAACACGAGCATTGACAGGTTTACAAGTTATTCATAAAATGGCGAAGGAAGCAACAAGGACCAGTGCACGAGGAAAAGGAAGATTGCCAACAATTGGACACAAACAGCTCACTTTTACCAGGCGCAGACACTTGGACAGCTGTCCAGCGCGTTCACGCTCGAATAATACTTGTTGTGGAGCTTCAAACTTTTTTTTCTTCTGAACTCACGCATTTCAATGGACTAATCAAATTCCTTAGCAGACGGAGAGGCTTTTGAAGATCTGTCCAGCGTTTCTTGTAAGAAACGCTGGACACTGCTGGCCTAACTTTGTGAGAATGAAAGGTGCTTTGGCTGAAAGATACATTTTTTTTGGTGACTGTGCGGTCTTCTTCTACAGTCTTAAAGTAGAAGAAGACTGTTTTTTACTGTTTACACTGCGGTGCATCCACTGAACCAGCCCCTGAAACGACCTCATGATTCGTATCCAGAGAAACGCCGATTCTATGAACACGTAGCTCGTTGTCGTGTAAAAGAGAAGACAATCTGACATAGAAACGTCTCAGATTCGTGAAAACTCATTGTTGTATAAACTGCTCGCTAGACTCACTCAGGTCGAGGGTCAGGAACCTGCCAGCTGTCTCCGAGCACGTTGGTGTTCGCTGCCGGAGTGCCATCTGGTTTTATGTTGTCATCGTTGGAGTTTCCATTGAAGTTGCCTGTGATGGGTCGACAGTAACACAGTTTTAGTCTTTATATTTATGTTTCATTGACACACGGGTCCAGACGTCCAGCAGCAGCAGCACTTACCGCACAGACCACACAGCAGGCCGTTGTACGAGGTGGGCACGGTGACGTCGACGTGGTGATTACCGTCAAAACGAACTCTTAAACCGAAGGACGTCTCCAACACCACAAACTTCCCACTCAGGTAAATGTGGATGTCACCCACACGGAGCGGAGGCACTGCAGCGCGCCCGTTCACCTGAAACCAAGAGACATGAACACTCAACGAAACTTTTATCATCAGAGGGTAGTGAAGCAGCTTAAGTGAGCCTACAACAACAGCAGCTTGTTCTAAGTCTCATGCAATAGATTCACTTTACAACAAAGAATTTTAAGGTCTCGTGGCCCTAATCGGACTGGTTTTCTTCCACTGTTTACCTGATTTTCTCTTTTTCCGTGTCACATACAAACTCAGCAGTGTTGTTTTTAAATTTGAAACTAGGATCTCCTCCTGCCTTTTAGGTTTGCATTTTGAAACTTCAAACCAATAGTGGTTTGGACCAATCACAGCACAGCGTTCTGGCTTGGGCCAAAGTTTAAACTGAGGCTAAACGCTGTCAGAGACTTACTACGCCCACAACTGAACCTCAAACAAACTCACAAAAATGGGAGATGCAAGGATGCCTTTTTAAAGACGCCCAGTGGGAGTGAACAGATTTTGATTGACAGCACCAAATATGGACAGTGAGCTTGTGAGTGATGTGAGTTTTGTGTTGGAGCGATCCTGACATGTGGAGAAGTTCACAGCTCTGAGGCTGTGCACAGGTCGAATTTCTTACTCACACATCAAGATTCTTTTTTATTAACTTTGCAGACACATGTATGAAGCCTTTGCTTTAGTCTACATAAGCACAGGAGCTCTCCACAGCAAAATTGTCCAAAAAGGCCCGGAAACAGTAAATAATTCAATTTTGACCTCATATACACAGTTGACAGTGAAACAAAGTTGATTCTGCGTTTAGTTTCTCTTTAATTTAAGCAAAAATTATGGCTCTCAACGTTTTTCAGACTCTTTTAGCAGCATTAGTGCAATAGCAGAAAATTCACAGAAAAAAAAAACAGATGTTGTGAGGTAATTTCAATTTTGAAGATGTCCTGATTTACCACTAACCCTGTGCAAAATGGGCTCAAACCTAGTAAACATGGTTATATTTGGTGATGTTTAAAATAGGCTGCTACACTCACAGGACATTTTTCTTCACAATCTTGACAGATGTAAAACTACAATAACATAACTACGTAAGCCTAAACTCCTAAAGTCTTCTGAAGTCTAAATCCTGCTCCTCACCTGCACGGCGCGGTTTTTGCCCAGCACCACGGTCACATTGTGCACGGTGACTCCCACAGCTCTGACGTAGGACACTTTGCGGTTGCTGCCCCGGTGCTCGTTCTGGGTGTAGACGCTGAAGTACGGAACCCCGGAGGAGACGTTACAGGGCTGGGACAGAGTGTAGGAGCAGGCGCCCATGTAGTGGTGCGTGCGCTGGTCGAACGTGGTGTAGTGAGGGTCGCCCGACACGGAGCAGATTCCGTTTCCTGCAGGAGAAAAGGAAATATGGATTAAATAACAAATACATAAAATAATGCAGAGTTAAGCTAAGGTGGGTTTAGGTTGTTTGGAGCAGTTTTCTCATCAAAATGACTCAAAAGCATGTGTTTGGAAGAGAGAAAAGTCATGAGTTTGACTCTATGTGATCCTAAAATCTGTGTCAGTGAGAAATGTGAGAGAAGCAGAAGTATTCCTCTTGTTTATTTGCTTTTCTATCTGCTTACCTGATTTTCTCTTTTAACAAGTCACATACAAACACAGAGTGTTTTAAAAAAAAATTTAAGTTGCTTTTTCGTCTTTTTGTTGTACTTTGATCTAATCTGGCCAGCTAAGTGGATTATTTGTCGGACTCGGTTCACAAACTGTTGAGAATTCATCTGTGTCTGTTCCGTTAGGTTTGCATTTTGAAACTTCAAACCAATAGTGGTTTGAACCAATCACAGCACAGCATTCTGGTTTGGGTGGAAGTTTATTATAAGCACCAAAAGACAAATGGCACTGAAGGCAGACACTTTTCAGACTATTTTAGTAGCAATAGTATTATTGTAGCTTTAAACACCGTGCATACAGAGGCACTTTGTGCATTTGTGAACACAAAGATGTCTAAGCTCACTGGATTTACATTATCTTCTATTTTATTATTTAGTTACACAATCAGCTTCAAATGTTATTCCTGACAGCTCCAGTGAGAGAGATCACAGATTGATATGAAAGTAGAACTTGATTTGATAGGCTTGCATATCCATCTGTATAATCCGTCTGTATAACTCTATAGCAGGAGTCTAATTGTAGCTCAGGGGCTACCTGTAACTTTCCACCACCTTCCATGTTGCTCCTCAAAGGATTTTGTCAATTGTTGATTTTTGACAAAATACATGCTTAAACTAGCTTAACAATACTTGGGACTGGTCTTGAGACCACTTTTAAAATAATGTCACGGGCTCGAGCACATTTGGACTCGGGCTCTTCTTGGACTCAATCTTATCCAGGACTTAGTCTTGGATTTAGTCTTGTCTTGGACACCGAGATCACATTTTCTTACCACCATGTTTTACTAAACTTGCACTAGGAGCACAGTGACCTGTTCCAGGAACAGTTTGTAATAAGCACAGCACAATAAGATCATAAAGACACTGAGAAAAAACATTTCAAAGATAGTCTTGATTTGGTCTCGATGGACCTTTATCTTGGTCTCATCTCGATCTCGACCTAAAAACTCCCGGTCTTGTCTTGGTCTTGACCCTCAGTGGTTTTGATCTTTCTGTTTCTGTGTTCTTGGTCTCAATTGGTGCGGTCATGACTACTAAACTAGTATTCTTTCCTGATACAGTCTCTGCAAATGTACGCTCAGATCAGAATTTGTATTTTTAATAATTACATGCTTACTAGCAGTGTATATGTAGCCGCAGATGTGTGTGTAACTGTGTGCACTAATAAAGTGGTTAATGCTTCCTATAAACATTTCACTGTACACCATAAGACATTTTTGTAGTAGCTCTGCAGTGGAAAAGCCCCTTCTCTATAGGTGCACTAAATCCATTTCTATAAACATGTTGAGCAAACTTCCCCTGTTGTAACATTAGAACAGCTCTTTCCTGATGCTCTGATAAACCTGACAGTGAGAGTAACACGTCTGCAGCAGAGACAGTACCTAGCGGTCTGCAGGAGTACTCTCCGTCGTGCAGCTGGCAGCTCTCTGTGGTGGGTTTACAGCTGGTGTTGTGACACTGGATCACTCCTCCGCTCAGGCACTGACAGCTCTGCTCACAGCCCGGGAGAAGCCACTGGTCTCCAGCCTGAAGACACAACACAAGTAAGTCAGTCAATAAGTAAGTAAGTAGAAATATAGCATATGGATTGTGAAAAACACTTGAATAACGAGGTGAATAATAAGGAGGTTTACAATGCGTTAAGTAAGTCAGCACTTACAGTGGCCTGTTGTAGAAAGTTGACATTTAATAGCTCTTTGTAATTACATTTTTGGAGCCATGGTAAAAATTGAGTGGAGCGCCTCTAATTTGATAGTAATTTTGTATAAGGTGTACCCCAGAATATTTTCAACCAATATAGTATGTGACCCATAAAAGGTTGACAAAAAAAGATATAGACTGCTTAAACTATGTCCAAACTTTGTTGAAGAACAGATTAAATTGATAGCTTATCTGAGAATGAGTAAACATAGACAAACAAATAAATATTCAACGTAAAATGAGCAACCAGACTTTTATTCAAGCCTAAAACCAAAAAAACACTCAACAAAACTCTTGAGACTGACTTAAAAGAGGTACATTTATAAATGTTTTTGAACTGTGTGTAAAATGCATTGTTATTGTTGTTTGGGCTTGTTCTTCAACAGATTCGTAAGGCCAAAACATTTTTGGACATGCCTGTAATTGGGAGATTCATAGATGAGATCTAAAATGTTCCAAAATAGTTTTGAATACTAATGCATGTACACAGTTGTAGTGAAAATAATCTGGTCAGCAATGCTCTGGACACACCTGGAATTTATTTTTGGTTTTAAATACATATTAGAAAATTTTAACGCTTGATCTAAGCCTGATGCATAAGCTGGTTTCATTTCACTTTGTAGAAACAGTCTGACAGCGCATCATTGGGGCTTCGTTCACTTCACAGGAGAGTACTTTTTTTCATTGAACCCCTTAGGTATTTTTTGTCATTTGGTTGCCCACTCACAGGACCCCCAGGACGGTAGCTCCCATTGGTGTTTTTAGTATCGTGTCTGTTTTTAACTCACAGGATGGTAGCTCCCGTTGGGGTCCACACAGCCGCAGTCCTTTAGCGCCACACACTTGTCGTTGCTGAGGACGAAGCCTGGATTGCACTGACAGCCCTCCACACACACGTTCTCACAGCCAGGGGGCCCCACCGCGCCCAGGCAGGTCTCCGGACACGAGCTCACACACAGAGAGTAAGAGCTGTTCGGAGGACAGGCCAGCGCTGGAACACAGGAGGGTTATAATCTGATTTTACATTTATCACAGTGAGTCCTAGGATTTATCTGACTTGAATCCTCAGATATTCTTCTCGTTTTTATTCACAAACACCTCTCGACTAGTAAAATCTCTGGAGGACCCCAGGGCAGTGTGATTGCCCCAACACTGTTTGTTCTCTCTTAAAGTGCGTATGACTGAATTGGTCGATTAATACTTGTTATAAGCAGAAATTATAGTTTCACAGAAATAAAAAACAAGCTTATAAAGAGCAGAGTTCTACGTCACACTGTGGAGTTTATATTTTCTCACCAGAAACATGTTTTTAGGTCCCTACAAAAACAAATTTAACTAAACGTATTGTGCTCTAGTGTATTTTTATTTCTCAAGGAGGAAAAAAAGTTACATTAGAGGAGTCATGGCCAGATTTTATCACATGGCTGCTTGGCAAAGTCCTAGAGGAGGCATGTCCAAACTGCGGCCCGGGGGCCAAATGCGGCCCTTGAACCAATTTTCTTTGGCCCTCAGACTTACTGCAAGTTTGGCCCAAATTACAAAAAGTATAGTTTTTAATGTCAAATTTGAGCAATTCTTCTCATAACTGAAAAACACCCAAACATTTTAGTTCCTTTGGACCTTAAAATGAATGATTAAGGCTATATTAAAAGTGTGATGGTTCATTAAAATTAGATCAAATACAATATTTAGAATGATTCACTTCACTGGCGTGAAATATATGGCCCTCTGCTCTATAAAAGTTTCAAAATGCAGCCCACTCTGAAAAAGTTTGGACACCCCTGTCCTAGAGTGATGTCATCATTTATGAACATGAAGTACATTTTCAATCTTAAAAACATTAAAACTTGGATGGATTTTTTGCAAAATGTTTTGTAAAATCAAACATAATGGTCTTAACTTTGTCAAAGTAAAAGAAGTACTGTCATAGACATAAAATAAAAATAAATAAATAAAATAAGCCGCAGGGTCATTATTAATTCATTTATAAACCGTTCATGGATTGAAAACACAGATGTACACATTCGCACGACATTAGAATTACATGAGGACAAAAGAGTTTGGAGAATTACAGGAGGTAAAATTCGGGGGGAACTTAACAGACATTTTATAGACATGACCAATTCACATGGGAGTAAAAACTCAGAAAATGTCTGTAAATATTACAATTCACATGAGGTCCCGAGGTAATTATTATGCCGTGTGAATAGGACATTAAAAGATAGTCAACAAAGTAAAAATGTTATCTGTACTTTTTTGCTTTGACCCTTTCCTGTGCTTCTCTGACTCTCTATTTAGTTCAATTTTTCATTCACCTTCCTGTTTTCTACCGGTTCTATCTGGAGTACCTCAGGGGAGTGTTATTGCCCCAGCCCTGTTTGTTACACCAGTCGTATATGCCGATGACATCACTGTTCACATCTAATTTTAGCATTTAGCGGCTTAAAATATATGCACGAGTTACTGTATGAGACTAGGCCAACGATTAAGGCTCACATTTTGTAATAAGTTTTGTCAGCAAACTATTGAACCTCTGTGAGTTATGTGTGAGCTTACGGCAGAAGTCTGGCGCCCTCCACTGGTGCACTTTAGCTCCGGCGCTCAGGCAGACGTCAGTATAAGCCTGGAGCTGGTCACACAGGACGCTCTGCTGTCCGTTAAACTGACACATGTCGTACACACAGCTGCGGAAGAACGGAGTCGGGTCCACCACGGAGATGCACTCTCTGTAAGAAACACACAGGACGTCAGAGAAAACAACTGTCACAGCAACAAGAGTTATACAAATACTTACTGAAGTGTGTCTAATGGGGATAGAATGTTAGTGTTGTGATTATTGCAAGACAATATATCACAATTTAGTGATTATAGGCCCTTTTCACGCAGCGGCTTGGATACTTCCAGTGTGAATATACCAGCGATAGTTGTTTCCAATTCATTCCCTAAGGAGGCTACCTCAAATGCTGGACACATAATATTTGCTATAATCATAATTTAATTTATAATTATTGGTTTATAAAACGTGTCTTTCTGTCTCTGAAGCTAGCGGTAACATGTATTTAATTTTATTATTATTTTATTGACTCTTTTTATTACATACTTATTTTCTTTGCATGCCCTTATATTTTATATTATATTTTTGAAGTATGTTTTTATCATAGCAAATATTTTTAGTCTTTTATTGACCCTATTTTGTCCCGCCTACTTTCTAGGACATGCACTTCCTGTTCAGCTGCATTTAGCCTGTAGATTTCAGTCGATGGGTTTATTTTAACTGTCATTATATTTCATTAAAATTGCCCCACAATACAGACAAACAAACATGTTAGCTACCTTAACAGAGCTAAACAGGAAGTGCATTTCCAAGCCAAGTGGGCGGGACAAAATAGGGTCAATACAATTACTTTATTAATGTTATATGTTGCACATTAGCATCGAAGCAAGTTCCTAGTTTGTGAATTTTGTCACTGACAATGGCAATAAATCTTTCCTGATTCTGATTAATGTTAAAATAACTCCACAAACTGAATTAGCCAAATATTGGCCTATTTCTATCCACCTTATTCCGCCCCGCCCAGTTTTCTCTGCAGCTCACTTCCTGTTTAGCCCTGGAAAATAACCGATAACTAGGGCTGTCAAGCGATTAAAATTTTAATTTCGATTAATCGCTTTTAATTAAATGTTTTTATTTTATTTTTTATTAAAATATTTTGCATTCTAAAAACATATTTAGCTTTCATTCCTGTTCATTATGTCTCACTTTCTTTCGTGTAAAATAATGTTTTGTTGGCTTAGGCCATAACATTAGGTCAAATCCTTGTATTGACTCATTATAATTTATTTAATACACTGCTCTTTCACAATAAAGCGTTTCTACAGCTGGACATTGTGAGGCTTTTATTGTGAAGGAGTCACAGGAAGTGTTAGAACTAGTGAAGCTTTACCGCTAACTAGCTGAGTCAAAAGTAGAACCTCGAAAGTTTTGCCTGAGTTTTAAAGACTATTCTTGATACTGGATATTTTCAACAACTTGGTGGACAAACATCACATTTAGTGATCACGGACCTCGACTTTATCGAGCCTTGGGGAACATCCTCATCAGCTGATCGAGCTGCACATGGACGGAGCCGAGCTAAACAAACACATCCCCCGTCTTGCGATTGAGTGGAACGTGTACAAAAGGGAGCCATCAGAGCCTTGGTTAGGACTCTTTCTGATTGTTTTCTGTGTTTTTCTATGAACCTCGCGTCATTGAAGCGCTTCAATGGTGGAAAATAAGCATGAGATTAATTTGCATTAAAAAAATTATCGCCATTAAAATATGTTTGTGTTAACGCGATAAAAGCGCGATAAAAGTGACAGCCCTACTCATACCATTAACATATTTGCTTGCCTGTTATGTGGATCAATCTAAAACAGATGTAAATACAATACTTAGTACAGCTAAACAGGAAGTACTGTATGTTGCCAAGTAAAGTGGGCGGGTCAGAATAACGTGAATAAACTCAATACATTACCTAGTGCTTGTTTCTATAGAATGAAGTCTTTTGTTTTTACTATTATAATGTGTTTTAAACAATCATAATTATTGATTAATCATATTGACGTCCCTGCCCAGGTGCCTAAGTAACCTTTCATTATCTCTGTAGGTGGAAACACTTGTTTATAGTTTGTGCACATGATGATCTTTGTCCGGACACACCCTCAGATAAACAGATAAACCGGTGCTGAGGCTGCAGCTCGTGAGGAGTTCCCCCGAGTTCAGGGTCACAGTCGTAATGGAACAGTGCGTCACACGGATTTAAGAGACGCAATGTCAGATATGAGAAAAGAAAATGTAAAACAGCGAAAGGAAATTTGATTCTGCTAACCCTTTTTCACTTCTGTCTGAATAAACTACAAAGATACACTATGGACAGAAATTCTCTCTCTCTTCCTACCCCTCCTCTCTTACCCTCCTCCCTTCTCTCCCCTCTCTCTCATTCTTTCTCTCCTTCTCTCTCTGCCCCTCACCTGATGTCCTGCTGCTGTCCCCCCTCTCTCTCTTTCTAACCTCTTTCTCTCTCTCTCTCTCTCTCTCATCTATGTTATGCTTTATCCTTATCTCTCTTCTTCCCTCTTCTCTCTCCTTCGCCCCCTCTTCTTTCTACTTTCTCTCTCTTCTCTCCTCTCCCCCTCTTCTTTTTTCTCTCTCTTTCTCTCTCTCCTCTCTCCTTCCCTCTCCATCTCCTTTCTCCTTCCTCTCTCTCCTCTCCCTTTCTCTTTTCTCTCTTCTCTCTCTCTCCCTCTACTCCCCTCTCCTTTTTTCTTTCTCTCTCTCTTTCTCTCCTCTCTCTCTCTCCTTCCCTCCTCTCTCTTCTCCTCTCTCTCTCCTCTCTCTCTCCTTCCTCTTCTCTCTCTCTCTCTCTCCCTCCTTCCTCTCTCTCTCCCTCCTTCCCTCTCTCCTCTCTCTCTCTCTCTCTCTCTCCCCCTTCCTTCTCTCTCTCCCTCCTTCCTCTCTCTCTCTCCTCTCTCTCCTTCTCTCTCTCTCTCCTCTCTCTCTCTCTCTCTCACCTGAACGGTCCTGCCGGGTCTTTGATCTTTCCACATTTCTCCGGTTTGACGACCTCGGCCTCCAGAGACGGATCACAGTCTGGATCAGGTTTAGTCCCGGGAGTGCATCTGGAAAACACAACACAGTCACTTAAGTATCTACAGAATCCATTTTACAAACAGCTGGTGCTCCAAAAAAGGTCAAGTCATCACCTACCACTATCCCTGCCCACTTGTCTGTGATTACTCAAAAAATTTGATTCAGAACAAAACATAAGGATAAAATAGTCATGCAAACACAATCCAAATAGACGGGGCTTATCATTATAAAGAGGCGGAGCTTATAAATAACAAGGCTATATTGATTGTTATTTAATTGTTTGTTTGTTTTTTCTTCCAAATTGCTTAACAAATATGTCTACTGTCTCTTACTGCTTATTAGGTCTGATTATAACATTCTATACAAAACTTATTGCATTTTGAATTAGCTTAACTCTACAAAAGTGTGAGTAGAACCTACACATCGTCCTCGTCCTCCTCCGTCTGCCAGCTGTTTCCAAACTCGTTGACGTTGGTGGTCGTGGATCCGTCCGGTTTGTGAAGTCGTTGTTGGGGTTTCCGTCGTAGTCTCCACACAGACCGCACAACTGGTCCTGGAACGAGCTGAGGACAACGACAGAAAGATTGCATGAGCTTTTCAAGAACAAGTTTTCCACGAATGATTTTCTTTGAGACGTGACACGGTCAGCTCCAGGGAGCAGCTACTTGTGTAAGTGCTGAACTAACATTTATAAAACTGCAGACCTGGAGGCTGAAGTCTTACAAAACACACTGACTTATGTCAGCGCATAGAGCTTCATTCAACGAAAATAACAGGACAGAGAGAGTTGATTCGGTCTGATTTCAAGAGGAGTACCACCAGACAAACACTGAAGTTTGTCTGGTGGTGGCTGGTAAACAACAAAAATTTGCTGCAGCTGCCTTTCCTTGTTTCACACGGAGCACTCTCAGATCTACGGCAAAACTTTTTTTCCGCTTAATCCCATTAGGGGTCGCGGGTGACTGAAGCCTATCCCAGTGACTTTGGGCCTTAGGCGGGGAACACCCTGGACAGTGGCCAATTTGCCGCAGGGTTAGACAGACAAACATTCACTCTCTCACTCATTCAGTAAGGGAAATTTACAGTGATGCCCAATTAACCTAAACATGCATGTTTTTGGAGGTGGGAAGAAACCGGAGAAAATCCACGGTGACACGGGGAGAACATGCAAACTCCACCCAGAGAGATCATGAGATGTTGATTTGGTCCGACCTGAGAGTCGAACCCACGACCTCCTTATTGGAAAGCCAGAGCTCTAACCACTTTGCGACCGTGCATTCGGGAAAAACTTTTTTAGATAAATTAATGAAGGACTGCTGTTTATGCTGGAGAGACGGAAATGGAGTTTGGGCAAAATAAGCCGTGGATTTAGTGGAAAAAGATGTGTGGAACCTGGTGCAGGTAAGAAACAGCTACACTTGAGTCACATCAAGATTGTTGAAAGTCAAATGAACGCAATACTTAATGCAGATGGTTTAGTGATAAAATAAGAGCAGATTAGTGCAGAGTTTAGTCATGTTTTGATCTGTATCTTGTAGTTTTGCCTCATGTCAGCGGTCCTTGGCCTCTGTGAATCTCCGTATCAGAAAAAATCTCAGACAGGAGCAGGATGGAAACACGTGTCCTGCGTAACCCTGTATTATGTGAAGGTATTATGTGAAGTAATTTCCCCCAAAAAGTGCAACTTATACTTCGATGCGACTTATGTAAGTTTTTTTCTTCTAAAATATCATTTTGGGGCTTCTGCGATGTATAGTCCGGAAAATATGGTAATGACTAGATTCAATCAATGAATGTGAAAATAATGATAGCAGAAAAGCAGGTTCAGTGTACGTCAGACCCACCTGGGCACTGTGATCTGGGCGTAGTGGTTTCCGTCCCAGCGCACCACCAGACCGAAGCGCGTCGACAGCGTGAGTACTGTCCTGCCAGGCTGATGGTGACCTGTGGGGGCAGCGTGTGTGGCAGAGACACGCGACGACCGTTTACCTACAGAAGAACAACGTAGTGTTACTTTAACAGACAAACGAGAACATGTCATTTGTGTCATGTGTATTTAAATTTGATTGTGATCGTTTAGGGTTAGTGTTGCGTTCACTGACCAGCGTCCGTCGGGACTTCATCAGTGTGATTGTGACTCCGTCCACTGTCACGTAGAGTTTCCTCAGATACGACAGTCCTGGAGCGCCTCTCTCCTCGTTTTTACCCTCCACAGAAAACCAGTGTCCTGAATCATACACAAACTAAATATTAAAGCTTGCCGTGACGTCATCAGCAAAAATAAAATGGCTATTATTACAAAATAAAGTAACACAAACTAAACTTTTTTGCAGCACTAAACTGCACAAACGACGCACAAACGATTGACACATTTTGAACCGTTTTGGAGCTTTTTTAAGCTTCCTTAGGGCTGGGTGACCCTAACCCTGGATGTACACAGACTGCAAGTTTGGTGAGGGTTGAGACCTGCGCAGGTCCAGCAGAACTTAGAAAGTGCTTAAAACCAATGTGGCCATGTACACGGACCTCCGAGGTGTGCGGATGCGAGTGCGGATGCGAGTGCGGATGCGAGTGCGGATGCGAGTGCGGATGCGAGTGATCGGTGCGGCTGCTGTCATTGGAAAGAATCTGCATGAAGTCTATTTTTCCCAAAGACAGCAGCGGTCTGGCGGCTTTCAATTCATTAAACGAGTGTTCTCGCAGGAATTTACATGAATCTACGTGGCTTTGGATGAAACCGGACTGCAGTTGAGAGCATCTGATGTAACAGGCACTTTGCAAGAAACCTGCACGTGTCCCGAACCGAACCCGCCTTGCAGTCAGTGTACATCCAGGGTAATTTCATCTATAAACGACAGCAGCACAAACGATTGAAAACGTTTTTGTGTAGATGTGCATTTGATGGCGGGCCAATTTCACGGAGGTCCGCAGGCTTAAACTAGGACCCTTCTGCAGACATACAGTATGTACTCTGCAGATGCAGCAGCTAGCAATTTTTAACGTGTGCGCGTTCGGGTTTGGGTCAGTTCCTGAATTTTAAAAACACATTTTTCAGGTTGGGTTCAGGTTGCTGCTTACCTGTGCCGTTCTTGCAGGTTCTGGCCAGAGTGTAAGTGCAGGTGCCCATGAAGCTGAAGAACTTCTTATCAAACGTGTTGTAGTGAGGATCTCCTGAGATGACCAGTCCTGAGAGCCTGGAAACACAAGAAGAAGCACTTAACAATCTACTGTACATAAAGCAAGGTTCCCAGTGCACAGTGTTGAAATGATAAATGAATGTGATACTGACCAGTGGGGTAACAGCCCAAGTCTCCGTCCTGGACTTTACACTCGTGAGCAGGCGGACAGTCGGCAGCATCACACGTCACAAAAGGAGGATTACATCTGCATTTGAGTTTACAGTCCTCCACCCAGAACTCATCTCCAGGCTAAAAAACACACCATATAAAGGATTTATAGTGACATGTGTCATGGCATTTCAAAAGCTGAGTCTGTTTTCTCTGTAACAGAATATTGTAGGCTGGTGCTGACCTCGTAGTACTGTCCGTTGGTGTGTTTGCAGCCGCAGGAGCTCTTCTTCACACACTTCCCGGCGCTGAGGACATAACCGGGGTCACACACACAGCCCTCAGAGCAGGGAGCGCCACAGCCGACAGAGGGCAGACCTGAGCACGTCTCCTGACACGGGGCAGCGCACGGGACGTAGTGACTGTTCGGAGGACACTTCAGGGCTGCAGAGACACAGGGAGGACAATCAACAAAGAACCACAAACTCAGTCTTTTGGAACAGTAAGCAGCAGTAGCTCTTCCCACAGAGCAAAGAAGAGCTAATGACATTTTCGATCAGGTAAGGTTAGGTAATGTTATTAAGGACAATGTACAATGACATTAAGCACAATGGCTGCAATGCTTGTACCAGATTAAAGCTTACATCTAAATTCCATCTGTTTTCCTGGAGAGGGATAATTAACATATTCAGACAATTTTATGCCAGTCCAACAAGAAAAGGCTCAAACATGTCACAACTCCTGAACTAGAGGGGCACAATAGGTTTAAAAATTGGCCCAAAATTCCTGTAGTGTGAAGAAAGCTTTAGTGAATCCCACTCAAGACTTCAGTATCAGATCTGTGATACACCGATCTGATACTGGGATTCAGTATCATCAGGTATAGAGGGAATTTTATTTATCAATACAGGCGATGCAGGCGCACCCAGACTGGAGAAGAGCTGCTGTTCAATGACCAAGCAAGAGAAACAACTCGAGTCAGGGCTGTTGTCAGCTAACTACAAGAGTTTATCAATGTACGAAGACAAACGTTCTGCTGCTAAATCAACATTTGTGAATGACATTTGACCCTACGATCTTTAAAAGTTACATTCAGGTGAGTGGACAAAAACGCGAGAAAAGCACCGTCTAAAGCTTCAGGAGACAGACGTCAGAAACAGCTGCACGCATCACGTTTTCTTATATTAATCAAAAAAGTTTCCCCAGCCAACTAGACAGACTACTTTGCATGCTGAAATTGACATCCACTGATAATCCCTCTATTGTGGCATTACGTAAATTATTAAAATATACTTGTATGACTTCAAAATTAACAAATACTTGTCCTGGAGGAGAGCCTATTCTTGTACGTTTACATGGAGGCCAGGAAAACCAGATAACTAGCTTAGTCCGATTAAACAAGTTTTCCAAAGTGCATGTAAACCCGGGCAGACTTGTTGAGGAGCTGAAAACCAGTTGGCACGTCATGTAAACAGACAATCGGTCTGCAGCTGGATAAATGTAACTTAGGCATGCTCACAACCACTGCCCACTGCACATCACAGCAATAAAGTTAACATTTTTACAACAAAAAAGCGTCCTGCACAAGGTGGAACACACAGTCACATATTTAGCCACATGTTTAACACAGATCTAAATGTCTTAAACAGTCCCACTTGTCCCAGAAAGATCATTGTGTAACTTTACAGACATTATTACAAACACTTCAGGTCAATCAACGTAATGCAGTCTGAATCCTGCAGTAGTGAATCTGATACAGCAGAACATGTCTCTCCAGGGTAATGGGTTTCTCTCTTGCATGTAAACAGGAGCAAAACTGGTCTGACTGGTTTGAGGGGAAAACCAAATAGAATCCGGTTTTCTAGCCTTCCAATAAGTTAATAGAGTTTTGGGTTAGAAAAAGAGCTATTTTCAGTCCCTGCACTGGTAAATCTCTCTTTAACTGTATGATAAAACGTCTCCTCACGGCAGAAAGTGTCGTTCCTCCAGGCTCCGATCTCCACTCCTCGGTCCTGACACTCGTTTGCGTACGACTCTATGGCCTCGCACAGAACCGGCCTGGCTCCGTCCAGCTCACACAGGTCAAACACGCAGTCTTTAAAGTAGCTCTGCAGACACAGAAACGGAGAAACATTTACTTCATGTTGAGTTTTATAGAAGTATATTTTACAAACTCTTACGTTAGGATTGACTTTGGCGTGGCATTTGGCGAAAGGACCGTTTTTGTCGAGTATAATTCCGCAGAATCCAGACGACTCGTACAAATCCTCTTCTTCCTCAGTGCAGCCGGATCAGTGATGTTTGGTTTGACGTTACAGCTGTCAGCAAAAACAAAATAAACAAAATAAGTCACAGTAATACAAAAACAACACCTTCAAGCAGAGAATGAGTGAATGGTAATGGTGGTACTCACGTTGGGTCAGTGTTCCAGCTGTGTCCAAAGTCGTTAGCGCTGCTGGTCAAAGATCCGTCCGGTTTCCTGAAGTCGTCTTTAGCGTCGCCGTCGTAGTCTCCACACAGTCCACACAGCTGGGACTTGAAGCTGCTCAAGACACAGAGAGACAAGTCGTTTTGAGTCACGTCGACCCACAAAGACTGTACGTTCCATCCAACAGAGGTTATGCAGATCACATCACATTATAAATGCATGAACGACAGAATTGATACTGAATGATTCTCTCTGACAGTATTGATAATGGCAAGTCAAGTTTTCAAACATAATAAACCACTAGTCTTGTTTTCTAATCATACAAAGTCAAACATTTTGTGTGCCAGAGAGCCTTCTTAAAGACACAGTGCTGCCCTCTACTGTTCTGACAAATGTTGAACCACTATTGACATCGAAATCACTAGAAATCCAGGAAACAAAGCATCCTCATTAAAATGCGAGATGTAATAAAAATTTTGATAACAGATTGAGTATCGCGATATATGCCGAATCAATATTTTCCAACACCACTAGTCAAAACAACTAAAATAGTCACCAACAAAATGTATTTGTTGGTGAAATATCCTAAATCTCCAGCTGTTCAGCTGTTGTTAGCAAACAAGTTTATTTATTTATTTTTTATTTTGTTTCACTTTTGTTTATCCAGGTAGGTCGACACGACTGAGAACAAATTCTCATTTACAACAATGATCTGGGTTGTTAACTAAGTTTACGCAGTTTCTGCAACAACAGAAAGTTAATTTCTGTGAAACAAGAGCTCCATAGACAAAAATGTGAAAATATCTATCTATCTATCTATCTATCTATCTATCTATCTATCTATCTATCTATCTATCTATCTATCTATCTATCTATCTATCTATCTATCTATCTATCTATCTATCTATCTATATCTATATCGATATAGATATATACATATATATATATATATATATATATATATATATATATATATATATATATATAATTTTGTCAGAGAAAATCATTTACAGTGCAGAACCTCTGTTTCCATAAAGTCCATATTCTTGGATTGTTGTTAATCCAGCAAAAAATACAGGGAACTGCTCTGAAGTCCTCCAAATTATAAAACATTAGTATCAAACATCATGCCTACTTATTTATGTCTAAAAGTAAGATAACTTCTACTTGTCTAAGCAAACGCTCAGTGTAGAAATCTGTAATATCGTTAATACTAATGTTAATGCTAATGAATTAATTCTTTGATGCTAAAGTTATTTCATCTAATACATCAACATGTGTTAGACAGTCATATTAGAATGAGTTTAGGATGTAGTAGCTAGTATCTAGGACACTTCATCACAGACGCTTCCGCAATGAAGATGATTTTGATCGAAAGTGTCGGATACTTTATGCTCAGGCCAACATGTTGGTCAGAAAATTCCACATGTGCTCAGACAGAAATACTGTCCACCTCTGTATACAGCCCCACTGTGGTGCAAGTATAAAAAGTCTACACTCTAGATTCTAGACGCTTAAAGTAGCTCATAATGGTGCATTCATAATGCTGCTGAAAAAGCCAGCTCCAGTAGTGCCTGTTCTGTCAGGCTGGAGTCAACAGTTTTCAGGCTCTTATGAGAAAATGTATGTATCCTAAATGACTCTTTGAACTCTGTGGTGGATTCACTGGTGAACCCGGTGTGTGTCTTTTATAACCTTGTTTGTTCTTTTTTGTTGTTTGTCTTGTGTGTTTTTTATGGAGCCTGAGTCTACAATAAATAAATGATGATGAAGATACTGATACTGACAAGCTGATTTTAAATAGCTTGCAACTTGTATTTTCATCCTGTTACTGAAACAGTAACAGATTTTTTTTATGTTATACCAATCTACATTACTCATTTTTAGTATCAACCAATCAGGAGAGCAAGCGGACTAAATACTGTTTTAAAAAATCCAATGCACTGAGCACAAGCAGAGACTCAGGACTAACTCTGAGTAAAACGTGGACAATAATGTTATATGTTCTATGGGTAAATATGAGTGTTTTCTTACTCTTTGGTGACTTTAATGTCCATGTAGTGGTTTCCGTCGTAGCGAACAGTCACACCGAAGTCCAGCACCACAGTGTAATGTTTGCCAGACTTTAGCACAGAAACACCAGGCGCCGGGTTCACGGGAAGGTTCACGTTCGTATTATTGATCTGGAAAACAAGATGATTAGACTTGACAACTAATCAAGTGATCATCAATGAATTTAGTAATCGATATGCTAAACTATGTCACTCTGCTAAACTCTGACAAACATTTGTACCTGGCGTGCCGCCTTTGAGGATGGAGATCTTCATTCCGTGCACGTGCGTGTGGACAGCTTTGACGTAGGAGATCTTGGGCTGGTTCCAGCGGTTTTCGTTCTCGACATGAACCTCGTAATACGGCCTGGACGAGTTACAAGTGGCAGACATGAGGTAGGTGCAGTTTCCCATGAAGTCGTACCTCCGTTTGTCGAAGGTGGTGTAGTGCGGGTCTCCTGAAGCGATACACGTGGACGTATCTAGGAAAAAGACAAACGTTAGAAATGATAAAAGACTGCAACAAATTATTTTGCTAATCGATTAGTTGGGCAATTAATGGATTAGTTGATTAGAATGGAAAAGTTACTCAAACAAGAGATCTTTATATACTTTGGCCCAGACAAAACTGACATTACTTTACAAAGTCTTGAATGTATATTTACAGACCAAATGGGTTTTCAATAGAGCTGCAACAAGTTAATTGATTAATCGCAACTAATCGATAATTGAAATAATCGCCAACTAATTTAGTAACCGAATAACCGCTAACTGGTCTTTCTTTAGGTTCCAAACATTCAGGAGCTGTGGCTAAGCTTCAGATTGAACAGAAATGACATGAAAATTGTGTAACTTTAGGGTTTTTGTTGTCAAATTAAATACTAAGGAATAGTCTCAAACCTTGATACTAGGGCTGTACGCGATGTGTCGATATCGTGAAATATTGTGACGAACTTGTTGGCAATACGTGCATCATATGGGGAGGTGTATCGGGATACATAAACTCATAAAAATGTTACACTTCTGACCCTGGACTGGTGTTTTAAGGCTGAAACTTTTGATATCAAAGTAACTCATCCATAAGACACCTAAAATATATGTTTCGTATTGAGGGAATTGTATAGAGATATACATGTATCGGGATACGTATCGTATTGGAAAGCTCTTGCCAATATCAAGTCCTACTTGACACTAATTATGATACCACGATGATAATTAAAAATGTTCTTTTAACATCAAATTGTATAAAATGGACTGAGATTTTCAACAAAATACAAAGACTGTTATTTTATCTTTTGAGAAGTATCGATAGTAGTATAAATGAGTATCTACAGTATTTTAGCACAAATTTGGCAAAAATTTGCATTCAAGTAATTGTTTGCATTTTAAACAACTAATCGATTAATCAAAGAATAAACGCCCAACTAATTGATTACTAAAATTATTGTTAGCTTAAGCTCAAGTTTTCATCAAAAACACCAAGTTTACACACTTTACATGACTGTTCAATGTTTTCAGCCGAAGGATCCTTTCGAGTTAGTGTATAGACCAATTAACAAATATTCAACTGCTAAATTAGCTGACAATTTCAATACTTGTTGTAGCCCTAAATATTATATATATATTATTATATTATATATATATAATATATATATATATATATATATTATATATATATATTATATATTAGGGGTGTAACGATTCACCTAAATATTCGAAGTATCGATACACAGCCTTACGATCTGCTACATCGATCGGCGTTCTACTAGTTATCCTCAATTCCACCCACACATCGATGCAACTTTGAATCGCTTCGAATCTAAGCCCAAAGAATCGATTTATTTAGATATATGGCAAAACATAAACCATACAGACAAACGGCGCTCTTAGTAGTGTGTTTTTCACATAAACGTTTCATTAAATGCGCTTTTAATACGCTGGTTTTCTGCGCTGCGTCATCAACAAGTGCCTGCAGCACTTGTTTCACATGGAATCTACTCCCGGTTGGCAACGCCGCTGTACTGCCCAGCGGAGGAGACGGACAGCGCTGTATTCCAAATCATCCTGCGGTGCCGGTGCACACCGTGCCGCGAGAGCGCGGATAGCGGAAGCAACGTTACGAGGGACAAAGTCGCGGAGGGATGCCGAACCGGACCACGGAGGTAACGCTGAGAAATGACTCATGCTTGAAAGAACCAGACGAGCTGCAAACGCGCACCCAGAGCTGCGACGCCACACTCATGTTTATAAACAGACTCGCGCATTTGTGTAGGCTTTTAGCTTTTAAACGTCAACGTGCTTTGGGTCAAACTCTGCAGATGTTTGTGGATTTATTATTTAATGATAAGTCACAAGATACAATAAGTTCACAGACTCCCATCTCACTGCATCTGTGTGAAAATGATTCAACAAGATGGTGAAATGTGGGTCACTTATTTTATTATGATACAAAACTTGTGTATAAAGGGGAAAAGTTGCAGTTTTTTATATGCAATGAAAAATAAGTGTGTTATTAAACTGAATATAAATTATTACCCTTATAGGCCTACTTACCCTATAATTTTATTATTTGTCATTGAGTTTTGGATTTAATGCAAAATATTGGTAATGATTTTATTCATGTCGTAAGTTATCAAACTGAATCGAAATATCGTTTTAAAATTGCTGTATCGTTCCGAATCGTATCGTTCCCAAATACCCCAAAATCGTTTTGTAATCGTATCTCTAGGCTTCATATCGATATGTATCGTATCGTTCTAAAACGTATCGTTACACCCCTAATATATATATATATATATATATATATATATATATATATATAAATATATATATATATATATATTCCTAAGTGCAGAGGCCTCCAATCCACAATTTTTCTATCTAGACTAATCAATAACAAAATAATTGTTAGTTGAAGCCCTAAACAGCATACTATCATTAAAGCTGAACTCTTACCTTTGGGATAGCATCCAGACACACCATTGACCTCTCGACACTCTTCTGAGGGGTCACAGGACGTGTCCACACACTCCAGGGTGTAGTTCCGACGCAGCGACAAGCTGAGAACAGCCATCTCCAAACACAACCTCGCCAGGCTAAAAGTCAAACAGGTACAGATATCATGGTTAGATATTAGAGTAATATTATTAACTGTGCGTCAGATGAACCAGCATTACCTCATAGTAGTTGTTGTCATCGTCCAGGCAGCCACACTTCTCCAGAGGCACACATCGTCGTCCCTTAAAAACATATCCGGGTTTACAGAAGCAGCCGCTGATGCAGGAGCCGGTGCAGTTTGTGGAAGGTTCCTCACACGTGGGGATACAAGCTGGACCACACTCGATGTAAATGGAATCAGGCGGACAACGAACTGTGGACCGCAAGAAGAATGAGGAAGGTAAGTTTAGAACAGCAGGATTTAAACTATTCACCATCGAGAGATACTTTTACAAAACAAAATGGTAGTGTGCAGCGACGATGCAATGGTTATTGATCGAAGAAGTTTGCATGTTCTGCCTGTTTCTGCACAGATTTCCTCCAGTACCAATAAAAATATATACAATAAGATCTTCCCTCCCTCAGAACGTTAATAGTTGGATAATAGTCTACAAATAATCAATAAATCAAATACATTTTTATTGACAATGTATGGACCGTCTGAAAAACTCATATGACACTGTACATTTGTATAGTGTTAAAGAAAACTAAAGCACCCAGAGGAAAGTTATGCTCTAATCCAGACCCGGGCAAAATGATGTGGTCTGGTATGTTTTTGAGAAACACCTGTATGACAAACAGAAAGGGTCAAGTAAAATACTTTAATGAGAATACTGTTGAGCTTTAAATAAATGTATGAGACAAAAGTAATAACTCAAGGAGAATAAACTTAGATAAATACGAGAACTAAGTAATTTTTTTCCAACTTTTTTTGTGATTATGAAAATTTGTTTACCAATGTTTGCAGTCCGGCCCTCCACCACTTGCCTGGGTTTGATTGTGGCCCTCAGTGAAGAATGATAGCCCACCCCTGTTTTAAACTCTACATACTAAAAAGCCCAGGACACTTTTACTAAGACACAAGACCATGCATTAACAGCCTACTAAAGGTTGCCCTAAAGATTCCTAAAAGATTTGCTAAAGTAACAACTACACTAGAAACTGCCACGTCATCAGTGAAGCTTGAAAAGTTTTGTTCAATGTGTAAGTCTTTTGCGGAGCTATTTGGAAGATGGCTGAAGGGTGGAGACTTCTGCTCTGTAACAAAAATTAGGAGGAAGAGGAGGAAGTATTTGTAGATAGATAGAAAATACTTACTTGGTGGTGTGGTTGGTGGCTTTGGGGTGGTTGGCTTTGGCGTGGTTGGTTTGGGTGTAGAAGGACCCTGTGTTGGCGGCTTAGGAGTTGAGGGTCCTGGCGATGGACCAACTGTTGGAGGTTTTGGAGTTGAGGGTCCTGGTGTTGGACCAACTGTTGGAGGTTTTGGTGTAGATGGTCCCGGTGTTGGTGGCTTGGGAGTTGAGGGTCCTGGCGTTGGACCAACTGTTGGGGGTTTTGGAGTAGAGGGTCCAGGCGTAGGCGGCTTCGGTGTAGAAGGTCCAGCTGTCGGGGGTTTGGGTGTGGTTGGCCCAGCTGTTGGTGGTTTTGGTGTAGAAGTCCTGGTGTTGGACCGACTGTTGGAGGTTTTGGAGTAGATGGTCCGGGTGTAGGTGGCTTAGGAGTAGAAGGTCCAGCTGTTGGAGGTTTTGGCGTTGTTGGACCTACTGTTGGAGGTTTTGGTGTAGAAGGTCCTGGTGTAGGCGGTTTAGGTGTAGACGGACCAACTGTTGGTGGTTTTGGGAGTTGAGGGTCCTGGTGTTGGACCGACTGTTGGAGGTTTGGAGTAGATGTCCAGGTGTAGGCGGTTTAGGTGTAGACGGACCAACTGTTGGTGGTTTTGGAGTTGAGGGTCCTGGTGTTGGACCGACTGTTGGAGGTTTTGGAGTAGATGGTCCAGGTGTAGGCGGTTTAGGTGTAGACGGACCAGCTGTTGGCGGTTTTGGAGTAGTTGGTCCTGGTGTTGGTGGCTTTGGAGTAGAAGGTCCAACTGTTGGAGGTTTTGGAGTAGAGGGTCCAGGTGTAGGCGGCTTAGGTGTGGAGGGACCAACAGTTGGTGGTCTTGGCGTGGATGGTCCTGGTGTTGGCGGCTTTGGTGTAGAAGGACCAGCTGTTGGGGTTTAGGTGTGGTTGGTCCAACTGTTGGAGGTTTTGGAGTAGACGGTCCTGGTGTTGGAGGTTTTGGAGTAGACGGTCCAGCCGTAGGTGGCTTGGGTGTAGAAGGTCCAACTGTGGGAGGTTTTGGTGTAGAAGGACTGGTGTTGGAGGTTTTGGCGTAGAGGGCCTTGGAGTTGTCACTGGTGGTACAGGAGTTGTAGGAGTTGCTGTAATGTAAAAAAAAAACAACATTAATTTTGAGTCAGATGAAAATGCTAAATTAATTGAGTATGAAATATTCTTACGCTGGCAGCTCAAGACACACACGGCATCAATGGCAATGTCGGTTTCAGGAGTTTCTCCAAATGTGCCCACAATGACAAACTGAAATATAGTTAAATGGTAATAAAAGCAGTCAACCATAGACATGCAATATATATCAATTCTTTTCTTTTTACCTGAATGGAGCAGATCCTAGATACCGGGCTTCTGCTGGCTTCCATCCCTCGCCCTGATTTCCTCTCACAGTGAAGAGCGCAGGCCCAAGAGCTCCACCTGAAATGACCATTATCATTCATCATAACCTCATACACTGTATTTTATTTATGTATTTAGGCTAGACTTGTACCTGTGGACATGGCGTGGACACTGATCTGCATTTGTGTGCTGGTGCCGTACAGATAGTAGTGGAAGGAAAGCTCCAGACAGCCAGTGGATGGAGTCAGGAGCGGGCTTTGTATCTGGGACTGAACTCCAGGTGTTGCTTCAAAAGAATCCATCAGCATGTAGGAACCCACTGGAGATCAGAAAAGTGAGACTTCAGAATACCAAAAATCCATGTGCCTGGCCTATTTTCTCTAAAACACCAACTAATTCATTTTCCAATTCAAACCGAATCTGTTTCTGGGTCATTAGATACAAACAATGGTCTGGACTCTTTGTGAAGTTGAAGCTTTATAGCTTTAAACTTGAGTCCCTGAGTTATCTCAACGTCAAATGCTAATACTACCTCTACTGCCTTGGAGGGAGCAGGGCTGTAAAGAACATTTAAAAGTCTACATATATTTGAAGACAAGTGTTGATTCTTGATAAATCCAGTTTGATCATCTAAGATCATTTGGGCAACACAGTTTCCAGTTGCTGAGCAAATATTTTGCGATCCACACTTAATAGCAAATACCGATAGAGCCATCTGAAGGTTTTTTTCTTTTTTGAGAAATGAAATTATAGCCTGCCACATTGTCTGAGGTAAAACTTGATACAAAAGACTCTTGGTATACAGAAAGCAGGACAGAGGTTTAAACATCTTGTAAATTTCACTTGGGAATCTGATTTATTCTGATTCAGTAAACGGTTTGTCTGAGTTGGCCGCATTTTGTTCCTCTTCAGTAGGAATATTCTATTTGTCAAAAAAGTGTTTAAACAGATTGTCATCTCTGAGTGTGTCAGATGTATATAACGAAGAGGAGAACTCATGAAAAACTTGATTAATTTGAGTGATTTGTATGTCTAATATCCATATCATCCTTTACTTCAGAAATACACTGGGATGCTGACTTGTGGAATTTCTATATTTTATTTTTATTATAATCCTGTTTTCACTTGAAATGTGTTGGCGTAAATGTATTGTGCACAGTCTTACAGCCTGGTTTAGAGAAGTCATCATCAGGCCCAGTGTTGGGAGTGTCTGTTTGCCCTGTCCACTGCTCAAATCCAAATATATCAGGATCAGAAGACACTGTCCACCCACAAAGATCGTCAAAAGTGTCAAAATCACAACCAGAGATGCAAGCTGCAGAAAAAAACAAACACGTTAGAAGAGTTATAACTTTGCATTATCTTATCTGTCGTTATCTGTGTACAATCGTGTGACTATAGAACGCTGACTCACAAGGACACGCGCCCTCGGAGATCACGATGTTGTCCAGAGCTGTGTCACAGGACGGAGTAAAACCTCTTTGAGCTTCAAACACCACCTGAGAGAGGACAGCAGATAAAGACATGAGTCAGAGCTGTAGGGTTTTAAACACAGGTGTGGTCATACGACTTGGATAAGAGCTACGGATTTTGATGACTGCATACTTGATGTGATAAAATGGGCTAAGATTCAGGACTTGACTTGGACTAGAAGGCTGAAATTTTAAATGAGTTTTTGGAACATGTTTCTTTCTTTCACAACAATAACAACAATTTCACAACTCTGTCAACGTTTGCACTTGGTACAAAATGCTGCTGCTCGCCTGCTCACAGGTACAAAGCAACATATTACACCAGTCCTTACATTACAGCATTGGCTCCAGTTAATCAGAGGATTCATTACAAAGTGTTACTTATGGTTTTTAAATGTCTAAATGGTCTGACTTTGTGTTGCTAACTCCTAAAGTGCTAGTCCACACCATGTGGTCTTCCTTTCAGCTCCTTCTGAACGTGCCCAAGTCTCACCTCAAAACCAGAGGTGTCTTTTTGTGGCAGGTCCCAGGCTCTGGAAGAACCTGCTCCTGTGTGTCAGAACTGCTGAGTAACTAGAGCCACTTTAAAGTCTTTGCTTAAAAACGCACTTTTACGCTCTGGCTTTTAACACAAGCTGAGCTGAGGCACTTCACAGTATACATTTCTGTACTATTGTTTTGCTGTTTTTAACTATTTTATTGATTCTCAGTTGATTATTCGTGCTTTGTTTTGGGTGTGTTGTTTTATTATTGCGCATGTGAAACACATGTTGTTGTAAATGTGCTGTACAAATAAAGTTGGCACTCACATTCACAAATTGTCTATATTCTAACGTATTAGGCCTTACAGTTTGTGCATGATGAACTTTGATGTTAATCTTTACAAGAAATAGAATATGTTTTTTTTTTTTATATATCCCGGTATATTAGAGTGTCCAGTAAATAAACTGTATTCACTTTTTAAGTACCTGCAATGTATCTTTCAAACAATAGTCCCTTGATAAAATTAAAGGCCTATATCTAAAAATGCAGGAAATCACACGTGACTGTTTAAAAATTTCATAGGGAGAACCCCCCGACCCCCCGACAGATCTGTCCCCCCAACAAACCTGATTAGATTACACCCTTGGGAAAACGCGTGTGTTTTTGTTCAAAGATGTCTAAGGGCCTTCATACCTAAAACGAACTACTGATGTTAGAGTTTGTACCAGTTGTGTGCTCTTACACTGACAGTCCCGCTGCTGGGTTGGACACAGTCACATCTCCCTTTAACCAGGACGGACTCTGGATTCCTGTCTTCTTCCACACTTCTGTTTCACTGCCACCGTTTTTCACCAAAACTCTCAGTAAGTTCCTGCTGTCGGAGCCGTACATGTAGTAACGGAACTGAATACAGAACTGGGAAGCCGCTGGTGACAGGGCAGGACTCAGGAGGCGGGCTTTCCCTTCGTTCGGTACGTTGTCACATTCATGGTAGATGTAATATCCCTCTGCAAGATTTATACTCAGATTAAGTCTTAGTGAATTTATTATGTTTGTGTTCTATGACTGTCAATGATTATAGATTCCAGATACACAGCATGCTAGATGTCAGCAGTGAGTGGCAAAATACATGAGGTAAACAGTGAGAAAGAACACCTATTAAAACTTCTATAAAAGCAAAATAATTAAAATGTGAAAAAACGGCAACAGTCTGATAATAAATATAAACAAACACTACAACTGCTAAATATGAGTTTGTATGTGAATCAGGAAAAGAGCAGAAAAGCAGATAAACAACAACACAAAATAATTCGTTGTGCAACAGTAAAAATATATTTTCAACTGCTGCTAGCTAAAAACAACGTTGCATAAAGTTAACTTATTCAAAATCTCCACGGACAGAAAATAGGCAACACAAAAAAAAAGCAAAAGAATCACACTTTATTAAATGTTCGTCTCATGTTTTTATCACTCTGTCTTGGCCTTGTTCCTGGATTTTAGCTTTTTGAAGAAATTAAGTTTATTTGGCAAAATGGATGCCAAAAGTAGTTTTGTATTGGAGAGATGTTAGCAAGTTATACTTCGAGTAAGTTAGTTACGTATTATAAATACAGAAAGCCTCTTTCCTTCTCCTTTTCTCTCTCAACGAGATCTTCCTACGTGTAAAACAAGCCTTTCACAAAAAAACAGGAATGGAGGGAAACACATCAGGGCGTAAAAGTGTTCTTGTCAGCCCAACGCCAACTTCAAAAATATTCTGCGTCAAAATTCACGCTTCAACGCTGTCTGGTCTGACCGCAGCATAAGAAAGAACTTTCACTGGACCCTAACCCTGCCCTTTTTCATAAATCATTATTTCCTGTGAGAGTGTGCTGCCTTATGAGTGCGGGGATCAAAGACAGTGACAGCAGCAGCACCAAAGCAGCACCAGACTGAATGCAGTGCCAGGCCTCTTATTGTCTCACTATGCATTCTTGCCACTCACTGCTGACATTTCGAAAGCTGTGACGTCATCTGCAGACCTCTTTTTCACATAAATAGTTTTGAGGCTGTGACTCACTTCCGTCCGGGTAGTCCCCGCTGGCCCAGTCCCGGGAGTCGGAGTCGCTCCTTTGTGTCGGATCCAGTTCCCCTGGTCTGTCAGGTCCTGAGTGAAGCGACAGAAGGGGGCGCTGTCCTGGTTAAAGTCACACGATGTCAGCTCTGCTCCTGAAACAACACACAACACTCAGATGAGACCGTGTTACTTTAAAGAACGTAAGGTAGGCTAACTAAACATGATTATATTTATGATTTGACCAAAAGTGTTGCTTGTTTCACCAGTTTGTCTGTTCTGATGAGGTTTATAATTGTTTTTCAGTAAATATGACATATGTAACAAGTAATTCCACAACTGTTACCTAGAAAAATCCACAATGGCAATATCTTTAATAGGGCATGGCAATATGGGATAACATTTTTTTACAGAGGAATATTTGTGTAGTGGTGCGGGTGATGCGCGCCCCCGCTCCCACTATATAAAGCGCCCTCTCGCTCGTGTCCGGCCCACCTGACCCCCCCCCCCCCTGACGTCAGACGCTAGCAGGAGAAGAAATGGCAGCCACGAGCCGACGAGAACCTTAACTCTAGCTGGTAATAGGCTACTGAAGTCATCGTTTTTCAGCGTCAAGCCGCGGTGACAAGTTCAGTGTTGATGCGTTCTTGCTTTCTGGTCGTAAGAGGCTCGGCGTGCGGAGTGTTCCTCGTGAGTGGGGCGAAACATGGTGTCACAACTCTCGGTCCTGCTCAGCATTGGGTCTCCCCTTTTTATATTCGCTGTGATTCATTATTCGTTCTCAAAGGGTCATTTTCCCCGTGGCTCTGCGTACAATGTATTGTGGACAGACTGAATATTTCCTGCAATCGGACAGTGGTCGGTCCTGTGGTTGGGGTTGGTGATCGCGTCAAGCACTCATCCTAGTGAGCGCAGAAGGACACTGTTTATTTGTGTGGACTATTCATTTTGTGTATCTAATGTGGAGCCTGGAGTTACCTGGGACAATGGACTGAAAGGGATATGGACAATGTCTTGCTCTGTTATAAGGGTGATATTTAACTTTTAGTGAATATATTTATTTATGCAAATAAATGTTAACATTATAATTCTTATTTATGTCTCTGTCCTATTCAGTTAATAGAACCTGTGTGACCTTGTGGGGATAAACTTCTTTCCCTGAGTTTAATCTTAGGGGTGGCGTTGCTGTACATGTGAGCTAAAATAATGGTCAGATGTAAGAAAAATTATGACTCCTACCTCTCGTAATGCTACATTCGCAATAACAATATAGTTGACGATATAGCATTCATCATTGTTATAACTATGTGTTTCCGTTCCCCCTTTAAACTTCATGTTTTACTTTTTTAATTTTTTGTGTTTTAGCCTCTGCAGAGCCTCCACTGTCTGGGCATTTGTTACTTTTGTTCAAGGTTTCAGAAGATCAGATGAAAATTGCAGAGAGTTGCCAAGTCTGCATCTTTATAGGAACTTTGGACTTCTTTATTGGAAAGTTGCTTATGAATTTTGAGAGTCAAGGGTTGTGAATTTTTAGCTGTTTTTCAAGTTTGAGCCATGAAAAAATCTTGCCTGGGATCCAGAACCCTACACTTCTGCAAACTGCTCAGAGTGGGTCTGGTCACCACGCCCTCCGCCTGCGTTTCAGATCAAATCTACATCGTACTGGACAATCAGATTAGTTTATTTGTGTGACGCAGATGAAACAAGGAGCTGATTGGTCGTCTGTCATTTAGACCAAAATCTAACTTCACTCACCTCACATTAAAACGTTTTTTTTTTGCTTCGCTCATTGATTCTGCAGAAATCCGCCATGTTTTTCAGTTCCTAGCGATATTTTTTTTGTCGAGAGCAGCCATGTTGGTTTTCAGACGGCAGAAGATGCGTGTCTCTGATTGGCTAATTAATCTGTCATCATGGCTACAGAAATCTGAAAGAGCGACAAGGCGGCCAGATGATATATTTATAGGCCTACTGTATATATCGACTGGATTGTCCAGGCAAGAAATATCTCCACTAGTGACTGAGACAAAGCACAAAATGTGTTTTAAGCCTTTATTAATGATAAGATGGTTTGTTTGGCTTTTTTTCAGAAGGCTTGTCGCTTATTAATCTCTAAAAACACTGGAAATTAGTCACAATTTCTACAGTTAAAGTTTTCCACATGAATATCACGATATATGATGTACGATATGATATTGCACAGCCCTAATCTTTAACACGATTAAACTTTTATTACTTAACTTAATGTCTATAAAACTATGATAAATATTTACCATAGGACTATTACCAAACACCAAACTAAGTCAAAGTGAGAAAAATGCAACATTGTCATATATAGAGCTGTGCAATGTATTAAATTGTAGATAATATTGTGAATATTGTTGAATATCAAGTATATCCTGAAAACATGTTACAAAAGAGCAAATTCACAATAAAGTTAAATAAATGTTAATAAATAAGTAAACTTTAAAATAGTTACAACTAGTTATATATCATAATTTGTGCATTAAGTCATTCAGAGCGCTTCACAAAACAACACAATTATAACATAATGAGAGATTCCTGCACCTTGTAATTAATTTGACAAATATTTGTTAAGCAAACGGGAAAAAAAATGACCAACTTAATTTAAATAAGAAGTGCCTGGATTGTATTGTATACCATTGTATTGTATGTTTGAGTCGATTTGAATTGGTTTCAGATAAGATTGCTAAAGGAACAAACATAAAAAATAAGGAAAAATCATCCAAACACTGTTACAAAAAAAAATAAGGGCTACATTTTTTGTTCAAGTGTCAAATTTTAATTTAAGAAAGTCAAATATGTACGGAAGTCCAGAGCTGCCAGTGTGGAGTAAACATTTTTCCAGCTTTCTCGTTATAATGACCTTATATTTATGTTCAAACGACTTTTTTTTTTTACGTTAAAACGAGAATTATTCTCGTTAAAACGACTTTTAATGAAAAATAGACAGCCCTTCCCATGATGCTCCGTTTATTAATCATCACAAGATTAAACAGGATTCTTCCAGTGTTACTGCTACATATAAGATCTCATGGCTCCTCTTTATAAATACGTGCGCATCGCTTTGATATAAAATACGCCGACTTTCGTCTTTCCTCATTTCTCCGCTGCCCTCTCTCTCTCTCTCTCTCTCTCTCTCTCTCTCTCTCTCTCTCTCTCGCTCTCTCTCTCTCTCTCTCTCTCTCTCTCTCTCTCTCTCTCTCTCTCTTCTCTCTCTCTCTCGCTCTCTCTTCTCTCTCTCTCTCTCTCTCTCTCCCGTCTCTTCACAATGCCTAAATCTCGATCGTCACTGATTGGCCAGCGCCTCGTCTTTTAACTTATTCAGATCCTGGTCTGGAGCAGGTTGTGAGTTTGCCGCATGTTGCCATAGAGATCTGCCCCGATAGGACGTGATCCACTTTCGTAGGACCAGACCAGGTTTAACCCAGAACTGACCTAGCTAAACCCCAAATCTAGCTTCGTACAGGGCTCTGAGTCATCCAGCTTGTGGTGCATCATGGGAAGAGCAGTCTGTTTATCATAAAAAAAGTCGTTCGAACGAGAATATATTTTCGTTTTAACGTAAATTCAAAGTCGTTATAACGACATTATATTCTCGTTTGAACGTAAAAAAAAGTCGTTTGAACGTAAATAAAAAGTCGGAATAACGAGAAAAGTTGGAAAAAATGTTTACTCCACACTGGCAGCTCTGGACTTTATTACAATAATTACAATAAACTTTGCGTCAACCAGTTTTAAAATCATTGACATATTGTTGTTTTTATGACGTCACAAATTTGAAGACAGATTTTACCACGTTTATGTTGGACTATCAAAATATCGCCCAAATATAGTTATAGAGATCGAGCCCAAAAAATTAACAAGATATTAATTTTTGTCGATAGCGCCCAGCCCTAGCTAGTCATATGAGATTTAAAGGCTCACTGTGTAACTTTTTAGCCACAAAATAACCTAAATAAAAGCATGTTTCTTCTTATTTGGGCAAAAGCTGGGTCCACACCTGTTCCATGTAAAGTTAGCTTTGTTCTTTCTGCATTTTGGTCTAAAATATAAAGAAAACATTAGAATTTTTAACTTTGTATTTCTATGGAGTTGTGCAGTTGACTTTCCACCTCCAGAAAATTACACTGCGTCACGTTAATTCCTGGACAATCTTCTAAAAAAGTCCAGTTTGTGGTTATGCAACAAACACGAGGCGATGGAAAACTGAATAAACATTAACAAAGGCTGTACATATAATCTATATAATGTCTGATAAGAGTTTGGGAGGAGTGAGTCCAGCCTGACAAACATCGTAAACTTCAAACAATAACAGTTACGTCTGCAGCTTTCCTTTAAACGCCTGCTTTTACTGTTTTATGTGCTGTAATGGGATTTCCTCAGAGGCTGGAGTCATGATTGGTTTCAGTCACGTACTGTAGCTGTGGTGGCCTTGAAATCAAAACAAATACAAACACACGCACCATATTCCAGCTTAGGAGCCTTAAAACGTCTGACTAAAATCACCTAAATATCACGTGCTTTGGGCCCCTCCCTTCTCCTAACCTGCTCAATTCCAGTCTCCAAAGATAAAAAACAGAGATATCAAAAGCGTACAATAAGTATTTTTTTCTTTTTTATGTCAATATGCTACAAAAAGCCAAAACGTAAAACAACCACAGATTTTGGTTGAAGCCACGAAGCGACATTTCCTTTGGGTTTAACAGGGAGGTTTAGGGTAATTTTAGGGCTTGGGGTATAGGTTAAGATTTACCCGTTAACCTAAAGAAAATGTCTTTTGGTTATTTTACGTGTTGGGCTACGAAAAAAAAACGTGAAAACATAATCATGCTACGTTTTTGGCGTTTCGTTGTACACTATATCTACGTTTTTTTTCAATTGACCATTTGCATGTGTCGTCACGCTCCTCGAGGGAACGCCCACTTCTCCATGCTGGAGGGCAAAAGCACTGTCTGTGCGCATTACAGCAATGGAAACTTTGCCGAAACTTGCTCGTTTCTAAGTAATTTTAATTGATTTCAATGTAAAATGGCTGTATCTGGAACACGCTGCACTAACAGGCAAGATTGAGGTTTTAAGCCTAAACCTGTAGCTTTTTTGTTTACATTTTGATAAAGATAGAAGACGCTAGTGGATGGCAGCAATAAATCAAAAGAACTGGAATCCCTCTAAATCGCTACAGATTTGCAGTGAACACTTTAAACAAGGTAAGTCAATGCTAAAGAGAAAAAAAAGACCTTTGACAAAAAAATAAATGCTGAATATCTAAAACAGCCTGCATTATGCGTGAAAACCAACCTCTTGTAGCTTTTAAATCTGCTCCAGTGTGAGACAAAACCCTGTTACCACATAATGGTGCAAATCATGAGGAGTAAATTCAGGCAAACTTGAAGATTTTATTTATTCGGCAAACATAGCAGGAGGAAGAGGGCATGGATCAGCTAGCATTCATTAGCTTTTCCAAATACCTTGCTTTGTGCGTGTCTAAAAGTTGTCCTACTTCCACAGACAAATATACTGAACATGCGCCAGAAGCATCCACTGCTTTCTTTACGGAAAAATAAGAAAATATATGAGAATTTGTCAGTTTTGCGCTCCCTGTAATGCTGCGTACACGCACTTCTGCCCTCCAGCATGGCGCAGCCACGTGATCAAGTGACGTAGGTGCAAATGGTCAATAACTATGTTGCTTAATTCATCTCCCTCACCTGGATTAGCCTGTCCTTGCCTTGCCACATGAGCTTCTTTCCCTCTGCTAAAGGACTCTGCCCAAAGGAAAGGAAATTCCAAAAACAGACCAGTGTTACCTCTTCTTCTAGACCATTTTGAGCTTTATTTAAGACAATTTGCTTTTGTTTCTGATATTTTGCTCAGACTGTTGAACAGCTTAACTTTGACTTCAAAGATCTGAATGAGAGCTCATATTGATCTTAAACAAATCTCACATTTTTAGCATGTGATTGTAGAACTGTAGAACACTCTCAACCTAGGATTCTCTCTTCTTCTCGTTTGCTGCTGAAATGCTGCTCAACTTTAACTCCCAGGGTTTATACACATTTTAACTGTCTTTGCCATGGCTTCTCCAAAACCATTCCCGACTTTTTCATAACCTTGTATAATTTGTATCTTTATTTAGAAGAAATTAAATACTTCTACATATTTCTTAATGGAAAATCTGAAAATGTACCTTCAGTTTTAATCAATATCTTTAGTATATTTGTTCTGATGGCAAAAAAAAAAGACCCACTGTTTTCTAAGTATTCATAAGTAATCATAATTTATTTAATTTGGCGCATTTTTTCCTTTGGAAGTTCTGCCAACCTGACAAGAAACATGGCAGATTATTTCCATAGTAACTTTCCAAGCCTTATAGACAGTATGTCTTTGGAGTTTCTACTTACCGAGGAGAAAGATCTAAGGCAGGGCTATTCAAATGGCAGCTCAGGGGCGAAATGCGGCCCACTAAACATATGTTTTGGCCCAGCTTGTTAAAACAGACCTTCCCCAATCTGTGTAGTTTTGTTATTCAGTAGCCAAAAAATATTATTTGCCAGATTCTGACCTTTTTGACCTCGAGGCCCAAATATTCATATCCAAAGACCTGGGGCCCAATCTCATATTAAATGTGTTGTATTTTACTGATTGTGCGGCCCTCGAGGAGGTGCTCGTGGCCCTACTTTGGGCCCCGACCCTATCGTTAAGAATCACTGTGTTTGGCCATTTAAAAGCAAAGACTTTTTTTTTTTGCACAGTTGTATGTACCATTTTGTTGCTATTGCTGTTGTCGTACTACAAAAACACATTTGTAGTTCAGTTTCTAGTCCAGCCCTCTGACCTTAGCCTTTCAAAAATTGTCCTGACTGTAATATAATTGAATAGCTCTGGTCTAAGGACAGTTGATGCTCCGAGACATTATCCAGAAGAGACTTTCGTTGTAATTTTGGGCTTTACAAAAATAAATTAGCTCAGAAAATGCCCAGCTAAGAGATGAAGATTAATGAAAACTTCAGAATAATAATAGGCTACTGTATGCCCTCACTGATATGTGTAGGACGAGTTAATAATTCCAGGTTGAAATCTCACAGACTCAAAAACTGCTTAAACAGCTAAAGTCCGAACAGGTTAGATCAGAAAGGGTCACAGAACACACAAAATGACATTAAAGCATAGTGAACTGTATTGAAATCCACTAGAAAACATGAACTTGACTTACCTTCCTCTGCAAGTTTGTTCTGGAGGCTGGAAAATAAAAGAAAACAACAGTTAGCAGCGGATTAGACACAATTGACTTAACATTCTAAACAAAATACACTTAACTACAATAATACAATAATGTGTGCAACACTGGAAGGTTTAGAAAATATAAGAAATAATGAAACGAGTGTACAAAAAGGGACAATATACAGTATGTTTGTTTTAATAACAGTGAGAGACACAAAACTACTGCTAGCTAGCTAAGTGCTAATGCAACGACTTAAGTCAAATTACAGAAAAGTATCTAATCATCCACAATTAACCACCAGTAAAATGTCCAGTTGGTCTAATATTAAACAAATAAAGATTTAATGCTAATGCTAAATACCAAAATTAGCGTTGAATGTGTCTTGTTCATGCTGCGGCTAGGCTAGTTCCGGTTTGTTCAATACTTGTGGATGGTTCCTTATCGTTACATTAATTCCTTAAGGGGAATTTGCCCACATGTGCTAGAGTAATTAATATTTAAAAATCACGAAGCAGAGAGCGAGTTTTAAAGAAATAGGCAGTGCAGTGAGTTCAGACGTTTAAATACGAGGTAAACACAAAGAAAGACTGTTTAGAAAAGTTGGTGCAATGCTAATTGCTAACACATAGGCTACATTAACTTAAACCTAAAGTAAACAATCTGATAAAAATACAATAAATGCCCGGGTGACGGCTTTAGTAAAATGCTAGTTCAGTTTAACATGAAAACTTACATTAAATACAGGTTAGCATTAGCTTTGAGTCGCAAACAGCACATTTTATAAACACATGGGTTTTCCTGGTGAAATATTGACTTTCTGCTCTACAGTGCTTGTGTTACGCAGAAAGATACGTTCTCCATCTGCTTAGCTGGGGAAACTTCTTTGATTAAAACAACGACCCAGTCTGAGAGCAGCTGTTTGGATCAGGTCTGAACCGGTCTGACAGACGTCTGTCTCCTGAAGCTTGGGACAGTGGTTTTATCACCGCTTTTTCACTTGAATGTCACTTTTAAGGGTCGTAGGGTCAAGTTTCATTCACAAATGTTGATTTAGCAGCAGAACGTTTGTTTTCTCTTGTAGTTACTGACAGTTGAGCTTTTTCCACTTGTTTCCACTGTTTGTGTTATGAGCAGAGGCTCTTTCTGGAGCTGGGTGCACGCGCTTCGCCCTTGTTGATAAACAAAAAAATCTATTTCGATGGGGAATGTGTAGGGAAAGTGCAGACATCTGCTTCAGGTGCCTCATCATCATCACAGAGACTTACAAAGACATTAACAAGGTAAAAATTTATTTTAGTTCTGCTTTAAGAGCTATGCAAGTAAACTTGGTTGAAACTTGGGAAATCCGACTAACGCAGCATAAAATCTCTCAAACTTCAACAGTTTGTGACATGGTAATTTTTTTCATTCAAATCCAAAATTTGCTTTTGGATTTGCACTGCAAACACAATTTACCGTAATTTATGGATTATAAGCCGCTACTTTTTTCATGAGCTTTGAACATGCGGCTTATAAGGCAATGCAGCAAAATTATAGATTCTACTATTAAAAAGTGCGGCCTATATATGTACTTTATCATTTTTCTTACTTAAATCTAGTGGGTGGGGTTATATTCAGGTGCGCTCAATAGGGCAGAAATTACAATAGGTTTTAAATCTGACAACTTCCTCTCATAAATTCCTCGACATATGGTTAATATCGATAGATTTTGACTGCATTTATGAAATTCTTTTTACAAACAACAAAGTGAAAATGGAGAAGCACAGCCAATCAGAGCGCTGCATTCGGCTCCTGATTAGAACTAAAACTCTTCAGACAGTACTCGGTCTAATTACTTCACAAATTATATTGTAAAGTTTTATTATTACAAAACTGCCGCAGCGTAAAATACATCAAGAAATCTGACAGAAATTGCTTTATTTACTGTAAATGTAAATCAATATTTTATGTTGCGCTACCTTTACTTGACCCACAATTAGAGCTGATTGAAGTTTAATTTTGAGATTTTCCAGATTCAGTCACAATTCACTTGGATCAGGCTTATTACATTAGGTCTCTGCATTTGTAACAGTGATACAAGGTAATATAATAACAATAGCAGTAACATACTTATTAGAATGACTGGTATTTATTTGTAGTTATGTAGTTCGGTGTACTTACCCATGCTCCTGGGCTCTGCAGGCACACGTCAGACACAAAAGGGTTAAAAAGCGCAGTAATCCATCCATCACTGGGACTGCTGCGGCTGCTGAGTGAGAGGACCAAGGTTCACGCTCAGGCTCTTATAAAGCTGCACCTGAGTGTGAGTGTGGGAGGAGGGTCACTTTCACATGTCATCACCTGAGTTTTACATCCACACTGTACACTCAGACTCTGGTCCACGTTTAGTTCCGACTCTGGTCCACGTTTAGTCCTGACTCTGGTCCAAGTTTAGTCCTGACTCTGGTCCATGTTTAGTCCTGACTCTGGTCCACGTTTAGTCCTGACTCTGGTCCACGTTTAATCCTGACTCTGGTCCACGTTTAGTCCTGACTCTGGTCCATGTTTAGTCCTGACTCTGGTCCACGTTTAGTCCTGACTCTGGTCCTTGTTTAGTCCTTACTCTGGTCCATGTTTAGTCCTGACTCTGGTCCACGTTTAGTCCCTGACTTTTTCTGGTTCACATTTAGTCCTGACTCTGGTCCACGTTTAGTCCCGACTCTGGTCCGCGTTTAGTCCCGACTCTGGTCCATGTTTAGTCCCGACTCTGGTCCTTGTTTAGTCCTGTTTCTGGTCCATGTTTAGTCCTGACTCTGGTCCACGTTTAGTCCCGACTCTGGTCCACGTTTAGTCCTGACTCTTGTCCACGTTTAGTCCCGACTCTGGTCCACGTTTAGTCCCGACTCTGGTCCACGTTTAGTCCCGACTCTGGTCCACGTTTAGTCCAGACTCTGGTCCACGTTTAGTCCCGACTCTGGTCCACGTTTAGTACCGACTCTGGTTCATATTTTGTCCATCCCTGTTCTTCTTCCAACAGTCACCGAAGAAAACGTAGATATACAACGAAACAATAAAAACGTATAATGAGCAAGTTTTCATAAATTTTGGTTGAAGCCATGTGACGACATTTTCTTTGGATTAAATGGGTAATGGGGTGCACGATAGCAGAGTGGTTTGATCTCTGGTTTCACAAAAAGGAGGTTGTGGGTTCGACTCCCGGGTCGGACTATATCAACATCTCACGATCTCTCTGGGTGGAGTTTGCACGTTCTTCTCATCACCCCCATGTCACTGTGGGTTTCCTTCGGTTTCCTCTCACCTCCAAAAACACACGTTTAGATTAATTGAACGTCACTGTAAATTTCCCTATGAGTGAATGAGAGAGTGAATGGTCGTCTGTCTAACTCTGCGACGAGTTGGCCATTGTCCAGGGTGTTTCCCGGCCTAATGCCCAAAGTCACTGGGATAGGCTCTAGTCACCCGCGGCCGCTCAATGGATTAAGCGGGGTAAGTTTAGGACGGGGCTTGAGGCAAGTTAAGATTAAACCCAAACAAAATGTCGCCACGTGGCTCCAGCCAAAATTTGTGGTTATTCTATGATTTGGCGTAACATAGGAGAGGCGTGCAACATGCTCATATTAGGTTTTTTGTCATTTTGTTGTATATACGTTTTCTTCGGAGAGTGAACTGCAACTGCATTGTCTTGAGTCGGAATCCCGAGGCGTTGCAGGCTAGATGAGAGACATAGTCTCTCCCCCATGTCCTGGATTTTCCCGAGATCTCCTGGAAGGTTTTGTCCAGAGGCGGATGAACAGATGCTAAATCACTCAGCTGTGGCGGAGCAGCTGCTCTACACCAAGATCACTCAATAGGAAGAAAAACAAAAGATTTAAATAAATATTTGCTTGTTTCTACCTAAAATTGCATTTTTCCTGTAATATAACATATGTGAAGGTTTTTCCAAAACTGTTCTGCAGTACCAATAAAAATCTGGGCCCAAATCCACAGTTTGACAATATTATATGATTATCTTTAATTTTGTTAGCACTGTTTAAATCCAGAAACTTGCTGTGTTGTTGTGTGAATTTCTTTGCATTTGGTGCTTTTTGACGACACATGGAGAGATTTGTTTAGAACTCAAATTACTTTTTTATTTTCTGTAAAGTTCATTATAAACTGTAACTAACTGCTGTAAATATCAAAATATACCATACATCACACCAAACTAAATCTCTCTTTCCTCAGAGTCGCCGGTGTTTGATCCGCCTGTACTTTCCATACGACAGTCATATACCAGTGATTATTGTCCATAAGTGATGTTGCAAACCGGTGAATGTGTAACAGAGATACGGTCGGTCCGGGCGTGTCTGGGTGGGTCCCGGGGTTTACAGTGAATTTTGACCCTCTCCACGGCAGGGCAAGGCGTCGACGCGAACAAATATGAGCTGTTCTCGGGGGAATATTGCAATAAAGATGGTACTTTGATCGAGAGACGAGAGTTTTATGTGAGAAAATCCCAGCGCGGCGATTACGTGTGGCTATCGCAGGTATTAAAGATTCTGCGATAAAAAAAAATATATATACTGTATAATGTTGTAATTGTACTTTCTGTGAGGCGTGTGCTGGGGCGTGTCGCAGTTATACGGGGTGAGTTTGGATCGAGGTTTCATGGTAACGAACAGGTCGGCTGCAGGTTCAGGTTCAGGTCAGAAGAGAGAAAGGAGAGAGAGAAATGACAAGAGAGAGAAAGAGAGAAAGAAGAAAAGACCATGAGAGAGAGAAAGGAGAGGAGAGAGAAAGAAAAAAGAAGAGAGAAACTAGATAAGAGCAAAAGGAAAGAAGAGAGAAAGAAAGGAGGAAGAGAGAGAGAAAAAGAAAGAAGAGAAAAAGAGAGAAAGAAATGAGAGAAAAAGGATGAGAAAAAGAGAGCGAAAGAAAGGAGAAGAGAAAACAAAAAGAAGAAGAAAGGAGAAGAGAGAGAAAGACAAGAGAGCAAAAGAAAGAGAGAAGAAAGATATGAGAAGAGAGAGAAAGAAATTATGCGAAAAAGAGAAAGAAAAGAAGAGAGAGAAAGAAAGAAAGGAGAAGAGAGAAAGAAACGAGAAGGGAGAAAGAAAGGAGAAGAGAGAGAAAGGACAAGAGAGAGAGAAAAAGAAAGAAAAAAAGAGAAAAAGAAATGAGAAGAGAGAGAAAGAAATTATGAGAAAAAAGGAGTGAAAGAAAAGAAGAGAGAGAAAGAGGAGAGAGAGAGAGAAAAAGAGGAGAGAGAAAGAGGAAGAGAGAAAGAGGAGAGAGAGGAGGAGAGAAAGGTGAAGAGAGAAAGAAGAGAAAGAGAAAAGAAGGGGAAGAGAAAAAGAAAGTAAAAGAGAGAGAGAAGAGGGAGAGAAAGGAGAAGAGAGAGCAAAGAAAGAGAGAAGAGAGAGAAAAAAGAAAAAATGGAGAGAGAGAAAGGAAAGAAAGAGAAAAAAGAAGAAAGAGAATGAGAAAAAAAGAAGAGAGAAAAGAGAGAAAGGGGAAGAGCGAGAGAGAGGAGAGAGTTAGAAAGGAGAAGAAAGAGAGAAGGAGAGAGGGAGGGGGTCAGAAAGAAAGAGCGACAGAGAAAAAGGAGAAAGAGTTAAAGAGACAGGGGGTGTTGAGAGAGAGAGAGGAGGGTAAAGCTCCTCGATCAAGCACTTGTGGTACGCTCTGCACTAATTTAACTAAAGTGAAGCCAAAATCATTACACTGATGATTTATTTTAAAACATTTTACAAATCTAATGGTAGTTTAGAGAATTTTAGGAATAGAAGTTTTGCAGGCAGACAAATAAGAGAACAAATTACATTTTCTCCTGTAAGAAAATCATTCCTAAAAGAAAAGACTGATAATAAACATAAACAACTACAAATACTGCTGTCAATTGAGTTTGTATGTGACGTGTAAACAGAGAAAATCAGGTAAACAGTGGCAGAAAAGCAGAAAAACAAAAGGAACGCTTCTTTCAAATCACACACAGAAAAACTCAAAATGTGTGAAATGACCTTTGAGATATTTCATGGAAACAGTGAAAACAAGAAGGACTAAGAACAAAAAGTATGTGTTTTAATAACTTATTGTTCATACAAATATATATATTCTTTAACTGCAAAAATAATTATTCTTTCATTAACCAGTGTCCGAATTTTCAAACGTAGCTTAAACATCTCAAAAATAAAAGCGTCAAGTCTGGTCTGCCTGAGGTTTCGCGTTAAAAGATGAACTGGGATCAGAAAAGGGTTCAGAACGGCACGGTTTTGTCTGGTTTTCTGAGCGTAACTGACCCACCGAGGTCCGGAGGTTGTGGGTGGGGTGTTTGTGCGGTTGGAGAGGCGTGGGAGCGGTTGAGGAAGTTGACATGTGTGGTGCGTTGAAGGAGGCGTAGGTGCGTGGAGAGGTTGAATGCTTAGTGCGGTTGAAGAGGCTAGGTGCGGTTGGAGGAAGTTTGACATGTGTTAGTGCGGTTGAAGGAGGCGTTAGTGCGGTTGGAGGAGCATAGGTGCGGTTGGAGGAGGTTGGACATGTGTTATGCGGTTGGAGGAGGCGTTAGTGCGGTTGGAGGAGGCATAGGTGCGGTTGGAGGAAGTTGACAGGTTAGTGCGGTTGAAGGAGGCGTGGGTGCGGTTGGAGGAAGTTGGACAAGCGTTAGTGCGGTTGGAGGAGGCGTGGTGCGGTTGGAGGAAGTTGACAAGCGTTAGTGCGGTTGGAGGAGGTTGGACATGTGTTAGTGCGGTTGAGGAGGCGTGGGTGCGGTTGGAGGAAGTTGGACAAGCGTTAGTGCGGTTGGAGGAGGCGTGGGTGCGGTTTGGAGGAAGTTTGACGTGCGTTAGTGCAGTTGAAGGAGGCGTAGGTGCGGTTGGATGAGGCTGGACATGTGTTAGTGCGGTTGGAAGGAAGCGTAGGTGCAGATGGGAAGAGGTTTGACATGCGTTAGTGCGGTTGGAGAGGCGTGGGTGCGGTTGGAGGAAGTTTGACATGCGTTAGTGCGGTTGGAGGGAGGCGTGGGGTGCGGTTGGAGGAAGTTTGACATGTGTTAGTGCGGTTGGAGGAGGTGTGGGTGCGATTGGAAGAGGCTGGAGTTGTTTTGTAGGTCCGGATGGAGTGTTCCCGGTGTTGCGTGGTGCGGTTGTAGGCGGTTTGTGTGGGTGGAGCAGTTGAACTCTGGTTTTTGCCTGTTTTGGCCTCAGTTCTGTCGGATTCATCACCGGACAAGAGAAGTGGATACATCTGAAACACAAAGCGATATAAAATTACATTGGCAAAGGGCTACTAATTTGTGGTTTTGATTGATCCAAAGATTTCCAAAACACAAGTGATTCTTATTTACATAAATCCTTTGTAGCTGCTCTTTTGCAAGCTGCTGCAGTTGTATCTTTGTTGTTCACTGATTGGACTGATGTTGTTGGCTGCACTAAATGCAAATGCAAGAGGTTCGCTGAAATTTATTATTCCATCACCAAATTTTTTCTAAAGTTGGCCTTTAATGGTGTCACTTATGTGAGTGTTATGGAGTGTGGTCACACTCTTATACCATTGGTTCGAACCGATCATGATCTAACCGTGCACCTCAGCAGAGTCTGTCTCAAGCCTCACAGTCCCTCCACATGAAGACTAAACTTTTTATTGTCAAAACTGTTAATGCAGAAAGTCTTTTAAAGATGAGACGAACCAGCTTTGTGCGCTTTTTTTTCTTTCTTCATTTCGCCAAACTCATGTCTGTTTTTTAACCTGCTCTGCCTCTCTTAAAATAGCTGTGGCTGAAATGCAGCGTGTTTTCAACTAAACTGGTGGCAATGTGGTAGACAACAATCTGCCCCCTGCACTAAGCAGCAAAAATTAAACGAACTAATTAATGAAACAGGGAATGTCGCGTCCCTTATCTCCCCGTCTCGCCGCTCGCTCTGCCCCCCCCCTCGCCCCTCTCCAATCCTCCAGCTTTTTATATCGCTACTTCGTATCCGTTTATGTGAGACGGAAGTGTGAAGGGGGCGTGGCCTGAGGGGGATCCTGGCGCAGATTTCTTGCTGCTCAGTAGGAAAAGTGCGCTTACGGAAGGTTTTATAAATCTGGATCTTTTCATCAGGACAATCTATTTTTTTGTGTATTTTCAATATTTTACCCTTTTTATAAATGAACCCAGGCACAGGTTAATAGCTCACAGAGGACAGTGACAACTGTACAGCTCCTTTTCTCTAGTGATTAGCTACAAATGCTGCATGTTTTAGTACAATCCGATAAAAATTCACTGAGATACAAATGTAAGGAGGAACTGAATTTCAAGCGTAAAACACATACGCACGCACGTAGCACAGAGACACAAGAAACGCTCAGCTTTTCTGAACTTCTAACCACATTTAAATAGATCAACTTGACTGAGCATGACCACAATCCGTCCAAAAATCAAGTGAAAATTTTTCGGCTTTACCTAGTCATGGTGCGACTGTACACGTCACTGCACAGATCAGATAAAATAGTTTCCTTGTCAGAACGCTCACTTATCAGTAACAGCGTTGCCATGATGCAGCTACATAGAAAAAGCCTGTTTCTTAAAATGTCTCAACATAATTTAATAATTTATTATAAATAGGTTACTTAGACAGCCTAAAAAAGTTGGGTAACGAATGATGACCAGTTAGAAAAAGTGGATCGCCTGAAAAAAAGTTTAAGAACTAATGTTTTAGCAGATCGCAGTGTGCTTCGGGTTTTTTCTCAGATCTTCCAGTCAGACTTTTCCTACTACAGGCAACTTCCCTCCCCAGTTCTGAGTGCTCACTTTGACCTGTAGAGAGAGTTTACCTGAGAGAGATGTCGGACAATAGGATCACAGTCCAGCAGCAGAAGCTCCTCAGGCAGAGACATGAGAAGGTCCAACAGCACAGCACTCTCTGGAAACACCACAGACACATACAAAATGATTCTCTATCATCTTAAATAAAAGTCGTAAGGAGCAGTGTGGTCTTACCCATGGGCGTGAGCTGGCACTGCTTCTCGCTGGGTTTGTGCAGAGTGCTGAGGTAAAGGTAGATCTTCTCAAAGTTCACTTCACACATGGAGCTGTTCAGAGGGACGGTTCTTACAGGGAGATCAGGCGCTGGTACAGGGGCTGAAGGGGTCTGTGCTGTGGATGATAAAAAAAAAATACAGGACAGAGCAATGTTTTAGTGTAAATATAGCATTTAAAGTCGCAACGTACATTTCTGGAGGTATCAATTGCACATTTAAATAGAAACAGAAAGCATAGATGTTTGTGTTTATCAGTGTAAATGTTAAGTGTAAAATACTGTATTCTTATTCAATACAAGGCTAAAACAAACCCAAAACAGAAGGTCTACTACCATCATGAATGATTTAAAAGTTCTTGTCATAAGCTGTCTGCCATTTACGTAATAGTCTGTAAGTATGTCGTTTATCTCATGTAAATGTTTGTAAAAGTCCAGATGATTAAACAGAAGCGTTCCAAACCTTTTCTCTGTGGAGATGAGGAGCTGCGCTGTTGTGATGCTGAGGAACTCTTGACTGAACACGGCTCTGTCGATGCAACGGTGAGCAACTGAAAAACAAACAAACACATTTCTAAACATGTAAAGCACTTTACATTTTCTCTTTTACGGTGCGCTCACACAGAACATGACCACGCAAACAATTTAAATGCTAGACCAATGTGGAGCTGCGCTGACGCAAAGACACAGGCAGCATTTTACTCTTCACATTTTCTTCACAGGCGTGTGTATGCGTGAGCAAAATGTGAAGAGTAAAATGACAGCGGCTCAAAATGACCAGTACAACAGCTTTCTATATAGGCACAGACTTCTGAGTTCATAAATTATTCTAATCAAAAACGGCAGAAATATTAATTACACAAAACATGGTGTGCCTGGAACTTACCCTTTGGCTCCACAAAGAAAAAAAAAGAACTCTTATTCACAAAGTTTAGTCCAGAGATTCCTCTAGGTTGCGTGTCCTGTACTGTCAATGTCCATAATTTGCTTGATTTGCAAAAACACAAGGCTATTTTGACCATAAAATACAACTAATTAACTTTATGTTCACAGCAAAACAAATGAGATTTTTGCGATAAAAAAACAGCCTGCTGACACGACTGAACCAGAATCATATAGTGACCAGGGGTCTGCAACCTGCGGCTCGAGAGCCACATGCGGCTCTTTAAAGACATAAGTGCGCTCTTTGAGATTTGATAAAGAATAAGGAACTTGACTGTACGTTCTCATAAAGTGGTGCCTCTTGGCCAGGTCAATTTTAAAAAAGAAATTTAACTCGAGGACTTCTTGGTAAAATAAAGGTTAAATTAAAACACTTTGTGTTTATTTAAAGTTGACCGTAGGTGTTGTTAACCATAATAAATAAATGACACAGCTCTTTTAACAGATGTTAATAGACCTAACAGTGAGATCTGATGCTAGCCTGTACAAACACTAACGTTAAAGGTTGTTAGTATTTATTTTCTAACTGATTTTCACCAGTCTCCATGTGTCAGTGACGTCAGGTGCAGAGCTCGGGCAGCTCCATTTGTCAGGTTAAGGTTAAGGTACACTTATTGTCCCCGTAGGGAAATTTGTCCCTGCATTTGTCCTGAGTTTCTGAGCAGTTGTTCCGAGATGCTTGAGCGTTCATGTGCATTTTCAACTCAGAACAACATTTTTTCGAGTTTCCGAGGACCACATGAACGCGGCATTAGTAGATATATACTGGTTATAATCTTTCCAAATTTGTTGACCACCAGACGCAACGTGCATAACATAATGAAAAGAAGGGAAACTTTAGTCTTTACTGTCTTACTTTGTTTTTGTTTGTTTTTTTGACTAAATACAGTTGCGGCTCATTCCGACTTTGACTTTGGCTTAAATTAGGCAAATGTGGCTCTTTTGCTAGTAAAGGTTGCAGACCCCTGATATAGTGTCATTTCAACATCCTTTCAACAACTCTGCCAACTGTCACAATGGCGTAGCTTGTGGAGCAGGGGTGTCCAAACTTTTTCCACAGTGGGCCGTCTTTTGAAACATATACGGAACAGAGGGCCACATAATGCAAAGGAATAAAGTGAAACGTTCAAAATTTTACATTTTCTTTTATTTTTATAAACTGACAGCAGTTTTATGAAGGCACTACACATTATATTTAGCTTTATTTCACATAAAAATATCTACTTCAATTACTATAGAACAACTGTTCACATTTAACAGTAAACAGTATACTTTAGCAGGAAGTCTGAGGGCCAACAAAGATTGATCTAAGGGTCGCAGTTTGGACATGCCTGTTGTAGAGCATTCATTGATTTCTCGTGCGGGAGATCTGAGTATGAATCAGTGGCGTGCTGGGATCATTTTTCAGCCCGGGAAAATTAGACGTTAGATTGGCCCATTTGTTTAATTATTCACGTGACTTAGCAGGTAGTTGAGTGGTTAAGAGCTGCATATGTAAACTTTTGCCTTTGCAGCACCCACGTTCGATTCCCGCCCAGGAAACCTCTCTCTTTCTTTATTTATTTTTTTAACCAATATCTACTCCACCTCTCATACATTCTCTTCTCCAGTAGTAAACTGCTTAGTTTTAGTCACGACATGGTCAATACAGCTTTTCTCCTCCTGACCTCTCCACTGCCTGCTCCACGGCAGTGCGCGCTCACACACACACACACGAAGCACACGCTCACACAAACACATAAAGCGCGTTCTGGCCACTGTTCTGACCCAGAAAGACAAACTTGTGTCAAGTTTTGTGTGGAAACGCGCTGCGCTCCGCCGCGGTGATTCGCGCGTATAAATCTGCTGAAGTGCTTGTTCATCAGCCGTTTTTGCTCGTAACTCCGAGAATATACAACGGATTTACTTGAAATAAAGTTTGGCTGAAAGCTAATGGGATGTGGAACGTGTTTTGGGGTTCCAAAATGTGTCAAGAGTCTTTGATTATGCGCTGTGTGCTGTGAATCACATCATAGACGAGGCAGCAGCTGGCTCCGCCCTCACATCACTGTGCTCACATTTGCCTGCTGCAGCTGTATGGGCCGGGCCTCTCTCTCTCTCTCTCTTTCTCTCTCTCTCTGTCTGTCTGTCTGTCTCTCTCTCTCTCTCTCCACCGGCCCAAAAGTCACGCGGCCCACCGGGAAACGTCCCGACTCTCCCGATTAGCCAGCACGCCCTTGGTATGAATATAAAGCATTATTCTTTCTTTTCTTAATTTATGCATGTACTGTGTTTGCTTTGCGTTTCAAACTCACGCTCCCACAGTAACTTCAAACCAAAGTCTTGTGCGTTATTCACTCGACCACCTGACAGCCGACATTATCCCGCTTCTAGATGAGAGTCACAGATACTGTAGTTACATAAATGCGCTGCGGTTATCACTTGAAAGCTGGAAGTTGGTCGCATATCAGGACAAGAGACCACGCGCGACCAGTTTAGAATGATCAAGTGACTAATGCTGCATGTCTGGCGTGAATTTGACGTTTCATATGTGAACGCACCATAAAGAAACTGCACCAAATTTTTACTGCTTCAATTACAAAAAACATCAGAACCATTCAAAATTCTTCACCATGAGTTTAGAAGTGCTTTTCACGACTTTAGTGGATGCTAGTACAATGGAGCCCTAACCAAACACTAGTATGATTATTTATTTTATAGTTGAGTCACCATGAAATTCTTCTGGAATTTGGAGACTTTCAGATTCTCATAAGAGAATATTTGAATGTCTGAGAAAAGCAATCTTTTGTACATTTGAGTGTCTTTAAAAAAAATGAAAAGCACGATACAAACAAAGACTTTTACCTGAGAGAAAGCAGAGGACAGACACTCCTCCGTGTGTCGGCTCACAGCTGAAGCTTCTCGGATCCACAGCTGCAGAGGTTCGTTTCTGTGTCTCTGCTGCTCTTTTCTCTCCGACGCTGCTTCGTCTGAGCAAACTGGATCACCTTCTGCTTCAGGTTCTCCAGGACCGAGGTGATCTGTGAGAGAAGAGAGAGAACTGTCAAGTCTCAGCGACTCAAAGAAAGAGTAAAACCACAACAATGTCTTGATAGAGCTCAAATTAAAAGCAACATAAGAAGGAAACTTGGATGGGCATTATATCAGTTCAAGTTTTGGTATCGGCCAAGTTTATTGAAAAAAAAAAAAAAGCAGTCATTTGGAGCATATTTTTATATCAGTCTTTACAAAAGTACATTTGTGATTTGGTTAGCATTGTTATGGATTTAATATCAGTGTTGGCCATAAGAAGAAACAATCATTAATTCAATCAATGTAAAAATTAGCGTACACATTTTCACATTAAGATATTTTTCTGTTACAAGCTTGATTTCACAAAACTTGTCACACACCTGAGGAAAAGTGACATTTTAGGCAACTACAGTACAGACCAAACGTTTGGACATTGATTCTTCTTTATTTTCATGACTATGAACATTGTAGATGCACAATGAAGATATCCAACCATGAATGACCAGGAAGGAGAGTGATGAGCCGGCCTCCACAGTCACCAGACTTGAACCCAGTCCAGATGGTTTGGGGTGAGCTGAACCGCAGAGAGAAGGCAAAAGGGTCTAACTTTACTTTGCTTGTAATAAGACAGTCGTAATAAGCTAGGTGCTCATTTACCTGACAGTTTCCTGCCGCCGAAACTGTCAGGTAAATGAGCACCTAGCTTATTACGACTGTCTTATTACAAGAAAAGTAAGTTAAACTAAGAAGAAGACAGAATGAATTTTCCAAATATGAAGGCAAAAGGGTCTACCAAATGCTGAGCATCTCTGGAACTCCTTCAAGACTGTTGGAAGAGTATTTCAGGTGACCAACTCTTGAAGCTCATCAAGAGAATGTGAGAGTGAAGCTGTAATCAAAGCAGAAGAACCTAGAATATGACATATTTTCAGTAGTTTCACACTTTTTGGCTGTACTATACTTCCACATGTGTTAATTCATAGTTTGGATGCCTTCAGTGTGAATCTACAATGTTCTTAGTCATGAAAATAAAATAAAAAGTCTTTGAATGAGAAGTTGTGTCCACACTTTTGGTCTGTACTGTAGATTAAAGAAAATGAAAGACTTCACTGTTGTTTGTTGTGGTAATAGTCATCATCATGGTGTTTTAGAAGTTGATCTCCTGAAATCCCCAGCAGGTCACTCTTTACCAGTGTTGGGGAAAAAGTATTGGAAAAGTAACTAGTTACTCATTATTTATTACTTTAAAAATGTAATTAGTTACACTACTTAGTCACTGCGGGTGCACGGTAGTCAAGTGGTTAGAGCTCTGGCTTCCCAATAAGGAGGTCGTGGGTTCGACTCCCGGGTCGGACCATATCAACATCTCACGATCTCTCTGGGTGGAGTTTGCATGTTCTCCCCGTGTCACCGTGGGTTTTCTCCGGTTTCCTCCCACCTCCAAAAACATGTATGTTTAGGTTAATTGGGCATCACTGTAAATTTCCCTTAGTGAGTGAATGAGAGAGTGAATGTTTGTCTGTCTAACCCTGCGACAAGTTGGCCACTGTCCAGGGTGTTCCCCGCCTAAGGCCCAAAGTCACTGGGATAGGCTCCAGTCACCCGCGACCCCTCACGGGATTAAGCGGTAGAAAATGAATGAATGAATGAACTTAGTCACTGCCTCAAGAAAGAAACTTAAATTACTTTGTCTGTATTATTGCAAACATCGAACACATATAGGATTTAAAATGTTATTCTTGGCAATTAAACAAACGCAAACAAAAGACTTTGTGTTTTTACTTAACAGTAACTATTATGTAACTGTAATTTAAGTACAAGTATCAGTAACTACACCCATAACTGCTGTTTACGCACAGAACCAGCACTTAAATCTACTTTTACGCACAGAACCAGCACATACATTCATTTTACGCACAGAACCAGCACATACATCCATTTTACGCACAGAACCAGCACATACATCCATTTTAACGCACAGAACCAGCACTTGGACCCTTTTAACGCACAGATTTACGCGCACACGAGTCTTCTTCTCACCTCTCCGATCGTCCGGGAGGGCAGGCTCTCTTTGACCCGCGCCAGGTCCAGCAGCAGCGGCTCTCCTCCTCCTGCGAGTCCCACTGCGTCTTTGGGACTCAGTTTGATCAGCGCCGTGACGAGCTTCATCTGCTCCTGCCACGGCCACTTACACGGAAGCTTGCTGCGGTTTTGCGGCACCGGGAGCAGCTCGCGGCTCGTCTTCACGCGCTTACGAGGCGGAGGCTTCATGATCAGCTCCGGGATACAGTTAGTTTGGATGTTTTCTGGACTAAACTCGACTGAACTGGGCTAAACAGGCGCCATGTTGATCTTTTGATGTTGTTGTTCCGGCGGAAGTGGACGGACAAAAGCAGCAGCAGCGCCCCCACAGGCCTGGATGAAACGTAACCTGCAGATAGTCTAATGCTGCCGTCTGCTGTTCGTTCTGTGCAAAATGAAAATATTTATTTATTTATTTTAGTCCAGTATATGCGTTGAAGTTGGATGAAAATAACTGTTTTGCAGGTAATTTTTTTTTTTACTTTTTTTTTTTTAACTTTATACTTTACAGAAAAAAGTGATAGGTATGGGGTATAATTAATTATTAAAAATATAGAGAAAACTGTGTGATGACTGGAAACATCCTAATCCTAATCAAATAAAACATACAAGATTAGCCTAATATATTCATTTTCTATCACTTGTTCTCATTTGGGTGAGTGAAGCCTATCCCAGTTACTTGGGGCCTTAGGCGGTTGAAGACACTAGAGAGTCAAACATTGATCAGTGTTGGGGGGAAAAGTACTGAAAAAGTTATTAGTTACATATTACTTATTACTTTTTAAAAAATGTAATTAGTCACACTACTCATCTAATGAACCCCAAAAAGTAACTTAGTTGCATTACTATGAGATTATTTTGTTCAATTATTGCAAACATCGATCAAAACAGGATTTATTATTGGAATTCAAACAAAGGCAAACAGCAGATGAGTTGCTTAAATCGGCTCAAATTAAGTAAAATCAAAATTAAAAATTATTCTGGGCATGTTCATGCTGCTGATCTGTGTCTCTGAACCGTTTTATTTCAAACAGTAGGTTGGTAGGTAGGTAGTACTTTGTTGATCCCTCGAGAGGGAAATTCATTCTCTGCATTTGACCCATCCCGCAGAGCCTCTGGGCGTCTGTCAGGAGCAGTGAGCTGCCTCTGAACGGCGCTCGGGACGGGGACCATCTCCATGATGTTGTGCTTGGCTTAAGTAAGTCAGTAAGTGACGAAGACGTCACCTCTGACGAAGGTGGAAGTCCTGCCGCAAAAAGCAACTAGCTTATTACAAGAAAAACAAAATTAAACTAAGAAGAAGACAGAATGAATTTTCCAAATAAGAGGAGAAACTCGTTGTGTCCTTGGGCAAGACACTTCACCCACATTGCCTAGTATAGATCTAGTGTGTGTGTGTGTGTGAATGGTTGGTGGTGGCCGGAGGGGCCGATGGCACAAAATGGCAGCCTCACTTCCGTCAGTTTGCCCCAGGGCAGCTGTGGCAACAATGGTAGCTTACCACTACCCAGTGTGGAGTGAATGAATAATGCAGAATGTGAAGCGTCTTTGGGTGTGAATCCAATGCATTATTATTATTATTATTATTAATAATGAGTATATACTATACTCTATATACAACTGCTAATTAAAAATAAACACATACTGTAAATACAGTAGTAAAGAATGTTCTTTAGCTGTTTTTAATAGTCTAGTTTCTCATTCTCAATCCAATCTCAAAAAAGCCACATGTGGCTCTTGAGCCGCAGGCTGCAGACCCTGCTCTATAGCAGTGCTCTTTAACCTGTAGCTTGTCAAATGACTTTGGAATCATACATATTATGATTTATTACTCAAATTGTATTTTTTACATGCCTAATTATTATTAGATGTCAGTTGTGTCCACTTCTAAATAGATAATGTTTCATATTGGCATGACTGTGTCCAATTAAACTTACATTTTTTGCAATCACCTAATATAATAGCTCATTATCAGTATAGTTTTGCAAAAGTAGCTCTCCTGGGTGAAAAGGCTGGAGCTTTATAGTTCATTACAACTGTCTTATCAGAGAAAAATCATACGCATAGCAATCAAAGTAGACAGAATGAATTTACCAAACATGTTATCCACTCTGCCAGCGAGAAATCAAACATGAACTTCTATTTTTCTTCTTTTCGACCACTGTTCCTCTCATAATTCAGGCTCAGACAGAATGTTGAGGAGCAGTTTTCAGATTAAAGAATGTCTGTGCGTGCCTGCGTGTTCTTGTGTGTGTATGCGTGGATCGTGCTTGTGTGTGTCTCTGTATATGTGTGTGTGTGTGTTCTCTGCAGAGGCCCGATGCCGCTGCTGTTTCTGCTGCTGCTGGATGAGTCACCGGTTCATCACGTGACTCCATGAATCATCACCTCTGTGAGAAGAACCAGCGTCGTTTCACCAAAGGCATTTTGTTCCACACCATCCGTCACTATAGGAACATGACTGAACTGCACGAGCTGCTGCAGATCCACAAGAGCAGTGACTTAAATCATGTTTGTGTGTGATTTCATTATAAGAACATGACTGAGCTGCTGCAGATGGACAAGAACAGAGACTTAAATCATGTTTGTGTGTGATTTCATTATAAGAACATGACTGAGCTGCTGCAGATGGACAAGAACAGAGACTTAAATCATGTTTGTGTGTGATTTCATTATAAGAACATGACTGAGCTGCTGCAGACGGACAAGAACAGAGACTTTAATCATGTTTCTGTGTGATTTCATTATAAGAACATGACTGGACTACACAGGCTGCTGCAGATGGACAAGAACAGTGACTTAAATCATGTTTGTGTGTGATTTCATTTAAGAACATGCTGAGCTGCTGCAGATGGACAGAACAGTGACTAATCATGTTTTTTGATTTCATTAAGAACATGACTGTGAAGCTGCTGCAGATGGACAAGAACAGAGACTTAAATCATGTTTGTGTGTGTGATTTCATTATAAGAACATGACTGAGCTGCTGCAGAGGACAAGAGCAGTGACTTAAATCATGTTTGTGTGTTTGATTTCATTATAAGAACATGACTGAGCTGCTGCAGATGGACAAGAGCAGTGACTTAAATCATGTTTGTGTGTTTGATTTCATTATAAGAACATGACTGAGCTGCTGCAGAGGACAAGAACAGAGACTTAATCATGTTTGTGTGTGTGATTTCATTGTAAGAACATGACTGAACTACACAGGCTGCTGCAGATGGACAAGAGCAGTGACTTAAAGCATGTTTGTGTTTGTGATTACATTATAAGAACATGACTGAGCTGCTGCAGATGGACAAGAACACTGACTTAAATCATGTTTCTGACTGAACTACACACGTAAAGCTGGGTATCATGAATTCACTGTTGTGAAAATCTGCTTTTATGGCGAAATCATCAAATCACGATTTCCTATTTCTCTATTTAATTCATCTGTTTGTTAAAATACAGACAATTATTCCCAACCTACTTCTCTAGGCTTCAGAGTTGCCAAGTTTGTTTCTTTATAATGATTTTGTGCATCTGTTTTTAATAGTTTGGAAGCTCATGTGCTGAGTCTTTTGTGCTGCAGCTTCTAGTCTAGTTCCAGGTGAATTTTAGCAAATTTTCTGGTCTGATTTACAAAAATATATCTATTTATGAATGAAACATAGATGTTAAGCATATTTTGAAAAGCGGTTATCAGTGTTAGAAATGCCAACATTGTATTATCTTTTATATGGGCTGAGGTCGCTTGTCTTTGGATTTTTTTCAAAGGCTTGAAAATCTGGTCACACTGGCCAGTCTTTGTTCTGCTCTGAGTGAGTGACAGCTGGATTTAACCAATCACAGTGAAGTAGGAGCTTTTAGAAAAAGATTATTGGATTTACCTCAAAGGCAAAAGACAAGAGTCAAAATTGTGATCAAAAATCTCCAGGAAAATCGTTTCTTGCCACATCGCCCAGCGTTATACACAAGCTGCTGCAGATCAACAGACTCATGCACGCAAAACTGGAGCTGGAGGAACAAATGAATCATGTTTATCAATGTGATTTGTTGGATCTTATATCTCAGCAGTTTTCAGTCACATTTACCCAATCACAAAGGTGTGGACCTGCAAGTCGTGTCTTGGACTTGAGTCACTATTTTATGATTGGAGACTTTTTTCCCACTAGAAAAAAAAAAGATAAATGCTTTATGATAAATGCTGCACTTTCTGACCAAATGAGACCACTGAGCTCCGTCTGGATTGACCAATAAGAGTTTTAATTCACAACGTCAGTGTCCCGATCGTTGGTAGCGCCATCAACAACAACGTAAAATGCATGCGACTGATTAATGTGTGTATTTTTAGCTCCTGTTCCCTGAATTTGCTGTTTTGGTTAGGTGGCACAATATTTTGTTAGTAAAGTAAAGGAATTTGTGATAAACTTTACAATAAAATACCTTTTAAAAGATCTCGGGCCGTGGACGTGGTTGAGGACCCTGCTGTAGTCCACCTTGCCATTAACAAACAAACAGAGCCCGCCATCTTTCTTCACCGGTGCTTCATTATTAGTCGAAGCATAATGATTTTATTTAGAAAACCACCAGATGCACTTCACCAGCGCTCGCTTGGTTTCATGTTTGTCGTGTCTTGTTTTCACAACTTCAGAGCTCTGGAATGGGCTGGAAAAAGTTCCTTTAAACGCAAAAGATTCTGACGATCGGAGCAGATCTGCGCGGCTCGCCGGACCAGACGGGACTGCCGTGTGAGAATCTTACTTTTCAAGAAACGGAAAGCCTCTGGAAGCAGTGTGAGCCCGATTTAAGAAAACGTCCCAAATCAAAGAAAGACAAGTCCAAGTCCTTTGATTTTAGTTTCAATCTTTTTCAAATTCGATCTTGTTGTTTTTTCTACTGTTATATCGATTTGAGATTTCCTCACATGAAAAACAAGCTAACATGTTAGCAGCTTTAACAGAACTAAACAAGAAGTGTGCTACCAAAAAAGTGGGCAGGACGGAATAAGGTGAATGATAAATTAGTAAAGCATCTTGTATTCCTACAGATTCAACGATTCCTCTAAAATTATCCCATTTAAAGCATGTTTCTGGTCACAAATGCAGACGTGAATGTCATCTAAAAGTCTGAAACACATTTAGTTAGATTGCAAGATCAAACATCATCTTTTTGTTTGTTTTCCCAAGGTTTGTCTTAAAAGATTCCAAGATAGAACAGTCCCATAGCTTCTGAACAGGATTTAAAAGTTTCGTTGAGAAAAGCAAGAGTGAACGACCCAAAGTTCTGCTGGTAGGATATGATACGTGGCGTTGAACAAGTGTTTTTCTTATTCCAGTTTGCTCATGTAAGTTTACAACGCTTATTTTTGAGGAGAAAGCATCGTGTTGTATCAAGTCCCAGAGCTCCAAGCCACGTCCCAAGTCATTAAAACAGTGACTCAAGCCCAAGTCACGACTCAGGTTAAAATACGACGCAGCTGAAACACAGTAGAGATCAGCTGCACTGAGCTTCCATTTCTCTTCTATTGTTTTTTCGTGACCAGACATTTAACTTGACTAGTGTAAATGATAAAAATCTGAGTAAAATGTGGATGTGTTAGTGTTAGTTCCAGAGCAGCAGTGATGAGGCGTGAGCTGGACCCACGCAGGCAGAGCTGACACAGGCTGGAGGTGGATCCACTGTTTATCAACCTTTTCTGAGTCACGCCACCAAAACTTCTTCATTTTGTCTTACAAGAGAAGATACTGTCTGTCACGACATTGTTATAAAGGACAGTTCTCAGCTTGGGTAAAGATTTTACCGAAAACCAAGTCTTCTTTTGTCTTTGGCTTCAAGTCCGATTCCAAGTCTTTTCAAGTTTTTACATCAAATTAGCAAATAGGTTTTTTCCACGCTGCAACTTGGCGAGTTCTTGTTTCTTTCATTCTCTATGGATAATCAGTTGCAACGCCTTAAAATTATTCAACATTTTATTGACACAAAGCGGACATACTGTAAGTAACACAAACATCATTTAAGGAGCAGGTGTGTTGGAGATGGCGTGTGTAATGCTAGTAAAAAAGAATCCTGCACTTTGACTACGAGCACAAAGCGTTACATTTATTTACAGATGATGAGGCGATGTTTCTTTACTTTATGTGCACATGCAGTATGTGAACCTCACGATGCAAAGAGAGAAATACAAAAAATCTCTTACGAAAACCCTTACTCTGGCCACTTCTCAAACTCGTAGAGGGTTAACTTGGCTCACTCCAGATGGATCTGTGTTGAACTATGATTTGAGTTCTTCCACGGTCTCCGAAACTTGACTCGCTGAAAGCGTTCAGGGAAAGATGGGATGTTTAGTGAAATACTTCAAGCTGATAGGATGAGCGGCCGACCTTATTTGCGCTTAACTCACAGCAACAACTCGTAATAGTGTATCCAATGTTCGTCCAATGTGTCACACATACTGCTCTTCTTTCAAAAAGAAAGTCTCCCATATTTCTGCTAAAACCGCATCAAAAGCAGCAGAAACACAAACCTCCACAGGAGCAGCCATCTTTGTTTAGAATTAGACTCAGCGCTAACAGCCCGTGTTAGCCCGTCCTGCTACAATGTGATTGGGAATCAAAACCACGCTGTTGTGATGGGATTGGGCTGAAACACCGCTGGTCAGACTCTCAAACCAATCGGGCGGCTAAAAGGCCAGATGTTTTATCTCCAGTTTGTGAGTTCACAAATATTGCGAGATAAACCATGTGACTGGACAGGTTAGTAGAGGGAAACATCGGGTTTAAAATCAGGCCAGAACTCCTGTAGTGTGCAGCCGGCTTAAATCGTACACATTGTTGCAGTGGTTAGTGCTGTGGCAAGAAGGTCTTGGGCGGCCCGGGCCTTTCTATGTGGAGTTTGCATGTTCTCCCTGTGTCTCTGTAGGTTTCCTCTGGGTGCTCTGGTTTCCTCCTACCACTAAAACATGTCCAATGATGGAACAACAAATGGAAATGAGCTGCTAGAATCTGTACAAGCATCTCTGCTATTGTGTGTAAAGGGTCTTTCACACCAGGTCGAGGGTCGCCATCTGAACTAGTTTGGCAACTTTTGCCGACAGGCGGCTCACGTGTGTTTGGTGTAAATGGGTTTGTCGGGGGTCAGAGGAGCGTGGAGCAAGTCGTGGAGGCGGGTTTTTGAAGACTTGCAGGTAGAGTCGGTGTCGCCAGTTGCCGCAAATGCAGATTGGCCCGTGGTCACAGGAGACCCAGTGAACCAGTGCGCAGGAATATAGTGCGGAAAACCGAAAATAACGCTTACGGAAAAACAGTATTTGGCTGAGCATGGATTGTTGTTTTTACACGGGGTCAAACGGGACGTAACTACAAAGGAGAATGGTACTATTTGGATGGAGGAAAACACGGGGGAGTTACGGCGACCGCAGTATGAAGGTTGGACTGTGGAGGGAAATACGAGTTGAGCTTAATCCGTGAGGTAAGACTAGAAACATTGTTTGCCGTCAAAGTTTGACAACTACTACTCTCGTGCAACTTATGTTTCGTCATTTTCGTCAAGCGTTACATCACACACATGCTCACTCTGCATTTGTTTGGCAACTGGTGGCTGTTTGGATCGTGTTTGTCTGAATATTCTTTCACATCGGTGCCTCAAAGAGATGTGAACAGACCCTGCGTTGCTCCTCCTACCGACAGAGACTGGGGGTTGTGTTGGTGTGAAATACCCTTAATGTAACTGTACATTGTCCTTAAAGATGAGGTAGCTGCGAACAAGATTTATGTATTAAATCTGACTTTTCTCTCCTAAATCCTTACGCACATGGTTAATATCGACATGTGTTGGTTTTGGTTGCAGTTATGGTCAATAAACATCTTTCTCCCTGTGAAGTATTTTGTATGTGAATCTCTGAACTCGTGATCTCGTTGAAATCTGCTCTTTGTTTTGTGATTTTCAAATATTGAAATCCCCATAAGGAAGTGAACGAGAAGGAACTATCTACAAGTGTGAGGCAAACCTGAACTAGCTACATCTCTGTGAAAAGTTCTTCCATAACCTTCCCAGTTGAATAAAAGCGTATCAGGCGCAGCATCGTTCATAAAACCAACAGATCCAGTTTTATTGCAGCACAAAGCACAGCGGACATCCATTGTTGCACAGTTTTTTTTTTCTCTGATGTTCATTTTTTATGCTTTTTATTAAATGCTTTTATCAAACGCTTCTTTTCTGCTCATGCACATCACACGTTCTCCACAGAAAAATAAACACCATCCACATTCAGTCTGCGTTTAGTTCTTTTTTTTACAACAAGTCAAACATGTGATGCAGCTATAAAAATACAATACAACGTCTCGCCACTTTGTACAAAACCCAGGAGCATTTTCTTTTGCGTGAGAAAACGTGGCGAATCAGCGTCGAAACATAATTCAAAGGAGACATATTATGCGTTTTGTTGCTCAAAGTATGAACCAGGAATTATATGAATATGAGTTACTATTGTTCTGTCACATCTATAGTTAAGAAAAAGATCGCCTGCCACTTTTTCTTAATGCCAAAATCTGATAAAAATACATTCCTGGACATGGTTAAAGAAAAAAACTGGGCTTAACCTAAACCTTTTTAAGTTACTGCAGGTCTTTAAAAGGACTATACCTGATTGTTTACAATAAAAAAGCTTAAAATCTATTTCACCCTAGCATATACCTTGTTAATGTTTCTCTTCATGGGAAAATGAATTATTAGACTACATCTAATAACTGTTTTGTGATCATGCAATGTTACGGAAGTCCAGAGCTGCCAGTGTGGAGTAAACATTTTTTCCAACTTTTCTCGTTATAACGACTTTTTTTACGTTCAAACGACTTTTTTACGTTCAAACGAGAATATAATGTCGTTATAACGACTTTAAATTTACGAAAATATATTCTCGTTCGAACGACTTTTTTTTTTATGATGAACAGACTGCTCTTACCTATGATGCGCCACAAGCTGGACGGCTCAGAGCCCTGTACGAAGCTAGATTTGGGGTTTAGCGAGGTATTCTGGGTTAAACCGGTCTGGTCCTATGAAACTGGATCACTTCCTATCGGGGCAGATCTCTATGGCAACATGGACAAACTCATAACCTGCTCCAGACCAGGATTCTGAATAAGTTAAAAAGACGAGGCGCTGGCCAATCAGAGACGACGAGAATTTAGGCCTTTGCGAAGAGACGGGGGAGAGAGAGAGAGAGAGAGAGAGAGAGAGAGAGAGAGAGAGAGAGAGAGAGAGAGAGAGAGAGAGAGAGAGAGAGAGATGAAAAGGGCAGCGGAGAAATGAGGAAAGACGAAAGTCCGGCGTATTTTATATCAAAGCAATGCACGTATTTATAAAGAGGAGCCATGAGATCTTATATGTAGCAATAACACTGGAAGAATCCTGTTTATCTGTGTGATGATTAATAAACGGATCATCATGGAAGGGCTGTCTATTTTTTCATTTAAAAGTTGTTTTAATGTAAATAAAAAGTCGTAATAACGAGAATATTGATGAAAAATGTTTACTCCACACTGGCAGTTCTGGACTTCCGTACAATGTCACTCAAGTAAAAATTTAATTATTGTTGCAACACAATAAAGAAATCTACATGAGAAACAAACGTAACTTTAGGCGACGATATGCTGTATATCAAGAAATTTTGGTATCGCGACATCACATAATTATCAGTATTGTTACATTCCTAATATTTCTCATGTTCTTAGAATAATGTTCTGATGTTCCTTTGTGCAGAGCTTGTTCTACATACGTTCTATAGAGACATTCTTTGATTCTGACTGAGGCAAACGTCTGATAAAACACCTGATAAAATGTGTTTCTTTGCTTTTTGGGGCTAGATTTTCTTCTCCTGAGTGCGTTTTTTTTTTTGCAAAACGGTAAAAAAAGTCTTTCCAAAAATAAGAAAATGTTGCTTATTTTGAGGTAAAAATTTCTTATCTGCCAGTGCAGTAAGAAAATGTGACCAATCTAGTTGTTTTGAGCAGAAAATGTCTTTTTTTTACAAGATTTTTATACAAATGTATTCTTGATTCAAGCAATTATGGTTTAAAACAGAAACAAATTTGCTTAAAATAAGTTTTATTATCTAGTAGGGCTGGGTATTGCCAAGAGCCTTCCGATACGATACGTATCCTGATACATGCAAATCCTGATATAATTTCCGCAATATGTCACGTATCAAGTTTCAAATGCAGAGGAATTACATTTTCACACTGCTCTTTATGTTAGACACAAGTGTCCTACAAATAAACCATTGGTTAACTCAATAGTTACAACCTTAAAGCTGCTGTCCAGGTTCATACCTGTAAATTATATAAATTTAAGTATGCCGATATGTATCCCAATACACCTCCCTGTAACGATACGCGTATTGCCAATGAGCTTGTCACGATATATCCCCGTATCGATACATTGAGTACAGCCCTATTATCTAAATAAGGTAAATGAGGATAGAATATCTTAAAACAAGTCAAATAATCTGAGTCAGACTGGGTCTTATTAATGAAATAAGTTTAATATGCTTAATTCAAGTCATTTTATCTTTTCCTTTTTTGCGGTGTAGCTTTTCTGTTGTCACAGCAACAGTTTAAACTTAAGCTAGCCTGTTTGCTGATGGCAGTTGGAGATTTAGAACATTATTTTCTGTTGCAAAACAAATAATTAATCTCATCAAAGAGACCAAAAAAACATTTTTTGTTTGATTCTAAAGTCTGTTCCTGTTGTTTATCTGCTTTTCTATCACTGTTTATCAATGTACATGTCACAAACAAAGCAGTAGCTGTGGTTGTTTATATTGTCAGTCTGTAGCTGCTTTGACTCAAACAGGAGAAAAAAGTAATTTCTCTCCACTGACTGTCATTCCTTTTTGCCACTCACTGCTGACATCTAGAACGCCGCGATGTCGTCTGCATAGCCTCTGTGGACACAATTAGCAGATGTGGCGTTTGACGTTTTTGATCGCTTGGCAACTCTGCGAATCCTTTGAGATTTTGAAACGGCAAAGTCGGTTTCCTGTTGACTTTTCTGTGCTCGTTATTACAGCCTATGCGTTCTGACTTGCACCAGCCTATGCGTTCTGACTTGCACCAATAACAAGTCTCCGAAGACACGATATCCTTCTCTAATCTATGAAAAACATCCCAGAGGAGCCTGTTTGTCGTCAGAAATTGATTTACCGACATCTAGAGGAACGTGTGGGCTTCAGAAGACACAGATTATAGGATTGTGCAGCGAGCGTTTAGTCGGTTTACAGATTAAACTATCAGATTAATCGCGAGGTCATTCCGTCTGTAAATGTGTAAATACTGTCACATCTAAGGCCTGTGGGTTCATGGAAGTTTCAGCTGGATCGAGAGGTCAAATTTAAGATGTTTTAAGAGCAGCAAACACACAGATTAAGACCTATTAGTGAGTCGAGACCTATAGTATTTCACAATGCAGCTTCTGTCCAGAGGGTCTCCATCTGCTTAGCTGGGGAAACTTCTTTGAATAAAACAACGAAACTGGACGAGAGCAGCTGTTTGGATCAGGTCTGAACCAGTCTGAAGCTTGAGACAGTGGTTTTCGAGCCGTTTTTTCCACCTGAATGTAACTTTTAAGGGACGTAGGGTCGAGTTTCATTCATAAATGTTGAAGTAGCAGCAGACAGGGTTCCCACTCATATCCCAAGAACATTTTCCAGGACAATTCCAGGACATTCGCAACAACGATTTTATATAATCACGACATCTACATCACCAATATTTAGCCTGTTTTGCCAAGTTTGTGACAATAGTCCACATTTATGACAAAGTATAACACAGTCGTATGGACAGTTCTCAATCAAAATTGGATCTTGTCAGAAAGGAACAATTTGCAAAGATGTGACTCACTTTAACAGTCTCTTTTTGGTGTTTCATGAGCATCACAGTTACAGTATTTTTGCAGTGGTGTATGGAGAAAAACATGAGCAGGGGGTCTGGGGGTCCTCCCCCTAAGATTTTTGAAAACTAAGTAAGTTTTGGTGCATCCTGATGAGTTTTACAGATTTCCAGAGGCTGAAGAACATGAGAAAAAAATCATGGTTTTTGACACTTTTTACCTCAGGCTGTAGAACTAAAATCAAAATACTGTTGAGCCTCTTTTGTAAAAATGTATGCCACCAATTACAACATTTGGATAAACAGCCAAGTGAAAAAACGATAAATGAGATGTGAGGGGCCTAGATTTTGGATGTAAGTTTCTGCATGTTTTTTAGCAGTTTTACATTAGTACAAAGGCATTTATTATTATTTTTTACTTCTATGTTTGTACTTTGCAAAAATCTGGTTCATTTGTTTCCGCACTGTTAATTATTGGGCCCTATTTTATTTTTCATGACATTTGGCTGTTTTTCTCATTTTTCATGTGTTTTCCATGACTGGAAAATGGGCTAATCATTTTCCAGATTTTCCAGGTTTTCCAGGACGCGTGGGAACCCTGAGCAGAACTTTGGTTTTCTCACAGATAAACTCTTGTGGTTACTGACGACAGCCCTGGCTCGAGTTGTTGCTCCAGCTTGGTGAATGAACAGCAGCTCTTTCTGCGCCTAATCCAGGGTTATTCAGTTATATTTACCAGTAGGACAGATTTTTATTGTGTATTGTCAAAAGAGCTAAAGAACTAAGAACAAACTCAGCCTATCAAGCAATATGCTCCGATCTATGGCCTGTTTCATCATGCTGGGCCAAAACATACTGCTTAGTGGGCCACACTTAAATAGCCCTGAAACAATCCCTCAATCTATACAGTAACTGGGCATTCCATTTGTTCTATCAACTAAATAACAGGAGAAGAAACACAACTGTTATATTACTGGCATAGATGAGGATAACCGACAGAAACTGCTTCAGACCTTAAAAGTTTTTGTGTTTAAGACTTTTTAAAACCCTGCAGAAACTCGTTGAACTGAACACGTAAAAACAAAATGACGACGATTTCACGAGTCTGACCTAAAAACTGTCTGAGGTCTAGAGGTTTGAAAATAAACGTTGCTCTAAAGGACCTCGAGGTGATCAGAAGGTTAAGATAAACAACAAAAAGTTTTATCCTAACAGGGAAACAGTTGGATAAGGTCTGATACGCACTAGTGTGGAGTTACTCTTTGTATGTTGAAAAGGCAAGCTCGGTGAATCTGCAGAAACAATCGGAACAGTGAAGGAACTGATAACAAGAAGGAGCACTTTCTAGCTTCAACTAGAATATAACAACTCAAATACAACTATACACTGTATCTTTATGGTTTACGATGAGACATTAGGCTTGTACTTTATGTAGGTATTAAAAGCTTTGACTGGTTTTGCTCCACAATATGGAATCAAACATGTCTTTATCCATGAAAACCAGGGGACAGACAATATATCTGGCCAGAATCAGTCAATATCAACAGATTTCTATCAACTAAAGAAAAAAAAATAGTTCCAGTCAGTTCCAGTTTGTCCTCAAAGCATCAAATGTGTTTATGAAAGTGTTTTCTTCTATGCATCTTATTTCGCCCGCCCACTTTTTCTAACGTTACACACAGAACTCAGAAACACACATTCGGTCAGCTCCTCCCCCGTTCATTTCAATAGGCGTTTTCCCACATGAAAGTACCAAGAACTAGTCCCCAAATTTCTCCAGTCCCTGTTTAGTCAGAGGAACTACCCTGTCCCCATGTTTGTGTTCACACAGCAACAGTTTCTGAAAGTGGGTCTAACTAGCTTTAGCATTAGCACCTATAAAGTCTGGAACATTTAAAATAGGTTAATGCTAGATAGTCAGGTCTGGAGGGACAAAGATTAAGTTTAGGAGAACGGGTAAGTTTAGGAAAAGGGCTAGGGTGATGGCTAAGGTTAGGAAAAGGTTTGGGTAAAGGTTAAGATAAAAAATATAACAGTTTAGGTCCATTTAGCAACAGTAATAAACTCATTACCATGGCAACCAGCTCACTTCCGTCCCTCCGGACCTGACTATCTAGCACTAACCATTTAAATAATTCATTAAGTGGTGTTAGGAAAACAAAAGTTGTCTTTTTTCGATTCCACATAAAACCATAATGTGCAAAACTTAAAAACATCACTGGGATTAATAATAAAACAAAATGATTCACTGTAATTCCTAATAATAGTCTTATAGACTACTATTTACAAATTAAATAAATACATTTTGGGAGTTACTGCCTTTAAATATTTTTTCTTAAGGATAAGGAAGGTTAATCTAAATGTGATAATGTGTAAAACATGTTTAAAAACAAAGTTAGCAGTGTAAAATGTGCTTGTGTCACCAAAAGGTTCCTGGTCTGACTGGAAAGTACCTGCCCCAGAGCAGGAGATAAAAAAGTCCCTAAAGTGTGGCCCCAGTCCATAGTTCCTGCTCTGTGTGAATGCTCACAAAATGGGGACAAGAACTGAAAAAAGTTCCTACAGTGGGAAAAGGCCTATTGACGTAGACTGCAAAAAGTGAAGTTGCTTGATTCTAGGATTTAAACCTAATTTCAAGCATTTTGACAAATTTAATTTGATTGATTTATTGTAGAGACATAGAATATTTTCCTTGTTTCAAAGTGTTTTGAACTGATTTCAAGAAATTCATTCTTTTTTTGAACCCAAATATTTGCCAATGGGTTAAGAAAACTGTTCTTACCCCGTTGGCAAATTGTTGTTTTTGTTTTAAGCCAAATTTTCCTATAACCAGTTAAAAATGTCCTGAAACCAGTTAAATATTCTACATTACCTAAGCAATTAAATCTTATCCAGTTAAAGCAGCTAAAATCTGGATTAAAATTCTGATTCCAAGTCATTTTAAGCAAGTCTAGATTCATAGTTTTTGCAGTGGAGAAAACTTGCTGCAAAATTATTTTTCAGGTCAGAGAATTTTGTTGTAATGATCAAACACAGGTCACGGCGGATCGAACTCCCAAACCAATCCGGCAGCTGGAAGGCCATGTGGTATATCCCGAGTTTGTGAATTCACGAATATCGGAAAATATACCATCTGGCTGGACAGGTTACTTTTTGACCTGCTACCACTACAAAATGGTGTGAGCCCTGAAAAGTGACCAATAGACACCTTCGAATGCCAGAGAAGTGGAATTGCGTTTCGTGACATGAACTTGAGTCACTATTTTGATGACTTGATGCTTAAAGAGAGTGAAATAAAATCAACTAGAAGACTTTTCCAACGCAAAGAAATATCCAAACCTATGTGTTATGCTTGATAATCTCATGAGCAAGATCACAGTCCTAGATGCACCGATCCGATACTGGGATCGAATATCGGTGCCGATCCAGGAAATGTTGCTGGATCGAGTATCGGCTTCATGATATCGGTTCATCCGATATCCTAGTTGTGTTTAATTGGACATAATGAGTCTGATTTATGTCTGATGTTGATCCAGAATGTCTCATAATGTTTGACATTTTATTCTTTCTCTCTCTCCCTCTTTCTTTTTTCTCTTTTCTTTCTCTCTCTTCTCACTCTCCTCTCTCTTCTCTTTCTCTCTTTCTTCTCTCTAATTTTCTCTTCTCTCTACTACTGTCTTCTCTTCTTTTTTCTCTTTCTCTCCTTGCGCTCTTTCTTTCCCTCTCTATCTCTTTTTCTTCTCTTCTCTCTCTCCTCTCACTCTCTTTTTTCTCTCTCTCCTCTTGCTCTCTCTCTCTTTCTTCTCTCTATTTCTCTGTCTTCTTTCTCTCTCTCTCTTTCTCCCTCCTCTCGTGCTCTCACTTCTCTTCTCTCGCTCTCTCTCCTCTTTCTTCTCTCTCTTTCTCTCTTCTCTTTTCTCTCTCTTTCTTATCTTCTCTCTTTCTTCTCTCTCTCCTCGCGCTCTCTCTTTCTTTCTTTCTCTCTTTCTTTTCTTCTCACTCCTCGCGCTCTTTCTTTCTTTCTTTCTTTCTTTCTTTCTTTCTCCCTTTCTTCTCTTCTCTTTCTCTCTCTTCTTCTTAAGTTGTTCAGTTTTGTCTTGTGATATAAATAACACTATATGATCAAAAGTCTTATGTTTTGAAAAGGACAAAAGTATTGGTTGATATCGGGTATCGGCAGATGCTTAATTCTAAAGTATCGGGATCGGTATCGGAACTGAAAAAGCTGGATCGGTGCATCCCTAATTACCGGTAAAAAAAACAGATCTTAGGGTAAATTTTCTGCTGAACTAAATAAATATTCCATTCTGCGGAACATCCCAGACAAAGCAATACCTTCGTTAGTGCTCCTTCAAAGTGCAGTTTTTGGTAAGACATAAGCGAAAAACAGCTCAGGTTTGCATAATATGTGACCTTTTGATCGAAATTATGTTTATGGTCATTTGTTAATCCATAGCTGATTGGCCTTTCGATAATTTACACAATATTCAAAAAAGTCTATGGAAAAACCAGAGGTGATCGAGCACAGTTGAGTCCCGTTCTTAGTCCAACAGTTGCGCCTTCTTCCGCGCAAACTGCTGGAGATACCTTTCCAGTCCTTCTCTTCTGCTGCTAGCGTCGCTCATTGTCTTTTTAGCGTTCGGAGTCGAGGCTAGCCACTGCTTTTGGCGATTCGCGGACCGACTCGGAGGCGCTTTCAGCTTAAATCTCCACGGATTCATCGAAGGCGCGCCGCCGGTGTAATACGGCACTGGTTTCCGCAGCAAACGCCAACCGAGATTGGGATTAGTCCGCGAATTGGGGACGTAAGAACCGACTGGGTTTGTCAGGAAGCGGTAAGGGTTGTAGTACCACAAGCGAGGTCTTGGAAGAGGGTAGTACGCCGGTTGATACCTTGGATAATACGGAACGGGGTAAGCTAGCGGTTTGAGCCAACCGTCTGGAGCTTTCTGCGACCAAATTCCAGGTTGCAGCTTCCTCGGTTTGCTCCAGAGGTCTTGCGAAGGCGCCATGTTGGGGTGAAAACCACGTTCGGATGTGGCTGGAATACGGTTGATCGGTTTCGGAGAGATATTTCGAAGAGGACAAGTCGGGAAACACGTCTTTTCTCTTCTTCTTCTCCACGTCGCTGATGATGTCCACCACGTCGTCGGCGGGCAGGTGGAGCTTGCTGGAGATCTCGATGAGTTTGTCGATGGTCTGAGGGTCCAGGTCTTCGGACTGTTCGTCGGAGCGTTTGTCCTCGGGAGCGTCGGACAGAGGTTGTTGGCGGTACTTTCCCGGGTTGGTGCGGTCTTTGCCCATGTAGCGCAAGAGCATGTCGGAGGCGATGTCGGCCAGTTTCTCCTCCTCCATCTTGGCTCTGTGGGCTTCGGCAGCCTGGCGTCGCATCTCGTCCTGCTCCGCTTTGACACGAGCTTCTTCCTCCTCGGGACTTAACACCTCCTCATCAGCCTGAAGAAGAGAAAACGGAATATTTAAAGTGAAGCTATAACCCCCAAACTCCACACACAAACACATTTCAGCGGAGAGTAGCAGTCGATGATGAAATTACACTTGTGCCCTTACTTCACTGAGGACAATTTTTTCATTGTCCACCATTGCTACAGTTTTTAAGATATTTCAATGATTTCTTGTTACAAACTTTAGATTGAATCATGCATTTAAAAAATCAACTCACAATTTTGCTAAACCCAGAGTCATGTCATTTACACGTGAGCTGACCTTATGTTCTGTTAGAGCCTTTCACTCCACCTTTTTTATCGTCTGTAAAATTATAGTTCATTTTTCAAACTTTTTGGGTTAAATCTGTTAATCCACTTCTGTTATGACTAAAAATACTAAATTTGAAAAGTGTTTTATTCTTTGTACAGACTTATAAAAAAGCAGATTCTTAGAGGAGGTAAAAATGTGACCCAAAATGGCCCATTTTCATCTAAAATGTGAATCCAAACTGGATTTGTTTGGACCTTTAATTCCAATCTTGGACATGTTCAAAATCAGTTTTAGTTTTTTAGTTTTTTAGTTTTTGTGCAGAAGCAGTTTGTAGTTTTGTCTCTTGTTCTGTTGGAGCCATTTTGTCCCATTGACTTCCATTAGAACACTGAAAATCCTCTATAAAAGTGTGATTTTCCAAACCTTGTGTTAGTTTCTTTTCAGAAGAGCTGAGATGTGTCATTTTAGACTTTTAGATGAATTGTGTGTATTTCCCATTGAAACAGGCCGTGAAGACTAAGACACAGTTCCCTATGCAAACCTATGGAGCCACCAGGAGACAGGACATGTTTGGATTTAGGAGGTTCCTTTGGGCGTGGCCTAACCTTGGGCGGGTGGAGGTGTGTGGGTGGACACTGGGAGTTTGGGGGATATGTGTGTGAAGTTTGGAGTATGTGCATATAATATGTATAGAATAGAGCTGTTCAAAGACAACTTATTCTACTGTAATAAAGCGGCGGCGCTACATTCGAATATGTCCAAAATTTACACATAAATATTTTGTTTATTGGCAAATTTCATGTGTATATCTTTCAGAATCTCTCTACTTTCGTCACATTTACTCGACTCAAGATCACATTTGTGTTCTACCAGTAAGTAGTATCACAATTTCTATCATTGCTGCTCAATTGGAGTCATAAAACATATTTTTTCAGTTTATTCATGTTCGGGAACCTAAAAGAAGTTAACAATTATTCGATTTCTAAATTAGTTGACATTTAATTCAATAACTGATTAGTTGCGATTCATCTATTAACTTGTTGCAGCCCTAATTCGAACCTCGGTCATTGGTGCAGCAAATAATCATTATTGGAAGCACATTTTTGTAAATCATGGGTATTTTAATCAACTATTATGGCCATTTAATGTGATAAATTACAAACAACAAGCGATGACACATGCTCCATAGCCAAGTGTATCACCCTGGTAACAGTTTACGTTTTACTGGCATCAAAACATAAAAAAATAATCATAAACAGGCACAAAGATAAATCAAGCCACCAGTCACCCACAGTCCCAAACAAGTGGGTGACAAGGCGAGAAACTTCTGTTCTACACTGTTTTAAGAACATAAATCACCCAGACTCGCTTTGAACATGTCAGTAGATGTTGTTGTTCTAATGCATGAGACACCAAAGTAAAGGTTCTTAAGAAGAGCATGCAAGACAAGAGCTTGTTATACAAAATCTACTTTTCAGAATTTCAACCGTGTAATAACTACCTTCTAATTTAATTATACAAAGTTCAAGTTAAAGTTCAAGTTAATAATGACAATGTTCTGAGTCATTTTTTTTCTCTTGAAACACCTCCAGACACAGACACAGCCCACTGCTGTAGACTCACAGCATTGTTTTTTTTCCTTTTTCAGTGACAGTCAGAGGATTATTCATATCTGAGTTCACAAACTTTAGACGGTAACACTTTATATTACTACATCTTGATTAACCTTGATACACTCTTATTAAAGCATGAATAATGAATTAATTCGCAATGAACAAATGAGAAGTTTATGAACAAAATAGGCTAAAGGCTTAGTAACAACTTAATTACTACAAGCCCCACCCCTCAACCCAAAATCCTAATCTTAGCTCCTTGATTGAGCAGTTACTAAGCCTAATAAACACTTCCATTCATTAATTGATGATTGCCCATTAATTGTTAACTTTATTAATGCTTTAATAAGGCTTTAGTAAGGCTAAATAAGGTATAATAAGATAAGATAAGATAAACTTTATTGTCCCCAAAGGGGAAATTTGTTGTGGGCTATTGCGCCCGCTGCATATAAAGGACATACAATACATTGATACGACTCATTTCACACTGGACAGAAAATGCTCTAGTGCTTCAGTAAGTTCATCTCATCTGGTTCATAATAAGAAAAGAAAGTAATAATTTAGAGTTAACTTAGTAACATTTCATTTATCAAAGATCTAAAATTATTTAAATAAGTTAAAGTGGCTAAGTGCGACTGCCTCAAAGTGCTTTAAGCAGCTTTATTTCCTATTAAAAGAGACACGGACGTTGGGAAAAGGAGTGCTTGAAACGATTCGTTTTGTGACGAATTGCCCTGAAACGTCGTCCAGAGGGCATCAGTTCGTATTCTTTGTGCAGAACGTGCTGCGAGTCACTGACAATGTATAATTAATATAAAGTGATACCCTTTAGACAATCCGCCTGGGCTTGTTCGTGCCATCACTGCAATTTAGGAAATGAGTAAAAACTGGAATAAAAATTGTGTTGTCATGACACAAGCAGATAAATGCCGTTGTTAAATCCAGTTTTTACCACTTTTACACACCGCTTTATCCAGACTGAAATCTGTTTTATCTTTTAGTGATTTGGAGCGAGTGATCTATGCTTTTATCTCGTCTTGACTACTGTAAAAATTCTGCAGCTCGTCTTTTAACCGGTACACGTCATAGAGAACATATTACACCTATTTATCTTCATTGCATTAGCTCCCCATTTGTTTTAAAATAAATGTTAAACCCTACCCTGAGTAGGTATTAGACTGTATTGTTCCCTACCAGGGGTTCCAAACTTTCTGATCGGAACCCCAAATAATTACATACCCAACTCGCGACCCCCACAGCAAAATAACATAGATGTCGGCAGGGGTGTCGGAATGGGGGGGGTAAATGGTACTAGTTTCCCCAGGGCCCAAGGCAGTAAAAGGCCCCATAAGTATACTGCTTTTTTTTTTTTTTTTTTTTTAGTATACTTTAATTGTTTAGAAATAATTTTATTCATTGATTAATCACCAGCTATTTTAGTGATTTAGCTCACTATCCACAAACCACCGAGCACAAGAGAAGAGGTTTTATGACCCAGACACAGCAATAACTACTCAAAAATAACTAGAAATGTGTTTTTTAAGGAAGCTTTTTATTAGTGTAGGCTATCTATTTATTATTTACCTTAATTTATTAATTAAAATTGAGCTGAAATTAGAACAAATTTTTGCTCTGAGGCAACATTTCTTGAGTGTCATATTGGTCAAGATTTCACTGGACTGTCGCGATATAAACAAGCTGCCGCTCTTTTAAACATATTGGCAAATGATGTAGACCCCATGTAAATAAATAAAATACAAGTTTATGTATTAGGGGCCCATCAACAAAGTTTGTACCTGGGGCTCAAGAATTTGGTGCCACGCCCTGGATGTCGGTAAGAATTTTAAGTCAGAAAACCATTAAACTTGGGTTAAAATTTGTTTCTTTTACTAGTTTATGGCATAAATGACCAAAATTCAGTCAGACAGTTGAAAAAACAATGAAATATCAAGTAATAAGATGCTAAATTACATCTTCAAATCATCTCGTGACCCCCAATTGTTGCTTCACGACCCCCGAGGGTTAGGGTTGTCGTCCGAAAACGAAACTTAAATGTGATTGGACCTTTTCTGTTGTCAGACCAAAACTTTGGAATGCTCTTCCACCTCGAACACATAAAGACTGCACCTTCAGTTGATGCTTTTAAGTCTAGTTTAAAAACACACTTTTACTCAGTGGCATTTAACCCGGCATGAGAATTGTGTGGTCCTCTAACAGTCTTTTTTTGTACTTGTTTGTACTTGTTCTGACCGGATTGATTCTGCCTAGTCTAGTCTATCTAGTCTGGCCCTCATTTGGTTCTGTTCTGCATTTTGGTCCTGTTCTGCATCCAAATGTTTGTTGGCAATTGCGATAAATAAAGTTGAAAAGCCCTGAACAATCCCTTTTGTATCAGTTCTTAAACAATATACAGAAAAGACCAAATCGTGTTCTGTTATGTTCACTCGTTCAAATGAGTGTCTAGTCTCAATACCAGTTTAAGTATTGATTATTATCTAATTTTCGATACTTTCAACAACCCTACTACAAATATAAAGTTACAAAAATGCATCCAAACCCCTTACCTCTTCTGAATTTTCCTCCTCTTCGGCTTGGGTCTCTTCAGTCACACCTTGCTGAAGACCGTTCGCTTCCATATCATCCACTATCGCGTTCATCTTGTCCAGCTCGTCCGCGAAACTGAAAGACGGAAAGTTTAATCCCTTCTGCGTCTCCTCCTGCCACCTCAGCTTCTGCTCCAGGTTCTTGTTCGCGGGCAGGACTTCGTTAAAGCTGCTGGAGTCGTCTCTTTCTCGAACGTGCCGACGCGAGGGAAATTCCTTCATCATGGTTTCCAGACTTCGAAGCTCCTCCGCGGTCAGCTGTTCTTCCTCTTCCTGACGCACGGTTTCCGACTTCGGCTCATCCATGTCGGAGAACTCGGCTGTTTCGTTGGCGTGTCTAAAGTCTGGATAATCGTTCGGCTAGTGACGTCCTCCGTAGCTGCGTCTTTGCCCCTCTCTTGTTGTCTCGAATCCAACTCAACGCTTTTCTCTTCTTCGTTTTCTCTGCGAATCTTGTCTTTGCTTCTCAGAGATTTCACCAGAATGTTTGCGAGCTGCTGCGGTTCGAGGTCTCCGAAGAGTCCGTCATCGTCATTGTCGTCATCAGCTTTCTGGAGATGTTTCAGGTCCTTAGCTTCGTCAGACGTGGGCAGGTCGAGCGTCGCGTCCGGCCCGGAGAGGTCTCTGGTCGGGTGCAGAGTCGACAGGTGCAGGATGGAGACTCCGGTCAGCAGGAACAAGCTGCCTGCGGCTTTGGGCGGCAACATTATGCCCCATGCACTGAGTCTGGGACGGCAAAGAGAAAGACAAATGAGGATTCACAGAAAGATCCTTTGAGATGTCATGATTATGGAGCTCAACAGTGGAAGATATAATGTAAATATTTTCTACATTCCTATGGGAGTTTATAAATCTGTGGATGGGAGGTCACTGCTGAGCTCCATCGCAAGACAAACTATCACGATTTAGAGATGATTCACGATTACAATTTCCATGTCCAAACAACAATGAAACATTCATTTTCTTTCATTCTCATTGTCTAACACGTCACTTTTCTACAAGATTGCCATTGATTTAATAATTGTATTTTTTGAATGTGACAGAAACTATTTAGAACAGGAGCTAAATTAACCGAGGTCAGAGTTGGTCGAGGGCCACATTTTAAAATTGAAATACTCTGTTTTATTTTCAAATATGGAAAATAGGCTTTATAGCTTATGTCCATTTTTATAGAGGGATTTTTGGTCGACATCACTTTCCGCTCTACTGTGCATGCTCCATGCAGAAAGAGCCGCTCTCATCTGCTTAGCTAGGGGAAAACAATGTTTCGTTGCAGCTCCTGAAGCTTGAGACAGTGTTTTTTCTGTGTTTTTCACCAGAATGTAACTTTTAAGGGTCGTAGGATTGAATTTATTCATAAAGTTGATTTAGCAGAGAACTTTTATTTCACAAAGTGATAAACTCTTGTAGTTACTGACAACAGTGCTTTTTCGACTTGTTTCCACTGTTTGTGTCTATGAGCGCCGGCTCTTTCTGCAGGCGGAGGCGCGCATCGCCCGTGTTGATAAACAAAAAAACTCTTTAGATTGTATAACTGACATTATGTTGCATTATTTATATTGTACATACTCATTTCAATAACATTTTGGGCCGCATCTGGTTCCCGGGCCACAGTTTGCCCAGGTCTGTTTAATACTCACTTTTTATCAATATAAGTTTTTATATTTCCAGCTTGTGTGGTTCGTCTCCTTTATTTGTTGAGAGTGCTTTTATCAAGGGGCCACTATCAATATCTTACTAACCCTAACCCTAACCTTACTTTTCTCTTTTGGACACATGTCAAACATAGGGCCAGGGGCCAGATGCGGCCCGCCAGATCATTTCACACGGCCCGCGACGTTTTGTGAGGTTTACTTTAATCTTACACCCGGAAAAAAAGTCTGACACTTAGGAGTAATTCATTTTTCATGCTTGTGTAAATGTAAATGCAGTATAGAGGGATTTTTTGATTATCAACACAGGCGATGCGCGAGATGCCGCTCATAGACACAAACAGTGAAAACAAGTAGAAAAAGCACCGATGTCAGCAAGAACGGCTCTTTCTGCATAAATCATGGTGGACAGAAAGTGACGTCGACCAAAAATCCTTCTATTAACTTTAACAAACATGCAAAAATCAAATACAGCACTTTTTGTGTAGTAATCACGGTCTTATAGCTACAAGCTGCTCTTTGATGCAAATGTGGTCAAAATGGGTTTGACGCCCCTGCTTTAGAAAAACAAACAATATAAGATATCTGCGTCAAAAATCTCTACTTTTTTGTTTTACTAAAAGAACTCTGTGGCTGAAGTCGATTTGACACTAAAGCCTGTATGTTCTGACTCAAAATGGAACAAAGAGCTTCATCTGTAGTGCCTCGACTGTATAAAGTGGAAATGCATTTGCCTTCATGCTTTGCTTTGGTGCATCGACAAAAAAAAAAAAAAAAAAAACACAACCCCAGACACAGACGTTTTCCTGCTGCTGTTGTGAACATAAAAACACATTACAATTACTAAACATTGTGCTGAAGAAAGCCTCTACATTGCTTTGACTGTGTTTTGTGTTGCAGTCCCCACAGAGAGAGAAAATAAATAAATTAATAAACGTCACCTTGGCTGTCTGCTGTTTTTTTTTTTAACCTACAGTATTTAACTAAATACAAATAAACATTCACACTTTGAAACTGCGCCACAAACGCCAAGTTTATCAAGTAAAAATAAACGTTATTCTCATTATAAACAGTAATTATCCTATTTCAATATTCTTTTATGTATTTTAACAGTAAATTATTGTAAAAAGAAATATATCAGTCTTTTTTTAGCTTGTCCCTTGGGTCCATCTTGTCACGCATGTTGACATCGCCACTTGGAAAGAAAAAAAAAACGTCTTCACAATAATCAATACATCTCTGCAATCAAGCAGCACTTTAAAATTGATTGATTAAAGCTATAAAACACCTTTTTATTTTCACAATCTAATCAATTATAAACACGTTTTAGTCATGTATGCTGATCTTCATTCAATTAATATCATGTAATTAACCAAAACTGAAAAAAAGCAAATTTGAAATCGATTGGTTGATTGATTAAGATATACTGCAATAAATATATTTTTTGCTTTACATTTTTCACAACCTAATGAAATAGAAAAATTTTAAAATATTCTAAACACATTTCTGACACATTGCTTTAATATAATAAGTAAGCTACATATGCGAAAAAATTCTCAAAACATGAATTTAAAATATCAATTAATTTTTGCATCTGATTTTTTTCAATCTAATCAAATAGAAAAATTTAACATATTCTAGATCATTTCTGACACATAAAAACAATATTCTAAACTCAGCAAGCGTGTGAAAAAATTCTCAAAGTGTGCATTTTCCTGCTAAACCTTACCTTGCGTGTGTTGTCGTCCTGCCGTGGTCCTGCGTTGGTGTGTTTTCAGGCAGAAGCGGCTCTCCCTTCAGCTCCAGAACGCCTGCCCACCCACACATGCGTCAAGCGGCCCCCCCATTGACGTCACCGGGCTGGGTTTTCATTCATAAGAGGCCCGGCCCCTCCCTCCCCTCCCCGACCGACGACGACGACGCTCCATCCTCCAGCCAGCAATTAGTGACAGTAACTGCAGACGCGGCGGATCCGAGCGGGAGAGGAGGAGATTAGAGAGGCTGCTGCAGGAGCTCAGTCAGATGTGTTGTTTTTTTTCTTTTTTAAACGCTGGTTTGAAGGAGAGGTTGGCGGTGTAGCATCTTGATAAGATTCTGAGGGTTTGATGGAGTGTTAAAGAGCTTGGAATGCTGCAAATGTAATGCACAGAATCAGGATTTAATTCTTATGCTTTTAAATGTAAAAATCTGCAAATTTCAGCAGTGTGCAGCGTGTGTAGTGTCCACCAGTGCTTGTGTGTAGTGTCTTTTCTAAAGGCAGTACATCCACTGATTTTACTGTCCGACTCCTGTTTTGGTCCTTAGCCAAGCCACATTATTTAAAACAAATAAAGTGTTGCACCAAAGTGAAGCGAGAGATCATACTCTGAAGAAGAAAGTCAAAGCATTTTACTGGATTTGATGAAATGAAATGCTTTCACGTTCTTCATTTTTTAGATAGTTTGTAACAGGAGTAGCTCAATACTGGATTACTGCATTGCAGAGTTAGAGTTCTGGATTCCAAAAAGGAAATCGAGAGTTCGACTCCCGGGTCGAGCCAAGTAACACGCCTGGTCTCTCTGAATAGAGTTTGCATGTTCTCAATGTGTCACTGTGGCTTCTCCATCTTTCTCCTGTTGAGAATTTTGTATAGAGGGATTTCCGCTCACTGCCATGCGTATGCAGAAAGCTCCTCCATCCTTACTGAGGAAACTTCTTTGAATACAATAAACAGAATGAGAGCAGCTGTTAGAATCAGGTCTGAACTGGTCTGACAGATGTCTGTCTCCTGAAGCTTGAGACAGGGTTTTTCTCGTTGTTTTTTCACCTGAATGTAACTTTTAAGGCTCGTAGAGTCATACTTCATTCACAAATGTTGATTTAGCAGCAGAACGTTTGTTTTCACACAGTGATAAACTCTAGTAGTTAGCTGACAAAGGAGCTTTTTCGACTAGTTTGCACAGTTTGAGTCTATCAACATGGGTGTGCGCCATTGGCTGTGTTGATAAACAAAAAATCCCTCTATACATGTGGATAAATCTAAATCCTTAGTGTTATGAGCTCAAATTATTTACAAGTGAAATTATGCATGATTGAAAGTGAGAGTCCTGGTCCTCAGTTCCCCAGTCCTCATGCAGCCCAGACAACTGTCCGTTCCACCCTCAGTCACCACAACACAGCAAAATACCTCAAGACAAAAGCCCAGCCTTCTATTCACACAGGGGTCTGACTAGGGATAAATCGATCAGATACTAGGATCTGATATCGCTGCTGATCCAGGACATTTTGCTGGATCAGGTATCGGCTCCATGATATCGGTTCAGCCGATACTATGGTTGTGCATTTATTTGAACATAGAGACTCATTTGCAGGCTGGTGTTGATCCAGAATGTATCATAAAATTGGTCATTTTATTCAGATTAGGTTGTGAAGTTGTGACTTGTATTATAAATAACAGGTACATGACACAATATAACCAAATGTATTATGTTTTTATAAGAAAAAATAGCAATTTCTAACTATCTGCCGATATAGAGGGATTTTTTTGTTTATTTCTCGAAACAAGTGGAAAAAGCTTCGTTGTCAGCGAACTACAAGAGTTTATCACTGTGTGAAAAGAAAAGTTCTGCTGCTAAATTAACATTTGTGAATAAACTCGATCCCACGAACCTTAAAACGGTGAGTGAAAAAACAAGAAAACACTGTCTCAAGCTTCAGGAGACAGACGTCTGTCAGACCAGTTCAGCCCTGATCCAAACAGCTGCTCTCGTCCTGTTTGTTGTTTTATTCAAAGAAGTTTCCCCAGCTAAGCAGATAGAGAGCGGCTCTTTCTGCAAAACGCATGCGCAGTACGGCAGATAGTGACGTCGACCGAAAATCCCACCATAGGGTTTTGGCAGATAGTTAAAGGCAAATATCAGGATTGATATCGGAACTGAAAAACCTGTATCAGTGAATCTCTAGTTTCAACCCAGATGAAACTCAAACAATAGACAGATGGCAGATGGAAGGCAACAGATCTTCTCAAGGTTGGATCATAAGAAAAGACAGAACCTTCCCTCAACACCTTTTCCTCCTGGATACTTTTAACAAAACAACAAAGTAACTTAAAAGGATAAAGTAACATTTAAAAATGTCATAACACTCCCACCTCCAAAAATATCAATGTTTTGTCTGTTTCTAACCCTGCGACGAGTTCCCACTGTCCAGGGTGTTCCCCGCCTAAAGCCCAAAGTCACTGGGATAGGCTCCAGTCACCCAATGAATGAATGGCTTTGATTCAGCTTCATACTGACGAGAGGAGTTGATTTCTGCAGCTAAACAAACTGAAAGTGAGTCAAGACTTAATCAATCATCAAAAATCTTTAACTTACCGAAAGAAACAAGGCCACAACAAACCAAATCATTTGAAAAGTTTATTATTATTATTATCAGGTATAAAATTACATTCACACTTCAGTTCCATGTCACCATTTTCCATTGGTCGAAAAACATTTACACAGCATAGTTCATTATTCCACACAGGGCACTTTATATAACGTCTTAAAATCCAACCAAACACAAACCATTCTCAGGTGTTTCCCATTGTAAATTAAATGAAGTAAGTGTCGTAAAAGTGGAAGCAACATTCAAGTTAAAGGAAAAAGTACCATCGAAAGGGGAAAAAGGCAGAACAAAACAGAAATATTCTAAGTGTTTGTAACTTTTCAGATTATAGAAGCTTGTTTAAGAAAGACCAAGACTTTCCAAAGTTATTTTAGATCTGATGGAAGTTGTCTGAGAAATGTTCGACTTTATGAGCCAGAACTTGTTTAGAAAGGGCCTATTGTTATGACTGATATGTAGTATTTGTCCAAACAAAACTTAACATAATTACTTATTTTTTCATTTTTGTGTAACTTTAAGATTGAAAAAAGGCAGCAAAAACACATCTAAACACATGTTACACTGCTAAATAAAAAGACTGAGAGAAGGGGTTTCTCTGGACAGAAGTTCGGGTCAGGAATGTGTTGGGAAGGAGGCAGGGGAAGGTTGCAGTTGTCATAGTTTCTGCTGGTGAGAAAAGACACATGGCTTCAAATGCCCTAAAAATACATATGTAATCATCATCATGGAGACTTACAAAGACATTTAACACGTCGGGCTGTCGTGGTTAAGGATTTTTTCCTGCAGACTATATTGGAGTCTCAGCAGCGGAACAACACAGAGGTTCATAAAATGGTAGATGAGTTTTGAAGCTTCTATGGCCAATAGTCATGTGATATTTATAAATCGTTTAGTTAAGTATTTTCAAAAGTGCTATTGACTTATAAAGTATTTAGAATTCCCAAACAAATGAAGCTGAAGCGTCAGGTGCTAGGGTTTGGACAGACTAGTCTAGCCTTTCTAGGCTATCGACTAGAAAGATCACGAGCGACTACTTTGAGAGGTAGTCGACTAGTCGAAGAATAATTAAATCACAGGTTGGCTCTTAAAAGAAAGCCTTTTAAACTTCTGTCTCTACAACACAGTAAATGTTGGTAATTTGCGGCCCGTTCCACATCTCTCCCTACGCTGTTCTTCTGCTTCGGGGTGCTTTGTCAGTCCGGGAGCACGCTGTAGGCTTCCTCAGCCTTAAATAGAGCACGGACACCCTGTGCCCCCACTAGCAGCTCGGCTCCAATAGCGCACAAACTGTCCGGCCCAAAACGCTTTGTCTAGCCAAGAGCACAGACGCTGGTCCACGTTGGATTCCCCCGACCAGTCGTCTCCAAAAACACATCATCCGCCTGGATTCGACTCTGTGGATCCACACTGTTCTTTGATCTTAGAAAGTTTACAGCGCAGTTTGTGGGAGAAGGAGGATCTGTCTATGGTGTATATTTTTACATGTTTTCATGGACATAAAAGAATGAGTCAAGATCGGAATATTTTCCATTTTGACTGCAGACTGTTGACTGCTTCTTTGCGCAAGCACTGCTCCACGCTGGATTATACCCACTATACATTTATTTTGGGATTACGCTTTGCCTGGATGGAAGGAGAGACGATCATCTTCAAGTTTGGATCAAATAGTTTAGTTTTTTTTTTTTGCTTCTACCAAAACCTCATTAAAATGCAAAAAGTGGTTACCGCAGTTGGTTGAAATCTTGTGTGGTTGAAATGATTCCACTGTGGTATTGCAATATGGCAACAGCCCTATTAACAAGGTACAAATGTTGGTTAGTTCTTCTCAGAACAGTTCAAAAGTCCAGAATCTCAGACACTTCCATCGGGTTGAAAATAACTTTTGAATCAAAGTCGAATTATTTCAATCTTCTAGAATGTTTTCCAGATGATAAACTTTGAAGCCTTTGGATTTCAGCACAAATGAAGGATTATTAAACTACATTTTCCACATTCAAATCGAGCAAAACCCACACGTCATTATTGTTCTTATACATTTTATACAGTTTTGTACAACACAATCGTTTCATACAAACGTGACGTAAGAAACATTCATCACAGCTGCTTATTCTGAGAGAAAGAAAAGACGTGATTTTTGTCCATGACGGAGGCGTTTGTTCACATTCAGACAGTGTTCCAGCCCTTTTCTTCATCTTAAAAATCACCACTGCAATATTGTTACACTGACTTTTCTCTGTAAAAGTAGACAAACGTAGACTCTGAGGCGGCTTAAAGCATAAAAAGTGCTTCAAACTAATGCTTACTCAGAGTCAATGACACAAGGCCTTTATTAGCACAAACTTAAATGTAATGTTCAGGAATGGAAGCAAAATGAAGCAAACCAACACATTTTCAAGAGCCGACACCAGTTCAGCTAAATATTAGTGTTTTAGACTCAGAATGCACGTTGTTAGGCTGTATTTTGTCTTTTACATCACGACCGGGCAATTGAAAGCCTATTGTACATGTTTTTAGACTTAGAGGAAACTGGAGCTAGAGAGAGAACATACAAAACTCCACATAGACCATCGTGTCGTCAGGTTTAGGTTTGTATAGAGCAGAGGTTCTCAAACTTTTCAGCACTGGGGCACCCCTAAGTGTTCTTGCCCTAAGCCGAGGCACCCCTTACATTTTCGCCTATTTAGATTTAATTGAAATTTGCAATAAAAACCTCCACCGAACACCACAGGAACATTTTATTAAATTCAATGTGATATTCTGTATTTTAAATATTTTAAATTATTTTTTTGTAATGCATTATGTATTTTTATTATTATTAAAAGGTATAAAGCTTGTTTTAAAATCATTTTAAATCAGAAGCTCTCATGGGGCCCCACTCTAGCTCCGCCCCTGTAAACCAGCGTTCAGAAGCTTCAGTGTGACCAGACTGTCCTGTGTGATCAGAGCGGAGAAAACGCTGCTGTTCCACAAACTTTTGTCAGGACAGAACGTCTGTTTTGCAAATGCAAAAACTCCAAAGATCACTTTGACGATTTCCGCGATGCGCAGTTGCGCGCCGCATCGAGTTTCTTAATCCCGTATGTTTTATTTCACTATTTGTTTCGGACCTTTTCTCCGCGGATATATGACAGATTTGCACAAATGAAGCATCAATACGAAGCTCCAGTTTCTTGCTTCTTTAAGACACAATCTGGTGCTATAAGCTCTGATATGACACAGACACACGCAGCATCTCTGAAGTGGGGATGGGAGAAAGGAAAAAAGAAAAGCTGTAGGAACGTAATTGTTTCTGAGTGAGGCAAAGATCGCTCTGGGTGTTCGCAACTACTGGTCGTTTTGAACCATTGTCACTTTGCTCTTCACATGTTGGTCGCGCATGAACACCAGTCCGCCCTTAAACGTTCGCGCCGGTCGCGGTAGACGCTCCGCACCGATCTGACCGCGCCTACACATAGACACAGCATTGAAAGTGTCTGCGTGGTCACAACTTTAGAAGGTAAACAGTGTCTTCAGTGCCAGCTTCGTCCATTGAAATCATGTTAAGTCTGACTTCACATTGCTTCCATTCCTTAAAGTAATGTTTTATAAATGCTCTATCAGATAAATCCAGTGAATAAAACATTCTTAAATATCATTATACGCTAAATACAAGACCGATCTGTGAAGGCGTGACAGTCAAAGGCAGGATATAAAGAGATATAATATAAACTTTAAACCAAGTGTAGCATGTTCACATTCGATTATATGAGAGAAGACGCTCAGCTAACTGTGGAGAGAGATCAGCTTCAGTGCAAAAGTGCGTTCTTAGATCAAGTTAAAGCGGGATTAACGCGGAAGAAAAAGGGAATGAAGGAAGCTAGCGTCACGAAAGCAAGATTAATTAGAAACACGAAGAGTAAATGGATAATTGTCTGATATATTTGATCAATTTAAATTAAAATCACAAGTGTATTTGATTTACAGTTAAAATCATTATTTAAAAAACAGCTTAAATAAAACATGGAAGTTAAGTATGTCTAAATTCTAACATAATTTGGACGGTGTTGGACGAAAGCAGATAAAAACAAACCCAATAGAAGTAGTAGGGTTTTATTGAATCGGCTGATATAAAACATTTTTGTCTAGTCTCATTTGTCCAGGCAGGATTTGATTGACATGAGCCAGAACCAATCGTATGATGTAGAATTAAAAAGTGTGATTTTAGACTTCTTAAATTCATAAATATGACTTTAAATGTCATTGGTCTATAAATAATTTAGAGGTTATGCACAGACATGCTCCCAAGCATTTTGACAGAGCAACACAACAGAGAAAATGTATTTCTTTTCTGTTTACAATCTTTTTTTTTTTATCGCTGGAGCTTTTGTTTTAAACTGAAAACGTGAAAATTGACAATAGTTTTTCTGTTGTCATGGCAACAGTGCAACGTTTCACCAAAGGGTTTTGCTAATGACCGAATGTGCGCCCTAAAAGCTATACAGTGCACTCTATTGACCCTATTTTGTCCCGCCCACTTTTCTAGGACGTGCACTTCCTGTTTAGCTGCATTTAGCCTGTAGATTTCCGTCGATGGGTTTATTTTAACTGTCATTATATTTAATTAAAATTGCCCCACAAGACAGACAAACAAACACGTTAACTACCTTAACAGAGCTAAACAGGAAGTGCATTTCCAAGCCAAGTGGGCGGGACAAAATAGGGTCAGTAAAGACACTAACATTAGCTGCTTGTCTTTATTTGGTCTGTAAAAGTTGAATTATTCAGTCTGTTTGACGTTTAACGTGCCGTCCAAGTTAAATAAAACTTGTCTTATGATTAGTAGTTCATAAATATGTGTCAGAAGGACTTGACCATTTATCATAAAAGTTGACAGCGCTGCGCTTCGTGTCCGAAAACCAAATGAACGACTCACTGAACAGGACAGGACTGTGGACGGACTAGGTCATTGTTCAGTAGCCTTTCTCTCCATTGACTCTCACGCAGTTTTGCCACTCGGTGTTAACATTTAGAATGCTGCGATGTCTTCTGCATAACCTCTATCGGCTTGGAAAATGCTATGAATGTCACGTAGACGAAACTTATTGCAATATTAGTCTGAAAAAGAAAATTTTTTCTCCAATAGTGCAGCCCTGTATTAGTGAACATTGAAAAGTTATTACTGTTTATGAGTTTTAAAGTGAAGCATGAGGACATTACTGTAGCAAGTAACACGTTCCTAAAATAAATACCTTTATCAAATGATCCTAAGTCCTCAATAACCGAGAAAATCTGCCACGAACATAAAAACGGCTTGAATTTAAAACACGTCAGAGCTTCAAATTAGTGATAAAACATTATTATTTATCTTACATTATTAAAAGGATTGAGGCATAAATACAGAACGTACCGTCAGTAACTTGTTGAACACGGAGGCTCAGAGATACAGAAGAGTCAGTAGGTTTTCAGCACAAGGACCAAGAGGCTCGTTTGGGATGAGAATTTATAAGTTTTACCGGAAATAAACAGATTTAAACATGTTCTTTTGCTTTTGGAAGTCACAGAACCAGTTTTTATTTGAAAGAAGGTGTGTAATTGTCATGTGTTGCTGGATTTCAGTCACTGGACGAGGGGCAGGAAGTGCATTGCTCTGGTCAAAACACAATGACAGCATAAATGACTATTGTATTATATGTTATGAGAAAAATACAGGAACTGACCCTTACATTATATGAAAACCTCCAGACTTTTCATATAATCTAGAGGTTTCAGCTTTTGGGCCAGCTTGATAAAATTAGAAAGGCCCTGGACCAGACTATTTTGCTTGATGAGATGAGTTATTTAGTAGCCAATTTGATCCATTTAAACCCTAACCCCTAAGGCCTATAGTCCTGATTTAGTGGTCTAACCCTGTTCAAGTGTAGTTTGCGTCTGACGTAATTGTAAATGTTGACTAGGTTTAGTCTTGGTTTGAAACAATGTCAATGAAAAAGTAGATTTTAAGGAATAGTAATAATTGCGGGTATCTGATATAAAACACTCTTGTAGTTCGAGTTTGTAGTCTGGCCCTGGGACCATAGCTGTCCAAAAATTCTGGCTCACTGGTGAATGTAATTGAATAGCCCTGCTGTAGAGACTTTGGCTGTTGAAGGGTAAAGTGAGTGAAACACAACAGAACATGATATTTACGGTCTTGATGAAACACAGTTCTAAATGTGGATAATTACTAACCATTAAAACCAGCACAAAGCTTTTCTAAACTAAAAAATGCCTTTAGCGAGGCTCCTCCCTTTCATAAACGAGGTCTGTGGGTTTGTACAAGCTGACACTCTGAACTAGAGCTGTACTCGATGTATCTATCAGGATTTCTCAAGACAAACTTGTTGGCGATACATGTATCGATACAGGGAGGCGTATCAGGATACATAAACTCATAATGAATTTGACACTTTGAACCCGGACGGCTGATTTTAGCTTGAAACTATTGAGCTGAAAATGACTTGTTCATAGGACACTTGTGTTTTAACATTACATTACACAAATGTAAAATAAATTCTTCTGCAGTGTGTTACTCTACTGTATCAAAGTCACATTCTTAACATTTATTTAAAGAAGAGCTGTACTCAAAAACATTTTTACAGGGAATATAGACTTGTCTATAGTATTTTCTACATTTTCTCTTTTTGGTCAGTCAAATATCTCTTGATATGATTCGTACAGAGAGAATATATCAGTACTGGTATCAGGATTGGATTTGTATGGGAAGACTCTTGGCAATACCCAGTCCTATTGTGAATTTTTCTTATCATCGATTTATTGCGATATAATGCTGACGTCTTTGGGAAAAACACACGAGACACAGCGGCTGCTTTTACTTCCTGCCCCCAGTCACGCCCTGCGCAGTTTAAGTGACGTGATCTGAACCCAGCCATTGATATAATCTGAAAAGTATCAATTCTCATCCCTCATAAAACATGTTCATCAAAGAAACAGCAGTGTTCTCCTGACCCGGGCCTCATTTAGAAAGATTAGGCCTTATGCAGTGTCAAGAACGCTCTCTGCACCACACATATACAGTGTTTGTGTGGTGGAGAGTACACGGAAGCTTCTTCTAAAGTTTGCAAACCTTTATAAATGAGGCCCTTGGTCCTGACGTGGTCCTCACCTGCAGAGAGACTTCACTCTTCGGCCGGTGAAATCTTTCCGATGCGATGACAGTTTACATTCAGAGTGCTGTGTCTGGGTTTATCAGAGGAGCAGAGTGGGACCTCCTGTGTGTGTGGGTTCAGTAGCATAGTGGGACCTCCTGGGATCAGAGTGGTACCTCCTGTCTGTGTCTCTGGGTGAAGCGGGGCCTGTGTGGACCTACGCCAGCTGTTTGTAGGTTTAGGACCAGAGTGGTACCTCGTATGTTTGGGACTAGGACCAGAGTGGGACCTCCTGTCTGTGTGTGTCTCTCTGGCTGAAGCGGGGCCGTCGGTGTGTGGACCTACGCCAGGCCCATCTCCTCCAGCACACTGCGCGGTGACTCATCCTCCTGCACAAAAACACCACACACCAGCTCAGGCTGCAGTCTCATCCACTGCTGCACAAAACACCAGACTCTCACGCAGATAAAGAATGTTTCTAAGAGTTTACACGATGTGGCTTACTCTAGACCAGTGTTTCTCAAACTGTGGTACATAGGGTGCAGCTTGGTACATAGACAGCTTTTTGTCATACTTTTCATTGCCTGGTGTGGATCTGGTGTGTGAATGATTAGTGGTGGTCGGATGTCACTTCTGTCAGTCTGCCCTTTGACCAGCTGTGGCTATAATAACGCACCACGACTGAATGTGGCGTGAATGACTAATGCTAAATGTGAAGCGTCTTTGAGTGTCATGAAAAGCGCTGTGTAAATTCAATGCAAAAGTATTGTTATTAAGGCTTTGCAATTTCAGTTACAATTATTGCCTAAATCGTTACAAAATTTTGAGAAATAGGCCATTTTCACGCTGCGGCTAGGGTAGCTCTGATTGGCAAATCTTGTTCCATTTATGATGTGAATGATGCGGCAGGTTTTTTAAGACGCAACGGTCATTTTAGTACCACTTTTATTGAGTGTATTCCTTTTATCTGTTGTTAAACCAACCTGCGCAGGTACTACACTTGTGCTACAACCTGGTATAATGCATCTCTCCTATGTAAGGTTAATGTATATTGTACATTGTCCCCGTTTCATTAAATAAATAAACTAAACTAAACTTAAATGAAAGCGTTTTTCTTCTATATCAGACAAGTATCGGTAAGAGATGGTTTATTACCCGACTAGTTTCGACGGGTCACTTCCGTCTTCGTCAGAGGCGTCGCACGTCGCCTAGGTGACGTGTCTTATCAGCTGCTGTTCACAGGCGTGGCCAGCCCAGCGGACCCGTGAGGTCTACCGGGCTGACCACGCCCCCCGCCGCTCGGTGGTCGCTGGAGAAGGCTGCTCCACGTACAGCGCTGTTTTCCTTTCATCGCGCGCTCAGAATGATAACATCGCGGGCGGTTTGTATCTCAGCGCGATGTTTGATTATTTTGCTTTGCTTCTATCTGAGCGCGCTGTTATTTTTCCTTCATGATGTGACGTCATCAAAATAGGCGCTGCAGTCGATCACAGATTCACAGATTGCGGAAGTGTGGAGATCTGACGGCTGAGATACAAACCGCGCGAGATGTTATCATTCTGCGCGCGCGATGGAAGGAAAACAGCGCGCGCACACAGAGCCTACGCGCGCTGTCAGGAAGTTTGCGCTCATTTTCAATTTATACGCTCTCAAATCTTATTTACTGTGCGCGATGATGTTCTCTATGCACGCTCAAGTTAAAGATAGCTGTCTGACGCCATACTCTCGAGTTAAAAACGACACCAGCACACTGCTTCTCTCCTCCGCCTGTGAGAGACGCTCAACCCTACAGCAGAGCAGAGTCACCTCGCAAAAAGCACCGCGCGCACCCCTCCATGTTAAATCTTTGCTTGGCCCAAGCACAAACACAAACCAAGAGAAACTCCCGAAAGTCCCGATGCTGGCCCAGAGGAGAGGCTGAATGAACGCGGACAGTGTCACTACAAGCAGCTGTCAATCATGTGTTCGAGCTGCTGTGAGAGCGCGGCAGTTATGATGCACTTAGATAATGATGCATAAATGAACTAATGTTTCACCGTGTGCCCAATGTGTTCACTGCCTACATGTTGTGATCTATCAGCTGTGATTAGTAGAATAAAAAAGAGCAGATGTTGTTGTGTTAGCAGACTTTACCTCCTGTAGTAAATCTGCCTGCTCGATGGCTTTGAGGACGCTTTTCTTAGACGTGTCCTGGATCTCTCCTCCCATCAGAAACTCGTCCAGGATGAAGTAAGCCTTCTCGAAGTTAAAGATGATGTCTAGTTCGCACACCTGCACAGAGATGAAGACACGTGAAGAAAACCATCTGCTTATACTTACTCAAAGCTAAAACAATGCTTTAGGACATTGTTTACAGATACAGGTCAGTTTTATTCCATACTGTGGACTATTCTAACAACATTTCCATGGAAACAAGCAGGAAGAGGCTCCTCCAGGCCATAAATTCTGTTGACCTCAGTGGGAGAGAACATGTGTAATGTAGAACAGCAGCTTTCTCACTCACTACTCCACAACTACAGCAGCAAATGTGGACTTAAGGAAAATATAGAGACGAATACAGTGACCCTACGACCCAAGTCTGTAAATATATTCAACAATACTAATGGCAGCTGGATCAACAAAGAGTATTTCCTCACAGCAGCAGGCCACGCCCCCAAAATATGACACATTCATGACTGTATCTGTAAAAGAGTTGATTTTGGGAGAGGCAAAAGTCACTCAGAATAAATGCAGAGTTTTCTAGTCCAACTAAACATCCAAGTATAAAAAAAAGCTTCTGTTTTGTGTCTATGTTTTGGTAAAAAGTTACACAGTGGGCCTTCTGTGTGGTGAATGATTAAATGCAACGTTAAAAATAGCTCAACTAAATGCAAAGTAGGGCCTGACCAATATATCAGTCGGCCGATATGAGCACTTACAGGACTATCTGTTATCGGTGACAATGTGGTCGATACACCGCTGATATTCTGGGCAAGTTGTACCTTGTTTTACAGCTTAGATCTTCCAGAAAACATTCTATTCAATCAGCAATCAGACTAACATTTAGTGCAGTGATCATATTTATCTGTGGAGTTGTTAGTTGCTGGACGCTCTGGATTATACTAGTGCGCTCTGAGGCAGCGCTGGATTAAGATGCTCTCACATCTGCTACTAACTAGAGATGGAAAATCAATTGAAAACTTCGAAAATCGATCGAAGTATGCAGCATCGAATTCGGTCAGTTTTGCTCTTGCAGCCACCGACTTACACCCACTCTGTAGTTGTATAATACACACAATAATATGGACACTAAATAATACTTCTCAAGTTCTGACACTAACAACAGTGGCTTTGTTTAAATGTCATTTGGGTTATTTTGTATCGAAAACTGTGGCTGCAAAATCGAAAACTGAATCGAATCGTGACTTAAGTGAATCGTCCCATCCCTACAACTAACGCAAGAAAAGAAATAACTGCATCACACACGACGCAGATCCTCGTGAGAAAGGAGGAAACATGGTTGTTGCTGTCAACGAGAAGAAAAAGTTGGATTTTCTCACCATGGACAGTCGTGTGGTTTAAGGGAATTCTTTTTGTGAAGTCTTGGGATCTGAGAAGAGTTTATCTGAGCGGTGAGTGTTGAGAACCTGTTTACTTTAACTTTAAATGTAGCTCACTGTAGTTAGCGGTTAGCTCTTGATGCTATCACAACAACACCTCATTTGCTCTGGTGACTGTAGGAACTTTTTTCAGTTATAGGAGCATTCTCACAGAGCAAGAACTATAGACTGGGGGCTCTGGAGCAGGTACTTTACTATCAAACCAGGAACTTTTTGCTGACACAAACACATTTACGACACTAAATTGGTTTAGAAACATGTTTTATATATTATCACATTTACACTAACTTCCCTTCTCTTTGAAAAAAAAGCAGGAGCTCCAAAATAAATGTTTAAAGTTGTAAATAATCTTAATATTAGGAAGACTAGAGAATAATTGTGTTTAATTGATTATTTTAGTAATGTTTTTAGTTTTTGTACATCGTAGTTTGTACATCATCTTAAGGTGTTATATTAAGACCAACAAATTACACAGGTGCTAATGTTAAAGCTTTTTAGCCCAACTTTCACAAACTGTTGCTGTGTGAACACAAATGTCGGGACAAAGTAGTTCCTCTGACTAAACCGGGGCTAAAGGAATGTGGGAACATAGTTCTTGGTACTTTCATCTGTGAAAACACCTATAGACATGTAAATTAGACATGAAAACAGGTTGTTCTGACAAATACAAATGTGATTATGACATTTTAATACAAGTCTATGGAAACTTAATTATAGGGAAATGTAATAAATCAGATTTGAATTCTTCTTAACTCCCAGGATGTGTCCTGTGGAGGAGAAAACTTACACTGCCGAAGTATTTGTCCAGCAGCTCTACAAAGCGATGTATGACCTCCAGCGTGATGAGTTCATTGTCCTGTTCTTCTATCGCGCAGCAGAAATACAAACTGGCGTACCTGCAAACACACACAACAGCAGTTTAAACACACCTTTTGTGTAGAAACTGTGCGTGAACGCGCTGAATAAACGCGCCCTGTTCATTGTAGGTCTGAGTGAGATGAGCCTCAGCGCTGTAGACCTGCAGTATATCTGCAAGTCCTGGAGATTTTGCAGTTTTAAACAACAAATACAGTGAAAATCACAAGAAATCAACTAAATATGACAAATACAAAACATATTACATACAAAAAAATATACAATTTAGTCTTTTTTTTTCCCCATTTGAACTGGAGAAGCACTGCCTCATCTGTCTCCTCTGACCGCACGTCGCTGCATATACTGTTATGTAACTGTTGTTTACAGTGCAAATAATGACCTAAAGAGCTTCACCTGCATAATTCTCCACTGAAACAGAAAACTAAAGCTAGTCTTTGAAGCGTGCTGAATGGACAAATGTGTTTTGGAAGCTTGCACATAGTAAGGACACGGCTTTTAACATTTTTTGTTAACACATTCAAAGAAAAAAACAAAACAAAAGCATGCTTCTATTCAAGTTTCTGGACAAAAGGTTGCCAATGTTGGGTGTAGCGTAGTTACTGTGAAAATACTTGTAATGAAATTACAGTTACAAACACAATAGTCTTATTGAAGTAAAAGGAAATCTACAAAAGTGACTTATTATGTGAGATATAATGACTCAGAGACACAGATCAGCAGTTGGAACAGGGCACAGAAACTTTTGTTTTCTCACAGTGACTGACAACAGTCCTGGCTCAAGTTGTTGCTACAACTTGGTCAATCAGCAGCAGCTCTTTCCTCCATGTTGACAAACAAATAATCTTTCTATAGAACCCTACGAAACGAGTGTCTCTATTTGATACTTTCATATAAAAGACACACAAAAAAGTGTAGAAACATACTCATGATACCATATTAACATGTCGTATTATAGAAACACATTTAAGTGAGACAGTGTTGTAGATAAAAAGATTATTTAAAAGATGACTATGTGCTGATGTCTGATTTTGACTGATACCAGAGTCGGGACTGAGAATAACTTTTTTAGTTCTTTAAACTCAGTCAACTCTTTAAGTCGTATAATGTTATGTAAGTGTTGTTTATAGAGCAAATAACGACCTAAAGTGACAGCTTGTAACTGTCTGAAGGTTAAAAATCACCTGCATTTGAAAAGAACTAATCTTTGAAACAATCTTAATAGATATGTTTTATGTCAGTCTGTGATAAATGTTTAGCCAAGAAAACAACATTTCCATAGAAACAAGCTCCTCGAGGAAGTTTGCACATAGTAAGGATATTATTGAACACGGTTTTGTCCCAACAAAAACAAACACACCTCTATTCAAGCTTATTTCCAAGACAAAAAGCTACACAGTGGGCCTTTAACAACTTTAACAATCAAACACTATGAGAACATCAGAAGAAAACAGAAGCACCTCTTGTAGACGATCTTGAGGTCTCTCCACTCCAGGAAGCTGCACATCTTTGGTTTTCGAGCCAGGACGATCTGCATGAGCTCCCTCACCATCTTCTTCTTCTCTCGCTCGCCCGTGGCCGTGTACCACTTCTGCAGCCTGAGCTTCCCCTGACGACTGAACAGCAGCATGAACCGCATCTGAGAGCCAGAGAAAAGCATTTACAAAGGGATGGGAAAACTGTAACTATCCAGAGATCTGCTGCTGGACACGAGCTGCAAAGATGACAGGTAGGGATCACAACGCAACAGAAACACAGCTACTGCCAAGAGCCAAAACATAACTCACCTTAACGTATTACTTGTCATGACAAGGACATATTGTCTTTGAAGGACAGAAACAAACTGCAGAGCATTGTAAAGACGTGCTCTAAGATAACTGGGGTCAAACTTAGAGACTTGAACTCTTTGTGGGAGGAGCAGGTGCTAAGTAAAGCCAAAAGCATCCTGAGCCAGCCTCAGCACTCTTTGAATTCTGACTTTGTCATGATGCCTTCAGGTCGTCGGTTTACGCACCTGCACGAAAAACTAATCGTTTTTCATGTTCATTTGTGCCCTCTGCAATTAAATTGTTGAACTGAATAGTAGTGTTCACTGATTTACTTGTATGTATCTGTATTTATTATTAGAAATGTTGTATGAAGTGGAACTCAATGATTGTTTTTAAACTGGAATGAATTGACACAATTTGTGTGTATGTGTGTACTGCTTTGGGGAAGGCTGCAAATTAATTGCCCTCTGGGATCAATAAAGTTTCTGAATCTGAATCTGAATCTGAATATTTATTTGGTTGACTGTTCAAAGTGTGTGTATAATAGTTTTTTGGTAATCTATTGTACAATTAACTTGAAAGATTGATAAAAATACAGTTTTACATGAATCAAGAACAAGCTTGTGAAGAATTTATAAATACACGGATAATATATTACAGTGGTCCCTCGTTTATCATGGGGGTTACGTTCTGAAAATAACTGATGAAAAGTTGCCGTCTTTATTTTTTTACAGTAATTTCAGTGGCGATAGCCAGAGTATGACTGTTCACCACAGACGTTACACTGTTATCAAATAGATATTCACATTTTCTCTCTTATTTAAAAAAAAAAAAGTCCAAACAGACAGGTCTGATGCGTGCAAGACGTGTGCAACCGCACAGGTTTACAGCGGCTGCTGGAGGATTCTTTTGCTGGAGTGTTTGGAGCAAAAGCACAGACTGTTTTTTTGAACAGACGCTACGAGTGGACATGACTTTAAACACTCATGGACAGCGTTCATTTGTGGATTTATTTCTTCAGGGAGAGCAGGTGCTAAAATGTGACATGGATCTGTTATTCTCAGCAAAGTGTTCACGTGCATGCTTAGCTGCAGCTCATATGGATTCGTGTGGAAGTTTTGCGTTTCTAAATCTGTGCAGGTGTAGTATTTTGGACACACTTGTTTGTGTGTAGTTGCTTCATGTGCATTCACTGCGATGCCAGTGCAACAGATTCGATTACCTTGCTGTTTTTATCTTTAGTTTTGCTGAAAGCTATAAGGTGTTCACACCGCTAACATGTTTTAAGTAATAGGCTAAATAAATATAAAAAGCTATTGACTGTAAACACAGAAATATCCTATGCCCCATAAAAGTCCTGGGTTAGTCCTGGTTGAGTTCTCGGTTGTCCTGGCTGAGGCTGCATCAGCTCAGCTCCTTCTGATCCAAGCGACCGTAAGTTTTCTAAAAGAGACATATTATCGTCTGAATTATGTGATCGAGATTTGCCAGAAAATGATTGTAATTATTTGAGAAATGTATTTTTTGTCAATATCGCCCAGCCCTGAATGTCACCTATTAAACTGTATCTGTTCATTCTTTTCATTTTGTTTGCTGACACTCTCTCAAGACTGCAATTAATGTTTAACTAATCATGTTTTCTATTTTCTCCACAATTGGGCAGTTTTACTTACAACACACTTATAGTTAATAGAAATAATATTCATGATTACACCATTTTTGCAGTCAATTAGTGTGCAGCTTAATCCAATTTCACAACCTTGCACAACCTCACCTCTGGGTATAACACGGTAACCAGGCAACCACTGATGTCACTGCTTATAGTGAGAGAGCCAAATATTAATCCTACAACAGCTAAAGTCACGTTTTCTGTGCTGAAACTAACTATTACTCTGGTAATCGATTAGTTTGGCGATTAATTGCTTGAAACACAAAAGTGACTTGAATACCATAAGAAAGAAATGTGTCTTTATCAACATTATCTGAACTGTGTTTTAATGAGGTGAGTAGTTTAACCTGTCAGAGGCACTTTGAGCTATCAGAAATATGCTTCAGTTGTGTTTGAAATCGTTTATCTTTTTAAGGCACCAAGAGGAAATGTGCGGACCTCCCACTTTTCCCCAATTTTCTACTTTGTTATAGTTTTCTCATAAAATTAATCTATTTACTTTCTATATATTTAGCACCCGCGACTCCTAACGGGATTAAGCGGTAGAAAATGAATGAATGAATGAATGAATGAATATTTAGCAGGAAAAAATATATGTAAAATGTATTAGTCAAATCTAAGATGGCTCAGTGTTTGTTCAAATGCTCTTCTGACAAACAAAAAAATGTCTTGAATAAAATAAATATTTAATAGGACTTTTTAATGGGCACCACCTACAATTTTTAAACTTATTTTAAGTCCCTAAAACTCATTTTTAGTTAAATTACTAGGTCCGGAGGGACAGAAGTGAGCTGGTTGCCATGGTAAAGAGTTTTTTATTACTGTTGCTAAACAGGCCTAAACGGTCATATTTTTCATCTTAACCTTTACCCAAAATCTTTGTCCTTCCGGCCCTGACTATCTAGCATTTACCCTGTATAAAAAACCCAAATTTGCTCAAACTTGTGTTATTCTGGCCCCAGCTAGAGGCTGGGCGATTGAAGGAAAAATATAATCACAATTTTTTTCTCATATTGATCGATCTCAATTTTCGATTCAATTTTGTTTAAACTTTTCAAAAACATGAACAATGCCATTCATGAACATAAACAAAACAAAAGCTTTTAATATGTCCCATTTATACAAATTTTTTGAAACTTTTGAAGGCACCAAGGGGATATGTGCAGTACCTCCCACTTTTTCCCTAATTTTTCAATTTTGTTAGTTTTATCATTAAAATTAATCCATTTACTTTCTATATATTTTACAGAAAAAAAGAAAAATGCCATTAATGAACACAAACAAAACAAAAACTTTTACTATGTCCCATTCATTAGATTTTTCTAAAACTATATATCAATTTTTGCCTCAAAGTTTGACTTTTGCTGCAAACTACACATTTTACTGACAAAAGATTTTTTTTTTTCGATCTTTCGATTCAAAACCCACCACCAAATAATTGACGATTCGGTTTGATTCAAGCTCAAACTCTTGTTTTATTTTTTCAATTAATGGCCCAGCCCTAATAGCTATACAACTGTTTATATTCATTCATTCATTCATTTTCTACCGCTTAATCCCGTTAGGGGTCGCGGGTGACTGGAGCCTATCCCAGTGACTTTGGGCCTTAGGCGGGGGCACCCTGGACAGTGGCCAACTTGCCGCAGGGTTAGACAGACAAACATTCACTCTCCATTCACTCACTAAGGGAAATTTCAGGGAGTCCCGCTGACGAGAAAACCCACGGTGACATGGGGAGAACATGCAAACTCCACCCAGAGAGATGTGAGATGTTGATATGGTCCGACCCGGGAGTCGAACCCACAACCTCCTTTGGGAAGCCAGAGCTCTAACCACTTGGCTACCGTGCACTGTTTATAATTACAAATATTTACAGGTATCGTTTTCTTTATTATTAGAGTCAATTATACATAGAGGTGTGCAAATATCGAATTTTAGATCATATCGTGAATGTTAGTTTGGAGATATGCTAAAATTGAATATCGAGTATATCTTTAATAGAAAAAAATCATCTACACTTTTGTGATTTTTTAACATTTCAACAATTATCTAACATTTACTATTACAAACTTAAATGAGCCAATTAATGGCCCAAGTGCATGAATTAAGTCATCATTATTCTTTACGGATTGTGGATTAACATTATTGCTGCGGTAAAAGGACACTGAGTCAGACAAAAATGCGTTTAACCATGTCTTATTGAGTATTTATCAGTAACTAATGGGAATCCAGAATAAATGAAATTACTTTGACTTTTTCCTTATTTCATGTTAGAAACTGTTGAATTTTAGACCGTTTTTGTCAGGCGTTTTGGTGAAAATTTGCTGGTGCCTTGTGCTGCTTCCTGTAATTTTCCATTTATATGTGTCAGACTTTCTTCACAAACTGCAGCTTTACATGTGTGAAAGTGATCAGAGACTTCACATCAAACTAAGACATAATTAGAGAAACATGAGAACCTGTATCATATATATATACTTTAATCTGCTTTAACCTGGAAGATAATATGAAATATGCAATGTTCACTCATGCTACAGTCAATTTTAGTCCTGTTATTTATATAAAACCTTCTCTGCGTTAGCCTTTTAATCATTTCCTTCACACATGCATATATTTACTGTAATCCTGATATTTTTAAGCTTTTTTAGAGTCAAACAGCCCGTGTTAGCCGCGTCGCTCCGCTCAGGTGCACGAGCCAGGTGGGCACTTCCTGGAACGCTTCACCTTACAGAGCTAGCTAGCGCGTTAGCATCTCCCGTGTTTTAGGCACAAAAAACACCGCTCACCATTGTGTCCTTCGCTCTAAATATCCGCGGCTACGTCCGAAAACCGGGGAACAGTCACTCATCCGGATCGAGCCGCTGGCGCCGTGGAATCCGTTAGTTTTTACGTGTCCATATCGGTTACATACGCGGAAACGGCGGAGGGGACAGCGGGAGCACACTGAGCATGCGCAGACTGCACACTTCCTCCGCGTTCTTCTAGACTCAGCAAAGGGTTTTCTGCCATCTGCTGGACACCTTTTAAACTTACATTATGAGATGAACAAAGAAGATAAAACAAACCATATCTACACTATAAAACAAAACATGACGCAGACGTATTTATATTTAGTTGAATTAATTAATAGTGAAATTAAAATCCTTTGTTACTAGTTTGACAATGCATTTTTGTAAAGTGAAGTAAAGTTTCTGAATAATTGACTAGAAAATACATATTTAATTAAAAGTTATAGTAGACAAAAAACTCCTGATTAATTTCATTTAGGCCACCCTCCAAAAGCTGTCTTCAAGCCACCAAGTATTCAGTTTGTCTGGATTGAAATTGAAAAATTCAATGATTTGCTTACCAAAAATAATGATTATGGAGAAATCAATATGTAGTTCACAACAAATTAATTATTTTAATATAAAGTTACATTGCTAAAAAAAAAAAAGATAACATAAATCATTAAATTGCAGGCCAATGTGTTTTTTTGTTTTTTTTTAAAGCTAGTTCATTGTGTTATTAACAAGTTTATGAAATTAAATTCTGAATTTATTGACCAGCATTAGAATTTACTTCACTTTGCTAGTTGTCACTAGTTTGACAAGCTATTTTATAAAGTGAAGTAAAGTTCAAAATGTATTGTAATGTAAATGTTGCAAAACAAAACTGTGTCAAATGCTTTCTAGATTATACAGTATAGATTGCAAATAAAAAATTTAGTTGTGAGTCTAAAATCTCATGATTATTATCTTAAATCCGTATAATATCACTACAAAAGTAACTCATAATGGCAATTCTTTTTGGCTAATTAAAATGTAAGTTGCAGAATGTTCTATTAAAAATTATGTCAATTGAAGAATCATCATGATCGATGACGCCGATGACAATATAATGGTAGAATAGACTTTTTTTTCAAAATCTATTATTTTACCAGAAATTACTTCGAATATTCTATAGTTATGAAGTCGATTTCTGACTTTTTGTGCATCTGGCAGAAATGCATCTTTTTATTTAAGGTAGACTATTGTGTTTTTCTCTATATATAAGAATAAACCACTATGGAAAGTAGACAAAATGCACAACAGCATTGCAAACCAAAAATGAGCAAAACAGCTTAAAATAGAAAGAGGATCAATAACTTTTTGTTGGTTTCCACAAAAATATAGGTCGAACATCATAATAGATTCAGTTCATGTAACAATGAATTTTAATGCCAAACTAAATGCTATTTTGTTGTTGAAGTGCTAAATGCCAGTACTGACAGATTTTCAGGTTCAGCTGTAAACATGTCAATGATCTATGGAAGTCGGCACAACTTGAAATCAGAACCAAGATACCACTTGGGTAATTAAGAAGAAGAGATCTCTCTTGGAGTAATATTGAAAAACTGAAACAAAAAGAGTTCCAACAGTTTAACATTTAAATATAAATAGAAAAAAATAAGATAAATGATTATTAAGGAATGCAAAACCACAGATATGTATGTGAACATATGTATTTATCTATGACATGGACATATAGAAGTATACATATAATAAACTTAGTGTATTTGTATAGGTGCTGTTGTTACCATCTCTATGTTTAGTTATGTTAGGGTTAGTCACTATAAGAAATGTGTTGTTCACCTTGTCCAACAAACCCTGTAAAGATTCAATGAAAACTTCTTTTATTTTATTACAAAAATATTTTAATGCAAAATAAATACCACAAATATACAAACATGTTCGTACAAAAATCATCCAGAATAACCATTTGAATAAATAAAAAGGTGCAATGTCCAAGCAAAAGTTAAATAGTATAAAGTCTCATTTTTAGCTCTGATATTAAGTCCTTCCACAGATGAGCGTTTTCCCTTTAAACAAATCCCTGTAAACCTGAGTCCGGTGAGTGTGTCAGGGCTGAGGCTGGTTGAACTGACCCATGAACAGAACCGCTCCTGTCGACACAAACACAAACACAGAGTCAGGCACAGACAAACCGAGAAGCTGATTGGCCGAAACTTCACAACAGCAGAACAAGCCCACAAATCAAGTTTTTCTAAACACGTGGCCTATTTATCTAAAAACGCTTGACACTACAATTCAGAAACACGTCTGGACTGTTTGTTTGTCTGAGGTTTTGTACTTTTAGCCTCGGATTCTTCTGTAAACTTGTCTTGTTGTTTGCATGTTGCACTTGTTCTGTTGAAGTAGTTTTAATATTGTGTAGACTGTTTATATTTAACAACTTGCACATACCGTATTAATGTCTTTTCTAACTTTACCGACTGGTTTAACTTTTTTGTGTCTTTAGACTTCAGTGGAGGACAAAGATACAAAATAATATAATATGCATGATTTATACAGCGCTTTCAAGACACCAAAGACGGTACATTAGATTATCATTATTCCACCTGGTAGTGGTAGCTAATGTAGCCACAGCTCCTGGGCAGATGACGAACGAGGCTGCCATTTTGCGTCATGCTCCGACCACCAACCATTCACACTACACGAACATACTAGGCAATGTGGTGAGTGTCTTGCCTAAGGACACAAAACGAGTTTCCTCTGTTGCCCACTGTGCACTGAGGTCTCGCGCTTCCCATCCGAGTACTGAGGCCAACCCAGCTTACTCTAGATCTACGGGTCAGTTTGCATGTGTATGGCCACAAATGTTTTCCTGAGTATTCAAAGGAAGAATGAATGTTTTTTATTTGAGCTGTACAATCATAGAGTAAGACAGCAAACGAATTTACATCCAAGTTTGCCTAAAGCTCAAAGCTACTTGATTATTATAGTACTGACCATTTTGCTTGTCCGTCGTGCAATGAAGCCAGTCAGACTTTGTGTGTTTTTTTTATTTTATATTTAAATGATTTTTTTTGGAATAAATAATTAATTATATATATATTTTATAACAAAAGTCAGGATTTGTGTGTGTCCTTGAGTTTGACAAACCACCATCACATGAACCAGGGCCTCTCTACAGAACGTGTGGTGTTTCCTCCAATGGCAGGACAAAGATTAAAGTGACATCATTGTTTGTTTGTTTATTATTTAATAAAGGGACAATGCATATTAAGAACAGAGGCATGGGAACAAATCCCACACCTGTAAAGATGCAGGATTATAGCCAGTGCTAATTTTCATCCTTTGTCCCTGGCTGGGACACGAGAGGCATCAAGTTTAAAATGAGGCAAATCCCACTAACGTTTCTTTTTTAAAGGGCACTATCTAAGAAAAACAAACAAACAAAGTGATTTCCACTTTGAACACCAGAGGGAGCCTTTCACATGCATTTTGCCTATTAAGCATGATGCCATCTAGCGTCAATAATCCACATTCCGGCCCGTAATAAAACATTTCAAATACGTATAAACGTATCACAGTTGATGTGGATTGGTTAACAGTGCTCTCTTAAGTATTCATGTTGTAAAGAATAAATATGATTTAAATGTTTGTGGACTATATGTGATCATTAAAATTCCTCTCAACCTTACACAATACAGCCCCTTTAAATGTACATTTTCTAATCTTAGATGGAGTCTGTAAAGTAACCATACCACCTCGTCACAATATCAGTGTGACGGGAGAATAATAAAAAAAACTTTTATGCCTGAGTTGGACGAATGTATTTTTCTGGGAGTGTTTTTTGGTTGTATGTTTAACAGTGTGCATAACATTTTTCAAAATGTTTGAGTCCAAAAGACACCGTTTCTGGAGAATTACTTTTTAATCATTAATGTGTATAAGATGTATTTTTGGTGTTTGTTGATGGCAAACCTACTTTGCCCCGAGACGACAGATGAAAAGACAGAAATGTTCATTAATGGGCACTGTTTCTGTTCAAATAAAATACAAAAATAAATAAATGACTGTAATCCTAAGCGTGAACAAGCTCTGCACAAAAGAAAAACACCATTTCATTTGCAAGGCCTGAATGTTCTTTGGTGAATGTGCAGAGCAGTAAAGAAGCTGTTTGCAGTTTGGACCTGACAATGCTTAGTCAACTTTCAGCCAGAATTCAACAGAATTTTGGGTATTTTGTTTGTATTCTATTCTACTTTTAGCTCTATTCTTTTTTATTTTAGTACAAATTGTTGGTAATTTTAACATGATGAAATACACTGATGGTTTCTGATGTATTTATGTCTTGTTGTCACAATCCTGGGCTTTATACAAACTTATGGGTGTATAAAGCGTGAATGAGCAGTGTCGTACCTGTGTGTTGTGTTGGATCAGAAAGAGAAAAGGTCTGTCCAGAGTGATCTCCTCCACGGCTCTCCGCGAGAACATGATGGCAGCTGGAGGAAATAAAACAAAACAAGTTAAAATACACTCACACGACACATACGTACAGTTATAAAGCACTTTTCTGTCTTTGCACCAGGCCTTTTTTCAGTCATAAGTGCTTGAAATTGCAGAGAAGAACAAAAGGACTAATTGTAACTCGTGACATAGTGGAGCAGTGTTTCTGAGGTTTACCTGAAGCTGCTGCTCCTTTCGTCCCGAGTTCATTCACCTCCAGCGTCACTTTCTGCAGAACCTTCGACACGCAAAGTCTCTCATCAGCTGAAAAAAAAAAAACATGAGATAAGTCGCACATGGAACACTAAATGAATGCAGCTGCACAGTTCAGATAGATAGAAAACCCAGTGTGATGTGAGTGAAGTTAGATTTTGGTCTGAAGGACAGACGACCAATCAGCTTCTTTGTTGTGTTTGCTGTTTATGCCTCAAAGATAATGTTAATGCTAACCGACTTTAAAGATATGTGCAAAAACAATTTAAGTTTTAAATCTGACTGTTTCCTCTCCTAAATCCTGCAACACGGGGTTAATGTCGACATGTGTTCATTTGGTTGCAATCACGGCTTAAAAACACTTATAACAGATAATAAACTGCAACAGGAGAGGACCACCCAAGCTCAGCCAATCAGAGCGCAGCATTCAGCTCCTGATGAGCATTAAAATTCTTTATTATTCAGTTCAAATTGTACTCAGAGGTATATTTTGACAAAGTGCAGCATTTATCAGATACTTTTTATTGGAAAACACGTTTACTAATTCACAACTAAAACATTTGTTACTCCAACTTGTAGCTAATATTGTTAAAACAAAACTATAATCTGAACTAGTATCAAATTGCCTACTTTAATTAAGTTAATTTCTCTGTTAGTCGCAGTTACATTAAAGGGCCCATGTTATAGCTACTAATTTTGGATCCATGTTATAACTAGTGCTGTCAAAAGATTGAAAGAGAGATTAATTAATTATGATCTGTAATTAATTAATCTAATGAATCTGTTTTGGATCTCACCTAAAAATTGATGAGAAAAACACTCAACTTAAGTGTTTTTGTTTTGTTTTCATCCAATTTAAATAATTACATTATTGTTGCAGATAGAAAATATTAATATATCGCAAAATTTGGCCTCGGGGTTGTAGCTTTTAAAAACGGCTTGTTTTGGTGCTGAATATTCTGAGTCGGCTCACTAGCAGTAGCCGCGCTCTCTTGACTGTTTGACTGACAGATGAACGTGCCTTGCGTCGTCACGTACGTCTGCGTGACGACGCAGCGTAGAAGCAAACACCCACGAGTCCCATTAGTTTGTATTGTGAGGCTAAAACTAGAAAAAAAAAACGCTCTTACATTAGATTCAATGGAAGTGGCGGGTGCGATTTTAAGTCAAGCTGAGATCGCACCAAAAGAGGCGGGACTATGAACCGGCAGCCGAAAATAAGCTTCTCTGATTGGACAAGGATGTTTAATGGCATTTTAATCAGGTTTTAATCGGTTTTGATCAACTTTAGCTCATTTTTTGCTCTTTTTGTTGGCGGTGCGTCGCGCTTATCACCCCTGGTTAACTCTAAATGAAACAAAAACAAACGTACTTGTGATGCGTGAAAAGTCCGACGTTGCCAGGTTGAAGATGTTTCCCAGCCCCATGTCGGTGAGAACTTTCTTCATGTTCAGATCAGACTTCAGACTGAACCTGTAAAAGAAAAACACGGTTACTTCACTCCATCCTCACACAGCTGACCTCTGATCCGTCCCGTCGCTCTTACCGGGGCACGGCCAGCTGCTTGGTCACCCTCCTCAGCCCCTCCCTCCACCTCCGCAGCGTGTTACTGGTCAGCTCTGCGTTGAGGGCGCTCAGAGGGACGTCGTGTTCAAACGGAGACACCAGGAGCATGCTGAGAGAGTCGCCCTGGTACGGGACCTCGATCACGTCGTAGTCCAGACCCGACGACGTCACGAACTCTCCTGTGGGACCAGACACCAAACCTTTTTTATAGAAGAAGAGAAATGTCCCAGTTTTTGGAGACTTAAACTGCTCATGCTCAGCTCAAACGATACCTACAGCTTTAACAAAGGCTGGTTTTTCACAACATAGACTTTTAAATAGATTTTTAAAATGCCCATGTTGGGCCTAGTTGGCCCACGTTATCTCTGCTCCTTCTGATTGGTCAGAACTGATCACACGGTCACACTGCTCCATTGTAGACTCCCACAGGGATTTCGAAAAATTCCAATCTTAAGAGAAGAAGAGTCAGGACAAATGATGCTCTGGGACAATTATTATAATCTCCTTTGACTTTTCTGTATTACTGTTTGGTTTTAACCAATAAATGAACAGTGGCGTTTTAATGACAGGAAAAACACATTACAGAGCCCTTATCCTGGATAAGTTTCTCTTACCCGGGTAAACTAACCCAGACATGAGCCTTTCTGGATAAACTGTCCAACGAAACAAGTTCACAACTGAATCTGTTAACACTGGATTTTCTCAATAAAGCCGTGTCACAGAGCAGGGGGCGGGGTTAATGCAAACTGACCAATCAGAACAACCGAGTTGCGGACTTCAAACGTGAGGAAACGTCAATCATGAAGCGAAATATACGAGTATTAAAGGGGCACTATGTAAGAAAAACAAACAAACAAAGTGATTTCCACTTTTGAACACCAGAGGGAGCCTTTCACATGCATTTTGCCTATTAAGCATGCTGCCATCTAGCGTCAATAATCCACATTCCGGCCCGTAATAAAACATTTCAAATACATATAAATGTATCACAATTGATGTGGATTGGTTAACAGTGCTCTCTTAAGTATTCATGTTGTAAAGAATAAATATGATTTAAATGTTTGTGGACTATATGTGATCATTAAAATGCCTCTCAATCTTACACAGTGCCCCTTTAAAATCTAAAATCTAAGCAAATGCAGCTTCTGCACTTAAGCGACCAATCACAGACACAGAAGTTACACGACAGAGTTCATTTAAATGTCCTGCCTGGATACAACAGACTAAAGCACAAATATGCAGACATCACCAACATTTAATAGATCGACCGCTTAATCTGAAGGAGCTGTCTGAGTCTTTTGTCTGAGTCAAAGCCAAATGTGCACACAGTGCAGTCATTCAATATTTCTGACAATAAAAGAGTTTATTAATCATCACAGATTAAACAGGATTCTTCAGTCTAGTTACTGTTACATATAAGATCTCATATAAATAAGTTCGCACACATCGCATTGATATAAAAGAATGCACCGTGACTCTCTCTCTCTCTCTGTTCACAAACGTCTAAATTCTTTGTCTTTTACTTGCTGTGCTTGTCACACATACAACAAGTCTCTCCCTTCTCATGGCCTATACTTGGGAACTTCAAACACTCAAATGTTGTCACTGAAATGGTTTTACGCTGTGTTCTGGCGCGGCTGTCAATCATCTGCCGAGTTCAGTGCAGCTCTGCGTCTATATCGTCAGTCATATCGTAAATATTGTCTTTAACATTGTGATAAAAATATTATGCCATATTGACCTGCTCTAATCTGCTGGACTGCTGTCGCCTGCCACCCTTCAGCCTCCTGTATTTTTGAATGGCTGCTGTGTATATTTACCGTAGTGAAAGCGGTCGGTGAGTCTCATCATGTGGACCGGCGTGCTGGTCCCGTTGGCGCAGTGGAACATCCTCTCCTGGGTGAGTCGAGGGTCAAACGGAACCTTCCAGAGCCCGTGAAAGTGCAGCGCGTTCAGTACGACCACGCGCGTCTCCTCCGTCAGAGAACCGTTCGACAGGAAGTCCGGGATGGCTCCTGGAAGAAGAAGAGATTATGGGAGACTTTAGAGAGTGTGCTTATAGAAAAAGATGATGTCATAAGTCCAGATGGTGGGCAAGAGACAGTTTTTCGTATTAATAACATACTTTAAAGTTCATGCACTGCAAAAAATAGATTTGAAGACAAGTTAAAGTTACTTGATTCCAGGACTTGAACCTAATTTCAAGCATTCTTGAAATCTAGATTTTAATCTTATTTTTTCTGGTTAAAAGAATTTTAGTTGATGGACTTGGATTGTTTAACTTGTTTCAAGATGTTTCTGTCTTTCTTTTGATTATTTTAAGATAAAATGTCTTACCTCAAGTGAAATAATCTGCCAGTGCAGTAACCTGGCTGTTTTGAGCAGAAATGATAGTTTCAAGTACAAGTAACAAGATTTTTGAGGAACCTTTTCTTGATTCATAAAAAAATACAATTAAATTAAGATGAATACTATGAATTCTAGTACTAATTTCTGCCCTATTGAGCGCACCTGAATATAACCCCACCCACTAGATTTAAGTAAGGCAAATGATAAAGTACATTATATAGGCCGCACTTGTTAATAGTAAGTCTATGAGAATCTATCTTTTTGCTGCATTGCCTTAAAGGCCGCATAGTTCCAAGCTCATGAAGAAAGTAGCGGCTTATAATCCAGAAATTACCCTAGACAAGACAGACAGGCTTTGCAGTTTAAAGAATAATGTTTATTTTGCAGTTTGCCCAGGTCTGGCCTAGTTCTCGTACATTTTCAAAATAGTACAAGAAAACCAACGGAGCTGTACCTTTGTCCCGCAACTATTTTCTCAAAAAAGCCCAATTGTGCAGGAAAACCACAGACCTGGCAACGAAGCAGAGTGAGGAAAGAAGAAATACAGTGAGGACAGAGAAGAGATATATTTCTGTTATATATATTTTTTTAAAGAAGCAAAGACAGATGAAGAAGAATTGAGGCAATGACAAGAGAAAAGAAAATTAATCAAGGACTGATAATCAAGACAAAACCCCAAGTTTCATCTTAAACCGAACCTAATCTGAGTCTGATCCGTACCGTTGGTGTTGTCGGAGACCCAGGCGTTGATGACCTGCACGGCCTGCTCCGGCCGGCTGAAGTCCACCTGATGAGGATGAGTGAGGAAGGCTTTGGCCAGAGCGCGTCTGAAGCTTTTCTCGATGGACAGTTTCCGCTCCAGCAGAACTCCTGTGGCCACGTCCACGGAGTCTTCAGAGGACACGTCTCTGTGGAGGAGTCGCTGCTGCCGGGACATGCCTCGCTCTGGGACACATTTAGAGAGAGTCAGAGTCTGGTTCTAACTCTCACTTAAAGCTGTGGTACCGGATTTTCACGCAGCAGAACAGGAACTTGGTTTTTCAACTACTTTTCAATCTCATCAGCCATTTTGATTTAGTAGTTCTGCTTTTACAATAAACTATAGATGACAAAGTTTACTAAGGGTGAAAAAGTCTGGTACCGGCTCGTAGTGGCTCCAAGCCAGAGTCCAATTTGTTAGTAGTCAGCTCTGGCTTACTTAAAACATTTATGACTTCAGTTTGTGAGAAGTTAATGCTCTTAACATTGAACACAAATAACAGGCTGGCACTTGTCCGTCTAAGGTCTTTCAATAAAATGTGAAGTGCATCATGCAACCTGCAGCTTTCTGTGTTTACTTTGACAAATTCGCTTGTGTCATCATCATCACTTAGGTCACTTTGTATTTAAGGTAATACAAAGATTACCTTTGTATTTAATAAAGATAATCTTTATTGCCGCACGGGGACAATTAGACCTTGACCTTTTCCACCACAGCGAGCTCCTCTCCAGACAAATAAAACACAGGAAACGCAGACTTCAAATACTCCTTAGTCCTCACAACCATTACAACAGTCTTTACAGAATAAAACTTGATGTCATATTGCTCTTTATAGAGCGAACAAATCCTCAACAGCTGCTGTAGTATGGAGACATAATAACCAAGTCATCAGCATAAAGTAGATGATTCAAAAGCCTACAACCCATCATGCAGCCTTTTTTACAAAGCCTTACTCTCTGAGAAATACATCGTCTGTATACAAACTGAAGAGCATAGGAGACAAGATCCCTGTCTTACTCCATTTGTTACAAAAAGTGGTTTAGATGTTATAGATCCTCATCTAACTTTCATAGTTTGCTGCAAGTACCAAAAAATGCATGATGTGAATTACATAGGGAGGTACACCTCTTTGTCCCAACTTTTCAAACAGTTTGCCATGGTTAATGCAAACTGTTATAATGCACAGATATAATGACAGCTAAAACAAAACCAGCTACTGTATAATAGATTCTCAAGGAGAAAGTTACCCGCGACCCCTAACGGGATTAAGCGGTAGAAAATGAATGAATGAAAGGAGAAAGTTTAACGGCCCTGGCTCAGCCACTGAGTTAGGACAAGTTGTATTTGAAAAACAGTTAAACAAAGCACTTACCTCTGAGAGAGAAGCCCATGGTTCTGGTCAGATCTCTGTGTGTTGGACCGGCCGCTCCCAGCTGCACCAGCGACATCACCGCCGCTCACTCCAAACGGAGAGAAGACCAGACTGGAGTTGAGCTGGTCCTGGGTCAGTCCAGAGAAAACCTTAAAGCCAAAGTCTGTCTGCGCGGTCCAACAGAGAGCCGCGCACCAAGGCCACCGGGATCAGCAACAGCAACGCCAACATCCTGAACAGAGAGAACAGAGAGGAGATTAGAGCAGAGGACGTGATTGGCTGTGTCTTTTGTTCGCTCTGTTGAAGTATCTAACATGTCGGCTTGTCTGTCTCGTGGGGTGATCTCAAACAGACATAATGACAGTCTAAGACTGATCTCGAGACCACTTTTTTAAGGTCTTGGACTTCAGACTCAAGCGCATTTGGACTTTGTCATGTACTCGGTCTTGTCTTATCTTGGACTTTGTCATGTACTCGGTCTTGTCTTATCTTGGACTTGGTCATGTACTCAGTCTTGTCTTATCTTGGACTTAGTCTTGGACTCTGTCTTGTCTTATCTTGGACTTGGTCTTGGACTCTGTCTTGTCTTATCTTGGACTTGGTCTTGGACTCTGTCTTGTCTTATCTTGGACTTGGTCTTGGACTCTGTCTTGTCTATCTTGGACTTGGTCTTGGACTCTGTCTTGTCTTATCTTGGACTCGGTCTTGGACTCGGTCTTGATCTGTCTTGTCTTATTTTGGACTTGGTCTTGGACTCGTCTTGGACTCTGTCTTGTCTTATTTTGGAATTGGTCTTGACTCGGTCCGGGACTCCAATCCTTTCTTAGCGCATGCCACAATAAAATCATGTTTACAATTGATAATTGGTAAATTTCAAAGATAGTCTTGATCTTATCTCAATCTCAACCTATAAATGTCCTGGTCTTGTCTCGGTCTTGATCTTGGAAAGGTCTAGGTCTCAATCATTGCGATCTTGACCACACTAAGTTATATATTTCTTTCCTATTGACCTGCAGAGTCACATGTTAAATCAAATGCACGTGACATAAAAAGAACCAAAGCATTTATCTTTTGCAGCGAGAAAGCTGGATTTAACGGAGATTACATTGTGAACAGAGCGATTGTAAAGAGTTGTTTTGTCTCTGCGTTGCCCACCCAGTCGGACCTGAGCCCAGTCATAACAGTCAGACCAGAACATCTCACGGTTTGGAGAAAGACAAAAACGTAAAGAAGTAAATGTTAAGATTAAACAGTCTTTAAATAGAACGTTCTGGACTCCACACGTCGCCGACATGGAGACCACACACGAGGTAGTGTTAAAACAGAGAGGTTTGCCAAAGAAATGGTGTGAAGTAGATAAACACAATGTGGTGGATAAAACAGACACAGATTCTGCAAAATCAGCTGCTTTGAGTGTTTAATCCTGTTCCGTGTCACAAACTCAGCTGGAGTCGTGTCTGAAATACTACTCTCTATGTTTTGCGTTGTTCCTGTCCTTCCAAAACACTACAGGGCACAGACACTTTAAGAATCTCTAATGCTTCCCTCCTCACAGGAACCCACACTCTCCTGAAAAGATACATTTTGCGAATGTTAAGCTTCACAGGACGACTTTATGTAGTGCAACATTTTGTGTTGATGTTCGTAACATAATTGTTGAGACCTGTATTTCAGTCTTACTTTGGAGAAGCTTGCAGTGTGCAGTCAAAAGTATTTGCTTACTTTTCTGCAAAAATTGTCACAAACAAAGCCACTAACACAACTTATTACAATATTTTTCTATTTCGCAACCAAAATCACAATAATGTGTTCTTTCCAAAATGTATATCACTGCAGATGCCAATAGGGATGCACCAATCCAGCTTTTTTAGTTCCGATACGCTTTCAGAGACTAACTCCGCCCACAACTGAACCCCAAACAGGCTCGCAAAAGTGGGAGATGCCTGGAGGCCTTTGAAGAGACGCCCAGTGGGTGTGAACAGACTTTGATTGACAGGACCAAATATGAACAGCGGTCCTGGTCCTGACGTGAGGTTTGCAGCGGAGGGAGCTGTACAGCAACAGCACCAAGTCTTTGCTTACTTGCACGTAAAGATTTTTTTATATTTGCTTTGTCAATCATACGTATGAAACCTTTGCTTTAGGCCGCTACATAAGTGCATGAGCCTATTATGTGAATATGTTCTAAAAATGAAATCGAAAATGAAAAACACAGGCTCGAGTTTCAAACCAGCGCATCATTGAACTAGTGGTGGCACAACGCACCTCTCGCTCAACAAACTGAGCCAAATGACGGCTGATGTCATTATGCAGCGGGTGATCTCTTTTCAACTCTCCTCAGCAGCGGTGTCAGAGGGAGGAGTTTAGATAAACCATCTGGGCGGCTCATCTGCCTCGTCAATACATGTGACGTCAGAGGGAAACTGAAAATGCACTGACAGCGTTTGCCCATCATGACAGTACAGCCGCGGTTTTTACACACATAACTGCAAAATAAACGAGTTTGCCCAAAATGTACAAAAAAAGGCCTGGAAACAGTAGATAATTCAATTTTGACTCCATATACACAGTCTGACAGTGAAAAAAAGTTGATTCTGAGTTTAGTTTCTCTTTAAGTATCTGCCGATACTTGATATCAACCGATGCCAATGTAAGGACTGAAATGTCTGTTTTCTTCTCAAAACATAAGACATTTGGTCATATTGAGTCATGTAATGGTTATTTATAGTGCAAGCCACAATTTAACAACTTAACCTGGATAGAATGTCCAATAATATGAGACGTTCTGGTTCAACATCTTAAATTTATTATGTCCAATTAAAGGCACAACTATAATATCAGCTGAACCGATATCATGGAGCCGATACCAGGTCCAGCAAAATGTCCTGGACCGATATATTCAATCCCAGACATGTTTCCATTAGCCTGGGTCCCTCAGACCGGTTCACTTTGGAGCGGTTTGGTCCACTGATGTTAATGATGGTGAGCAGCTGACGTCACTCACACATTACACAAAAATAAAACGTTGTCTTGAAATGAAAACAGCTTCCAAATAAATAGCTCTAGTGAATCCAAACCTGTTCACGTGTCAAGCCAAGATCTGCAGCTTTCATTTCATGGAGTTTTAAAGGTCCTATATTTTTCATCCTTTATAATGTTGTGTTATCATCAACACATACCTTATGTTGTGTATTGCTTCGACCACAACCATTTTGACACATAAATTCAGAACGTCCAGGGTGTATTCTTTCCTCAGACTGAAAACAGGCTATTTCTCCTCATGATGTCATTAAGTGAAAGCACGGGAAGTCCCCTGTTGTGTTTTGGACTCCACACTAGAGTCAAATGATCGCTTTCTTGGCCTTGGATTTGCTAACCTTACAAACTTGAAGCTACAGTTATTGTATTAACATTATTTAAACTGCTCCACTTCACAGTTCAACACAAGATACTGAAGCCTTTTTTATGGAAATCTCAACCAAAAAAAAAAGGCATCAACATAAAGTTCTTCCAGAATGTTATAAAGTTCAATCGAGGCTAAAGTTGCAGTTAAATGAAAAAACAAACAAACTACCACTTCATGACATCACAAAGTGGAACAGAATCTTTTATTTTTGAAGAAGTAGACGGTTAACCCTAGAACACTATCGCCGGGTAAATTTCACCTGAGCAAATGTATTTACATGATTTTCAATATGTTGTATTTTTCTGAGTGTCATGAGTCCCTGGAGCTTCACCATTGTTTTTGACTCTATGAAGGTGTTTCCCCAAAGCCCACTTTCTCCTACAGGCTTGCTTTCGGGTGATTTTCACCCGGCGATAGTGAAAGAGGGTAATGTACGTTTTGGGTGGATTTCACCACTGATAGTGTTAATGTTTAAAATCAAGCTACTGTATTCTGCCACATGTCGAGGGTGACAACATTCAAGTTTACCTTATTTTCACCATATTTACTGTCCCTGGTCAACTCCAGCTCATTCTGTGGCAGGATTAGTGTCTCTGACATCTCAGCTAGTGAGTAACACAGGTTGCTTTCGAGTGATTTTCACCCGGCAACAGTGAAAGAAGGTAATGTACGTTTACCTTTTTTTTTTTTTTTGCCAAAAGTTACATTATGTAGCTAGCTATTTATATGAATTATGAATATATATCACAAAGTGGTGTTTTCAAAGTGAATTCTTTGGGTGAAAACAATATTTTAATCAAGTGGTCATTTTTACACAATGAAAAAATACCAAGTTTTTGTTCCTCTCTCCTGTAGCTGTTTGCGTGCAGGAGTCTTTCCTTCACCAGGGAAGTCTCACATGTCTCAGGAATGACTGGACCAAAGATCAAGTTTCCTGTTTCAGTATTTTTTTTTTTTTTAGGAATTTTTTGTTCTCAAAATCCAAATTTTTCAGTAATTTTCCAGCATGTTTAAAGGATCTTCCTATATTTTTATTTTCCATTTTGTTACACATAGCACAGTTGAAAATAAAAGAAAACCACTCTAATTTATCAAGTGTTGTCATATTTTGATCTATTTTTTATGACAAGTACTTTTTTTGGGTATATTATATCGGGTGAAAATTACCCGGCAAAAGTGATGGTGTAACTTTTTACAGCGAAAGTGTTCTAGGGTTAAACCAATCTTGGAATACTTTGGCACAATACGGGACCTTTAAGCAGGACTTCAACTATAGATTAAGCTGATGAGGTGATTTATGGAGTGATTTATGGAGTTAAAAACAGCTCTACTTACGACGCCACAGACACATTTCTCATAACTCTTTTCGTGTCTCCAGGTCATGTTTTCTCTTCCTGTAAGTGAGAGTAGAGTTATAAAACAGGCAGCAGCAGGTCCTGAACCAGTCTCTGTTCTGTTCTGTGGTTTTCCCATCAGGCCGTGAGCCGTGGGGTAAACACACTCTGACGTCTGCAGCTCTCCACATGTTCACAGGGAAAGGACTTTTTTTCCACTAGAGGCATGACTCAATCACACTGGCTGCAGAAATACTCCCAAACATGAACACGGAGCATTCATGAACACAAAACCGCAGGAGAAACAGCTCAGTGTGAGGTACATGAGCTGCTGAGTCAGTCTGGAGGAACTTTCTGTGTCTCTGTTCATCCACAGTGAGAGGAACGAGCAGGATTTCAACATGATTCACTCGGAAAATGTGACGTGATCTTCAGCTAAGTCACAATAATGACCAAACTGCTTAAACTAATACTGCAAAAACATTTTTTTTCCTTCATGTTTTAAGGAACATTTATGTGTTGCAGTAATATACTGTATGAATGTTTGCATAATTGTAATTCCATTTAGTCCACAAATATTTCTTCTGATTATTACAAGTGCATCTATTTTATTATTCATTCATTTTCTACGTTTAATCCGCGGGTGACTGGAGCTTATCCCAGTGACTTTGGGCCTTAGGCGGGGGAACACCCTGGACAACTCGTCGCAGACAGACAAACATTCACTCTCTCAGGTAAATTTACTGTGAAGCCCAATGAACTTAAACATGCAGGTTTTTGGAGGAAACTGGAGAAAACCCAGTGACACGGGCAGAACATGCAAACTCCACCCAGAGAGATCGTGAGATGTTCATCTGGTCCGACCCGGGAGTCGAACCCACGACCTCCTTATTAGGAAGACAGAGCTCTAATCACTCTGCTATCATGTAAACCTCATCTATTTTAATAAATATAAAATATAAAAACCATCAGCGAATTGCAAATTAGACAAAGTCAAGTGTTTTAAACATGTTAAAGGTGCACCGTGTGACTTTCTGACCAAAATAGACTTGAAACAAAGCATCTTTAGTCATTTAGATGCATCTGTTTTAGTACATAACTAATAAAAATGTTTGTATTTACTTTGCTCAGGCTTGGATGACAAAATGGACCATAATTGGCCCTCCAAAGTATTTCATTTGGCCTGAAAGGAGGTGCTGAGATTTACAGTAGTAAGAATACGAATAATTTCCTAAAGAATATTTTAGGTTGAAAATATTTTCAAAGGGGGTGCACGGTAGCCAAGTGGTTAGAGCTCTGGCTTCCCAATAAGGAGGTCATGGGTTCGACTCCCGGGTCGGACCATATCAACATCTCATGATCTCTCTGGGTGGAGTTTGCATGTTCTCCCGTGTCACGTGGGTTTTCTCCGGTTTCCTCCCACCTCCAAAAACATGTATGTTTAGGTTAATTAGGCATCACTGTAAATTTCCCTTAGTGATGAATGAGAGAGTGAATGTTTGTCTGTCTAACCCCCCCCCGCCTAAGGCCCAAAGTCACTGGGATAGGCTCCAGTCACCCGCGACCCCTAACGGGATTAAGCGGTAGAAAATGAATGAATGAAAATGAATGAAGATTTTCAAAGTTTCAAAGCCATCATTGCTTAAGAATATTTGCTTAAAAATCGTGTCAGGAGAACTTGAATGATCATTTTCTGCTCAAAACAACCAGGTTAGTCACATTTCTTACTGCACTGGCAATTATTTCACTTGTCACAAAGACCTCAAAATAAGCTAAATGTTCCTACTTTTTGAAATGCCTTTTTTGCAGTGTGACAACCCATGCACCTTTTAATACATTTTGAAATCCAACAATTTACTTTAGGATGAATAGGCTAAGTATAAACGCTGCTTCTTGTTAAATTGTACAACAAAAGTTAATGCAGAATGTCATTTTACAGTGACAGAAAAATGCATTTAAACGATTCATTTTACACTTGTATTTTTGTTCTGTAGATATTGTAACTTTACCTATTACCATTATAACAACTAGTACATCATGTCCATGTTTAAGTTTATTCAACACTGACACATTTGTCTGCAGTAATCTTTCCTCCATCACAAAAACACATAAGAAAAAGCTGCGTTTCTATGGCAACTTTAGCATCTTTCTGCAATATTCAAGACAGTTTTGACGCTTTATAAACTAAATCATCTATGCACAAAGTAAATAAATAAACAGATAAATAACTAAAAGTGTTCTTACCTGTGTTTTTTAGTTGTTTTGGGCGAGTTCAGTGGAGCTTGTCACGTCTGAAGCGTCGGATTCGTAAATGTGTCAGTGTCAGAGGTTTGTGTGTTTTATAAGAGTCCTGACAGGCTCCTCCCCCTTTCTCTCTCTCTCTCTCTCTCTCTCTCTCTCTCTTCACACTCTCTTACTGAAGATGATGTCATGGCTCTGTCTGGTTCCACTTCCTCTACAGACCCCCCCCCCCCTCTCTCTTTGTTTTCTTCTCCCTTCTTCACCTCAACTACTTTCTCTTCTCTTCCTTGCCTCTCTCTCTTTCATTCCTCTCGGTTCACTCTCTCCTCTCCCCCTTTCTTCCTGTCTCCTCACTTTTCCTCTCTTCTCCTTCCTCACCCTTTTCTCTTTCTTTCTTCTCTCTTTTTACACTCTTCCACTTTCTCTGTCTTCTCTAACTTTCCCATTCTCTTTTCTCTCTCTCCTCTCTTCCTCTGATCCCCTTCTCCTTTTTCCTTCTTTCTCCCCTCTCTCTTTCCTTTCTATCTTTTTTTCTCTCTACTCTAACTCTTACCTTACCCCTCTCTCTCCCATCCCCTTCTCCCTACATTCCTCCTTTCACTCTTTCTGATCTCTCTATAATTCCTCTCTTCTTCATTCCCTTTCCCTCTCTATCTCTCTCTCCCTCTTTTATCATGACACAGACTTTCTCTCTCTATCACCTCTTCCTCTTCTCTCTCTGTGTCTCACTCCCCCTTTCTCTTTCTCCCTCTCACTTCTCTCTTTCTCTTCTCTCTCTCCCTCTCTCTCCACCATCTCGCTCTCTTTGCCACCCACCCTCTTTTATCACAACAGACTTTCTCTCTTTCCCTCTTCTCTCTCCGCTCTCACCTCTCTCTCTCTTCTTTCTCTCCCTCTCCTTTTTCCTTTCTCCCTGTCCACACTCTCCCTCTCTCTTTCTCCCTCTCCCCCTCTTTTATCATGACACAGCCTTCTCTCTTTTCCTCTCTTCTCTTCTCTCTCCATCTCTCTCCTCCTTCTCCCCTCTCTCTTTCTATCCCCTCTTCCTTTGCTGTCTTTCTCTCTCTCGTGCTCTCTCTTCCTCTCCCCGCTCTCTGCCCCCTCTCTCCTTTCTATCTCCCTCTTTCTCCCATTTCTCTTTTTCTCCTCTTTTATGACACAGACTTTCTCTCTCTTTCCCTCTTCCTCTTTTCTCTCTGACCCTTTCTCTTGCGCTCTCTCTCCTCCCCCTCTCTCTCCCTTCTCTCACCTCTCCCTGTCTATCTTCTCCCCCTCTTGACACAGCCTATCTCTCTCTTCCTCCTCTCTTTCTCCCCTCTCTCTCTCCATCCCTTTCTCTTCCCTCTCTCCTCTCTTTCTCTCTTGCTCTCTCTCCCCTTCTCTTATCATGACACAGACTCTTCTCTCTCTGTCTCTCTCCTCTCTCTCCCTTTCTATCCCCCCCTCTCTCTCTCTTGCACTCTCTCTCTCCCTCCCTGTCCCCTGTATCTCTCTCACTCTCCTCTTCTCTTCCCTCTCTCTCTCCTCCCTTTTTCTCTCACTCTCCCTCCCTTTCTCTTCCCTCTCTTCCCCTCCCATTCTCTTCCCTCTCTCTCTCCCTCCCTTTCTCTCTCTCTCCCTCCCTTTCTCTTCCCCCTCTCTCTCTCCTCCCTCTCTCCTCCCTTTCTCTTCCCTCTCTCTCTCTCCTCTCTTTCTCTCTCCCTCCCTTCTCTTCCCTCCCTCTCTCTCTCCTCCCTTTCTCTCTCTCTCCCCCTCCCTTTCTCTTCCCTCTCTCTCTCCCCTCTTTCTCTCTCTCTTCCCCTCTCTCTCCCTCTCTCTCTCGCTCTCTCTTCCCTTCTCTTATCATGACACAGCTTTTCACTGTCTTCCCTCTTCCTCTTCTCTCTCTCTCCCTCCTTTCTATCTCTTCTCTTATCATGACACAGCTTCCCTCTCTCTCTCCCTCTCTCCCTCTCTCCCTCCCTCTCTCAGGAAAAGCCTCGTCCTCAGATAACAGCCTGAATCATTGGGAGAATGTGACACAGCGGGAGAGTCGGAGGACATTCCTACAACATCCGTCTGTCCTGATGAAAACACAGCTAATTTAAGCCACATTTTCACTTCGTTCAGTCACTTCCTGTCTGGCGTAACTCGTCTGTCATCTCTTCTGCAAACGGAAAGTCTGTCCAGAGTTAAAATACCTATGACAAGGCTTTATCTTTGTCTATTTTTAGCTTCAGTCGGAGGATTGAATCGAGGAAATTCTCAGTCATTTTGATCACGTAAAAAAACAGGAAATTCTACTCGCAAAAAAATACCAACCAGTTGTCTGTTTGTTATCTGTTACAATTCTCCCTGTTAATTTACGTTTTTGTTCCATAAAACTATTCGGGCCAAAAAACGAAAGAATAAAAATAAGACTAAAGCCATGTTACCTTCAGGTTAAAACAGGTTTAAGTCCACAGAGTTTCACTTCAGTCTGTCAAAAAATTCTATACTTTTCTTCTTTCTAAAGACAATTTATAATGAACTAAAGAGTAGATTTACAAAGACTAAAGCAGAAGATTAGAATTATTATTTTAGCAAACCTTAGTGTGATTCTCAGGCTGTTGCAGAAGTTTCAGGAGCAGCTATTCTTTATCTGAAAACACACTTCAAATGTAAATCATGTCAAACACAAATGATTATTTGTTCAAATCCACTAAAACATGAGAATAGTTTCAGCTCTGACTCAGTTCTGTGGGAAACACCAGGGGCGACTCGTCAATAGGGCGATAGGTGCGACACACCGCCAACAAAAAGAGGAAAAAATGAGCGAGGTGTGTAGTTAAAGTTGATCAAAACTGACTAAAACCTGATTAAAATGCCTTTAAACATCCTTGTCCAATCAGAGAAGCTTATTTTCGTCTGCCGGTACATAGCCCCGCCTCTTTTGGTGTGATCTCAGCCTGACTTCAAATCGCACCCACTGCTTCCATTGAATCTAATGTAAGAGCGCTTTTCTCTAAGTTTCAGCCTCACAATGTAAACTAATGGAACTCGCGGTGCTTGCGCCAACGCTGCGTCGTCACGTACGTCTGCGTGACGACGCACGTTCATCTGTCAGTCAAACAGAGAGCGCGGCTGGGCTAGTGCTATAGTGATCCAACTCGGAATATTCGGCACCAAACAAGCCGTTTATAACAGCTACGACCCTCGAGGCCAAATTTAAACATCAGACACGTTACAACAAAAGGTGGGAGATGTATAATCCTGTATTTTTTTAATCGATCAGAGTTGTGTATTTTCTGTTCTTGTTTTCAACCATGTCATCCATGTCCATGTTTACTGTGGCTCTCATGCTGGTTTTATTGTCTTAAATATTAACAAATAGATATGTTTGTATAAATATAAAGCCTGCTTATGCATATGTGACCGGTTGGGTTTTTGCCTCTCTGCGTTGTGTTGTGTCCTGAGCGGGAGTCGAACCCGGGTCTCCCGCGGGGCAGTCAGCCGACAAACTCATTGAGCTAAAGGAACGCTCCCCTTAGCTCAGTTGTTTGTGGCTTCTTATACCTGAGGGGAGTGAGTTTATCCCATACCACCACACACTTCTCCATCCTGGTACCTCGTGTGGGCCTACACCGGTTACACATATTCCTGATCTAGATCTTTATTGTATGGTTTTATCGACATAAGCTGGCCACATGCCATTTGATTACACATGAATGACACCTAGTGGTGTAAAATAAGACTATATTATATTGATTGGACAGACTTTCTCTCTTTCCCTCTTCTCTCTCCGCCTCTCACCTCTCTCTCTCTTCTTTCTCTCCCTCTCTTTCTTCTTTCTCTTTCTCCCTGTCCACTCTCTCCCTCTCTCTTTCTCCCTCTCCCCCTCTTTTATCATGACACAGCCTTCTCTCTTTTCCCCTCTTCCTCTTCTCTCTCCATCTCTCTATCCCCCTCTTTCTCTCTCCTGTCCCCATTTCTCTCTTTCTCCCTCTTATCATGACACAGACTTTCTCTTTCCTCTTCCTCTTCCACACTTCCCACACTTTTTCTGTTTCTCTTTCCAATAGACAATATAATATAATTGTGGGCATTGGGTTTTGATACCATAGCACCCCCATAGAAATTAGTCAGGAGCCGCCACTGAGAAACACTCGTCCAGACAAAGTATTCAGACACTTTTGGTGTTAAAAATGACATTTAAATGAATCATTGATAACATGATCAAACAGTTCACTTGTTGTAGCTAAATATAAAAACAATGAAGGAAATGTGTTTTTACGCACCACCAGAACAGGCCTATTCAACTTAAGGCCCGGGTGCCAAAATCGGCCCTTCAAAGACATGATCCGGCCCTCGTACGTTTTCAAAAAGTTACAAAAACATATTTTCTTTGTTTGTAGATTTAGTTCTGGGTAATTACTCAAGAAATAGTGTCAAACTTTCATTTCCTAATGTGTCAAGTCAAGTATTTCTGCTAAAAAGTCACAAACATAAAGTACAAGCGGCGATTAAAAAGAGCGACCAGGCAGAGCAGGCGTTTTCTCATAAATCACAAGTTATGTCATTAAACGTTTTGAAGCTGGGATTTCTCCTCCATTAACCGAGGCGTTAACTCTGGATCACAAACAGACAGAAGAGAGGATCAAAGCCGACTTTAAACAGACATTACGTCACTTTTATTTGGTTGAAGATACAAGACGAGCTGTTCTACTGCGGTTTCACTCAGACGTTTGAACTGTCCGTGAAGCTGCTTCTTGTGATGTTCTCGTGTGGAAAAGAGCTTGAATTTACAACAGAAGTACCACTTAAGATTATTAAGGACGCCCAAACGTGGATGTTAAGCAAATAAATCTGTTTAGTATACTGATAATAATTACTTATATGGTCTTTTTTTATTATGCTGCTGTCCAAAATGCTTCGAGTAATGCTTAAGAATACATAATTTACTGTAAAACATATTAATCTGAAAATCATTCCAAGTACTCCCTAAGTGCCCTTTCACTTCATCTTCAGCACACAAGCTAACCTCCAAACTAAGACTAGTGCTGCGTTTAGACCAGACAGCGTCAGAGCGTCCAAACAGTCAAGTTTACATGTTAAAGGTGGGGTAGCTAACTTTTTTAGTTGTAAATTAGTAAATTTTGTACTTTCGACTAAAAGTATATAGTAAATATGGCACTTTGTGAAACTCTGAGTACTGTCTGAACTGAATAATAAAGAATTTTAGTTCTAATCGGGAGCTGAATGCTGCGCTCTGATTGGCTGAGCTTGGGGCGGTCACTCCAGTTTCACTTTGTTGTTTGTAAAAAGATGTTTATAAGTATGGGACGAGATCTCGTGCCGCGAGATCTCGCGAGATCAAACTGTCACGATACTGTGCGCACACGTACTGATCTGTCTCATGAGATTTTTCCATGATCATGAAATTAAGTTTCGTATCTTTGAGCAGCTGTAGTAAATATTCTCCTCCACACACAGACTTGTAGCGACTTATTATGACAGAAAACAGTCTAAACTCTGTCTCAGTTTTTATTTCGTAAAGATAGGACCAATATTGACAGATTAGTCCTAAACATTGTAAAAGTTAGCACGAAAAATATATAATCGTCAAATATACGCGCGGACATCGCGGGAACAGCGCGGTGTTTTTCACTTAAACATAGTTTAAAATAGATCCACAAAGAGATATTTTGGCCTATATCATCAATAACTGTAAAAAGTAGGAAAGTCTCCTCATCTGTGTGTGTCTGGTCCTGTCCAGCCCGATCTCACAAGAAAGCGTACATATACCACGACATAACGCAACATGTAAATTGCGTATGATCAGCACGAGTTTAAGGCTCTTTTGTGTAATTATAGTACGCGTCACAGTCCCCGTTCATTTCAATGGAGGTTGTTAAGAAGTGTTCTTATTCATGAAAATGAACAAAATCCTACATCTAATCTTAACCTGCCCCAAGCCCCAACCCTAATCTTAACCATTTTAGTAACTTTTTGCCTGAACTTAACCGTTTCACCTGAAGAAAACGTCTCCACGTGGCTTCAACCAAATCTCGTGTCATTTTTACGCTTTTTCATATCGTGCTATATGTACGGCGTAACATATGTACGCAAAACAGGACTGATATCGTGCTAAAAATACGCTATTTTTGTGTCGTGCTAAATGTACGCCTTCTTGTGAGACCGTGTTGTCCTGTCAGCAGCGGCAGCGCTGTGAAGCAGGAGAAAGGGGGCGGAGCCAGAGCTACACACGGAGGAGTGGATCAATTTCAGTCAAAACTGAGATCGTTCAAATAATAAAAATCCAAGGTGATACACATAATGAAAGGTAAAGCTAAACTAAAAGAATATAAACTAACAATAATAAATAATACAAATCAAATTTTGTAATTCCCCTTGTTTAAATTCTAAATTGAAACAATTAATGCAAATTATTTAAAAATCTTGTCTCGTCTCGATCTCGCGGACCCAATCTCGTGGCTCGTCTCGTCTCATGAAAATTCTGTCTCGTCCCATCCCTGTTTATAAGCCATAAATGCAACAAAAATGAATACCTGTTGATATTAAAACCCCTTCTCATTCTGGTGTCCCTCCGAAGGGCCCTCCTACTTTTTCTTTAAAAATTCCATTTTGTTGAGTGTCTGATAAAAGCTTACTATGAAGCACCTGGAAAGGTTAAATATAAAAATACCATTGTATTCCTTTTATTTAGAGCAAAATCAGTCTCTGGGACGATCCAGACATTTCAGCTCTAAGCCTCCAAATAAAAAAAATCCTCATAAAATCAAAAATTTTAATAGGACTTTTGTATTGGCTCCGCCTAAATTTTTTTGAGTAATTTTGGGTCCTAAAACTCATTTTTACCTCTGTTGCCTTCAGCTTTTACAGAGGAATTGTCAAAACCCCAAATATGCCAAATCTATAGTCATTTATGTCTCACCTGTCAACACCAGCTTTACCAATCCTTTTATCTACTAAAAAAATTTTGGCGGAATTTAGATTTTGTTTCTCTTTTGCTTGGAGAAAGTTCTCACTTCTGATGAGAGCCTGTTGGACATCAGAAGCAAAAACTACAGAGATACAGCTTTAAAAAGACTCCAGCCAGTTTTAGTTTAAATTTTTACCAGTTTTAGTCAGGCGTGTGAAGAAAAAAAGGCCGGAATGAGAAGGGGTTAACCATGTGTCTAAGGATTTAGGAGAGAAAGGTGTCAGATGTAAAACCTAAATCGTGTTGCAGTGTGAAAATCAGCTACCCCACCTTTAAATAATGTAAACCTGCGTCTTGAGGCATCTATAGGGCGTTGAAATTCGCTTGTTCAGGCGTCTGCTGGCGGCGTGTCTTGTGAAGTGGACGCTCAAACCTGCGGCGGACGCTTTGGCCTCATCAGGCGTCAACACCCGAGTTGGGCTCTGCTGAACCTTTGAGCGTCGAACCAATCAGACACTGCTCTCCTGTGACGTAGTGAGATGCCGTTCTCACATCAAGGGACAGAAAGACCGTTTACTGAAGTATTTTAATAACTTTTATTAAAGAAAAGTCGCTTGTTTTGGGGCTTTTTTCAAAGGCTTGGTCGCTCGTTGCTCTGAAAATCTGGCAACACGACAAAACAAACAACATGGACATGATCTGGACCATGGACATATAATTAGTAGACGCGCAGTCCGACTCTGATGCTATCGAACGCTTAGCATCTGAGCTAGTCCGGTAAGATTTAAGCTAGTCCGGAGCGTTCTACTGTTTATTTTCCTATAGCCGTTAGCATTAGCCCGCAAAAAACGCAAGTTATGAAAGATCCAGAGAGTGTCAGCTACAAACCTACAGACCACATGGAGCAGAGGTCAGAGCCTTGTTACAAATTATTGTTGAGTTGACAAACCTTTTAGTTTTTTTGTTGTAGGTAAAATGTGTGTATAAAACTGCTAACGGCTAACAAACTTATGCATCTTTTAAGACTCCAGTGATCACCAAACGTCCACTTTTACATGTTACTAGTGAGAAAAGCAGAGGAATGACATAAATAACACCAAACAAAGTTATAGCTAACCCACTTATGTGGAGGCCTCTGTCACATCAGTGATGGAGCATTTCCAGTCTAAGAATATAGTAGTTTGAGAAATACAATTTCACATCTCCAAAGTTGTTTAAAGAAACTTCATAAGACACAAATCAGTCCGTTTTGCTCATGGTTTTGCTGAAATCGCTTGTTTAAGCTCGTTTTATCCATAAAAGTGCAACTTCTGCCATTGACTTCAATTGACTTGCGTCATCATCTATACCAGAGGAATATGGCGTTGCGCTGTCCGTGTTATGGCAACAGTGCGGAGCCGCGAACTTCATGTCTACTAATTATATGTCAATGAGCCCGTTTACATGAGCACGAATAACCTGGTTATGAGCAGTATCCTGGTTATGACAATAATCTGGTTATAGTGTTTACATGCGCTCAGAGAAACCTGGTTATTCATGTTCCTGTTTACATGAGCACTGGGAGTATCCTGGATATTCAGACTGGTAACTTTGGCAACGACACAGATAAGGCAGGAACTATGCATTTATGAAACTTTGCTAATGTATGGGTTTAAACATGTTTTCAGCAACAAACTGACAAAATACAACTAAATAAGAACATAGCCGTGGGAACATATTTTGCTCAGGGGGTGCTGAACATTGAGTTACAGACTTGGTCCTAGCGGGTGCATCAATTAGCCTATAATATGTGTACATGTGTTCAGTGTTGGGCAAGTTACTTCAAACAGTAATTAGTTATAGTTACTAGTTACTTTCCAAAAAAGTAACTGAGTTAGTAACTGCGTTACTGAGTAATGAAAGTAACTAGTTACGTAACTATTAAATTACACACCAATCCCAGAAATAGCTTAAACAATAATAATAATTAAACAAGTCTGACCTTCCGATTGTCCAAATTTACTGCAAACAACCAAACTCAACCACCAGCAGCGTTATTTTTCGCTCTTCACCTCCAGCACAGTCACAACAACACAGGCCAACCTCTGGACCAAACAGCACAAGAACCAAACACCCGTGGACAACAGAAGATAATAAACATCTGCACGCTTAAAACAGAGGAGAACCCCAGACAAATAGACAATAAAAATGCGGTAATTATGAGAGAAAAGAGACGACGACTGCTGTAGAATCACTTACTGTGGCTGTGATCTGTAGCTCCAAACACAAGACGTAAACTCCGAACACGCGAGCCGATATGTAAACTCCAAACGCACGTGGCATTCACGCCGTCGTCTGTTTTAACTTCCAAGTAATAAAACGGCAAAATAACGGTATAATACCGTAAAATGAACTGAGAAGATTTCCTTGACGTGTTTTGGAAAAGGAGCACGGAAGACTTGCGTCAAGCTCAACCAATCGACGATGTCGGGAAATTCCCTGCACCCGCCCAGCTCTGCTTCTGATTGGTTACTACTGCAGTTTTAAGCCAATCAGCGCCTCTTCTCTGTCTCTCTCTTCCCCAAACAAATATATATAGAGAGAGATTTAAAAATAAATGTGAAATTTTGACTTTTATTCAAAAATGTAACGTTTTTATACAAAACAAATGTAATATATATTTCTTAAATTATGGTAAGATTTTATATATTTTTTATCAATCCAGCAGGGGTGCTGACGCACCCTGCGCACCCCCCCTTCCCACGGCCTAGAATAAGAACATCAGACTGTAGATCACAGTCTGAGCTTTGGGAAAAGTGATTTTTACAGTGTAAAAATATGTCTGAATTTTAAAGAGTCGGATCAGAGTTACAGCTGTGTTATGTTACAAGTTACTTTATAGTTTTATAATGACGACACATTACAAATAAAAAAAATTATAAATAAGTATCATATGCTCCAAACCCAAATGAGAAAAAGTGCTTTAAAATGAATATAAGAAAAAGAAAATAATAATTTTTAGTCATTTTGGGAAATTTCCTGCTTCTGCCAGATCAGTTCCTTCAGTTTGCACATGCTCAGTTTGGCTCCATTGGCGAGAAACCAGGTTCTGGAGTTTATATGACACAATAATCTGGTTATTATCAGAAAACTGCAGTGAGAATAACCAGGTTTCTCATAACCAGGTTACTGAAACCAGGTTCTGGTGTTTACATGGCACAATAATCTGGTTATTATCAGAATATTCCAGTGACAATAACCTGGTTTCTCATAACCAGGTTATTCGAATAACCAGGTTATTAAAATCAGGTTATGGTGTTTACATGGGCACACACATAACCAGAATATTTAAAAACCCTGATCATAACCGGGTTATTCGTGCACATGTAAACGCCCTCTATGTGTACAGAAGTTAGCATTTTTGAACAATCGCAAGCCCACTGAGATTCCGTGCACACAGCCCATTGTTTTAATGAGAAAAAGGCGTTGCCGCGACGACCAGAACCGGAACCTCAGAATTCCGTCGCCACAGTGACTTCCGGTTCCGTGAGCTTTGTGACATCACACACACATCTCTCTCTCTGCACTGAGGAGACAGAATCAGGCCAGTTCGTCCATAGCGGTCGAAGAGACAAGTCGTACTTCAGCTTAGAGTAGTTTAAGTAGTTTAAACTTTTATTTCTGGGTCCCAACTGTTAAACCGCAAACATGTTTAGGTATTTTGCAAAGGGACCCAGTAAAACGGAGCAAATCCGAGACTTAACAAAGCTTCTGAGAGAAAAAGATTTGATCATCTCAGAACAAAAGACCACGATTAGTTCTCTGCAGGAAAACATAAAAATGAAACACGAAAAGAGTGTGACAAGTGCGCGAATCTAAGACAAAAGCTGCACACGGCCCAAGATAAAATCAAAACTCAAAGGGCTGACTTTAAACAGCTGGCAGAGAAGTATGTAGCGCAAAGTAAAAGTAAGATGGAGCTAAAGCAAGAGCTAAAAGCTAAGTCAGAAGCTGTGTTAGAGTTAACCAAACAGCTAGAGGCGAGCAAAAACTATAATGGTAATAGTGAATCTGAACAGGAAGCTAAAAAAAAAATAGAAAAACAAACAATATACGATGAGTTGCGTCAGACAAAACTAGAAGAGGAGAAGCTTACCTCGTCGCTGCAAAACGTTGAAAAAGAGATTGAAGAAGCCAGTCAACTTGCAGAAAGTCTCCATGAAAAAGTGCAACTGAAAACATTGCACAATAAAATGCTGTCAGATTCACTCGACGAGACTCTAAAAGAGCTCGAAGAAACGAAGAAGAAGCTGCGCGAGAGGTCGGTAGAAGCGGCGAAAGGAGACGAGCGGAGGCAGACGTTTTTAGAGGAACAGCTCAGTCAGTTTTTTAGCGAAAAACACGAGGACAAAGGATTGGCGAAAGCGATTTTTAAAAGTAAATCTGACGTACAGATGGAGCCAGAACCTCAAACAGTATTGGTTTATGCGGGACGGGAAGAAAAACAGCCAAATCCGACGACGCAAAAGGACACGGCGCGAAAGAACGAAGGAGAAAAGAATGCTCCGAAGCCAAGCGCGTCCAAACCTGCTAAAGCGACAATCGCGGACCAGGAAAAACCCGGTTTGGCAAAAAAGCCGGAACCTAAAATTAGTAACGTACAACAAAATCCGACGACCCAAAATAACAACGCGCGAAAGAACGAAGAGTTAAAAAATGCGCCAATGCCAAGCACGTCCAAAGCTGCTAAAGCGACAATCGTGGACCAGGAAAAACCCGGTTTGGCAAAAAGCCGGAACCTAAGATTGGTAACGTACAACAAAATCCGATGACCCAAAAAGACAACGTGCGAAAGAACGAAGGAGAAAAGAATGCTCCAATGCCAAGCACGTCCAAACCCGCTAAAGAGACAGTCTTGGACCAAAAAGCAAAAAAGCCGGAAGCTCAAACTGGTCGAGGAGCGGAAAATTTAAAGCAAAATCCGGCGACGCAAAAAGAAAACGCGAATAGGAACAACGATGTAAAGAACGCACCACAACCGAGCACGTCCCAAGTAATTCCGTCGACGTCGAAAGTAGTAAAACCAGCCGTGACAAAACCCCAAAAAGCTCCGAATAAGAGGCTAAAGTCTATATTAAAGACAAACCCGTATCGACCTAAAAAGTATAAAAAGGGACAGCACGTCGTCGAGTTCGATCTTCTAAATTCAAGAATATACTATTTATCTCCAGAACCGTTTCCTCTCTTTAGTTACCCGCTGACTGATGAAGAAATGGAGAGGTTACGACAACTAAAAGATCGACATAGAGAACAAGACCGAGAACAACAAAGAGAACAACAAAGAGAACAGCAGAGAGAAAGAGAAGAAGCCGAAGCCAAAGAAAAAGAAGAGGCCCTTTTAGTTGCGCAAAATCTCGATGGGGAAGCTAGCGGAACAGCTTCAGAAATTCCAACATCAGAAATTCCAACATCAGAAGTACCGGCGTCTGAAACTGATCCGACAGCCGCGCCGCAAACGCACGATTCCGCGGCTACGCCTTCGTCAACACACCTCGCTAACCCGGAACCGTCCGAGCCTGAGCCGGAAGCACAGCCAAACTCGCGCTATTTGGGTTTGTACGAACAAATGTACCTGACAGGAAGACTGGCTATACTGGCTAGCGAGCAGCTGCCCAATCCGCATTACGTACCTCCTCCGCCGCCGCCGCCCCGACGCAAGAAGCACTAATAGAGAGAGAGAGAGAGAGAGAGAGAGAGAGAGGGAAAGAGAGGGAGGGGGGTGGGTTAGAGAGAGAGAGAGAGAGAAAGAGGAAAAGAGTGAGAAGGAGAGAGTGAGAAGAGGAAAGGAGGAAGAGAGAGAGGGGAGGGAGGGAAAGAGAGGGAGGGGGGCCGGTGGTGGGAGAGAGAGAAAGAGAGAGAGAGAGAGAGAGAGAGAGAGAGAGAGAGAGAGAACAAAAACGTCTCATTTAAAATCGATGGGTGTCGGACCAAATGATTCTTTGATCATTTGGGTCGACGCCGATGCTTTTATTTCGCTCCAACGTCCCTCAAAGACTCAGAATGTTTTAACCTCAGTTTGTGAACTGAGGTGAAAATATTTGGGTCAAAAAAGAGGGATTGTTTTAGATTTAAATTTGGATTCGGACCCTAAAACCTTTGCGTGAAAAGGAGAGCTTAGATTACTTATAATTTAAGAGTTCCTTTGTTTAACCTGGAAATTTTACAGCAAAGAAAAAATAAATAAAGTTATTAATTAGGCCTATTTATGAGTTTTGATGTGTTTTTTACACTCAAGGAAAAAAGAAACGCAACACTCAGTTTTCTGAGTTTTGGGGGGCAGATTAATTGTATTTTTGAGATTTGCCTGTTTCATATTTTACACATTTTTGAGTCCAATAACACAACCAAACAATAGAGCAACCCCCAAACCAAAAGTGTCTGAGTTTCATCAGACTGTCAATAGTTCACTGACCCCCGTTGGCCCTGGACAGAGGTTATTCAGCCTCATGGATCGGCAGTAGTGTCTGAGTTGATCCATTCTTCAGGAGGATGTTCACGTCGGTGGACAAACACACTGAACAGATCCCAGACATTTTCAATGGGACCATTGGGACCAACGACGATGTGAGTGCACCATTCGACCCGAGCTCTAAGCACTGATCCAACATGAGGCCGATATGGTGGAATATCGTCAGTGCGGAGGTGATTAAGGATGGTTCTGGAGACACTGGCCTGTGGTGTGTCCCAATGGTCTGGGCTGTGGACCTGGTGGAGGCTGAACATGTCACGGAGCAACACAGTCTCACTAGATGGCGTACTTTTACCACGACACAAAACAGCGTATTTTGACCACGAGTTCACAGCTGTTTTTAGTACTTATGTTCCGCCGTACATTTAGCACGATATGAAAAAGAGTAAAATGACACGAGATTTTACAGCGTCAAAATAGGACGAGTTTTGGTTGAAGCCACGTGGGACGTTTTCTTCAAGTGAAACGGGTAAGTTCAGGCATAAAGTTACTAAAATGTGTAAGATTAGGTCTGGGGCTTGGGGCAGGTTAAGATTAGAATCAGGATTTCATGAATTTTCATAAATAAGAACACCTCTTAACAACCACCATTAAAATGAATGGGGACTGTGACGCGTACTATAATTACGCAGGACGACCGTGAACTCGTGCTAATCATACCTAATTTACATGTCTAATGTCGTGGTAAATGTACGCTTTCTTGTGAGATCGGACTCCACGGAGATGTGCGGGGCAGTTGGTCTTGTGCAGCGGTCGTTACACGGGGGCCACCAGTACGAGGGCGGTCGTTAGAGGAACCAGTGGCCTGGTATCCAGCCTGTTCTCATGGATAAGCGTGTCAATACCACGCGTGTCATATGAACGCAACTTCTATTTTATGTGCGTGTATTTGAGGCGTTTCTGTCCTAGTTAATTTCAATGGTGAATGGTAAGACGTGTTATTATTCATGAAGACTAACACAATCCTAATCCTAACCTTAACCAACTCCAAGCCTATAAGAGCTAAACTTACCCATTGTTGTAACTTCAGTCAACCACTAGGCGTGTCCAGACCACGCCAGAAAAAACGAGCGTGTAATTGCACGCCAAAACAGGCAGAGGGCGTCGCCGTGACACGCAATTTGTCATGGCGTGCTATTTTACGAAATCCATGAAAACACGTTGTGGTATCGCTCCACAAGACAACTAATGGTAGAGCGGTGACTCCAAACACCCTGGAGACACAATTCAACACCGTCCATACCTCCATCCCTCTCTGGTTGGACAATCGTGGCATCGGAAGAAGTGTGTTTTTGGATTCATTCTGGTGCCTTTTAAGGGTCTTTCACACCAAGTCGATGGTCGCCCGTCTGAACAGCTTGGCAACTTTTGCCGACAGTGGCTCACGTGTGTTTGGTGTAAATGGGTTTGTCGGGGTCAGAGGAGCGGAGCAGGTCGTGGAGGCAGGTTTTTGAAGACTTGCAAGTAAAGTCGGTGTCGCCAGTTGCCGCAAATGCAGCTGTTTGATTGGCCCGTGGCCACAGGAGAACCAGTGAAGCAGTGCGCAGGAATATAGTGCGGAAAACCGAAAAAGACGCTTACAGAAAAACAGTATTTAGCCGAGCATGGATTGTGGTTATTTACACGGCGTCAAACGGGACGTAACTACGAAGGAGAATGGTACTATTTGGATCGAGGAAACACGGGGGAGTTACGGGGACCGCAGTACAAAGGCTGGACTGTGGAGGGAAATACGAGTTGAGCTTAATCCGTGAGGTAAGACTAGAAACATCTGTTTGCCGTCAAAGTTTGACAACTACTACTCACGTCCAACTTATGTTTCGTCATTTTCGTCAAGCGTTACATCACACACATGCTCACTCTGCTTTTGTTTGGCGACTGTTGGCTGTTTGGATCGTGTTTGTCTGAATGTTCTTTCACATCGGTGCGCCCCAAAGAGACGTGAACAGACAGTGCGTTGCTCCTCCTACCGACAGCGACTGGGGTTGTGTTGGTGTGAAATACCCTTTATAGAGAAGACTTGAGCACAGTTAACCAGTGGTAAAAGTCAACTCTGAGTTTCAAACACAGCCTGTCTTCAGCTTACTATGGACTGGAGTGTATTTACTTATGATTTACTTTAATGTTGCCTTGGAGATGCTCTGGGACAATTACTCATCTATTTGTTGGTGGAAAAATCTGCCTCTGTTTCTGATCTTGCGATGCTTCTGTTGCTATTGTTGGATTTTGTTTGCTAAATCAACATCATGTGAAGTCCTCTGAGAAAACTGAACCAAACAAATAAATAATTTTCCACATCAACAACCTCCACTACAAGTTTGTCCTGACTCGACTCGAGGTCAAAAGTTTCTCGTGAGACTTTGCCTGTGACTTTCCCCCCACAAACGTGACTCAAATGTGGTGAATGAGTCAAAAACTGGGGACGGACCAAGAAGAACAGGACGCTCAGAGACACAAACACGTCTTTCAGCTGCTGGTTCTGCTCGGACTAATGCTGGAGTGTGAACCTGAACCAGACCGTGACTAAAGCCGTGTTCACCTGTTCAGACCTGCAGACTTTGCACAGGCGGGGTTTGTTTTGTCGTTGTTTGGTTTACGAATGTCCTCACAAACCCATTTATTACAAAGTGTTTTAAATATTTAGCCGGTTAATTTGGGTTTTATTTACCTCTAGAATAATTTCTACATTCCACACATAATTCCAAGTGTTGCTGTTAGTTTTTTTTGCAAGATTAAACAGATCAAACTGAAAATTTCTATCGTCATAACTGACAACAAAACAAGACATTTATGTGTTTTTTTTGTGTCAAAACTATTGGATTTTCAGTCACTTTCCGCCCTACTGCACATGCTCCTTGCAGAAAGAGACTCTCTCTGTTTGTCACTTTTAAGAGTCGTAGGGTTGAATTTCACTCACAAATGTTGATTTAGCAGCAGAAGTTTTGTTTTCACTAGGCTGTACTCAAAGTATCGATACGGGATATATCGTGACAAGCTGATTGGCAATACGCGCATCGTTACAAAGAGGTGTATCGGGATACGTATCGGCATACTTAAATTCATATAATTTACACTTTTGAAGATGGACTGCAGCTTTTAGGCTGAATCTATTGAGCTGAACAATGGCTTATTTGTAAGAACTTGTGTCTTACATAAAGAGTAGTTAAAAAATACAATTCCTCTGCATTTGACACTTGATAGGTGACATATTAAGGAAATTATATCTGCATATGCGTGTATCAGGATACGTATCGTATCGTGACCTCTGTATCGGGATACGTATTGTATCGGAAGGCTCTTGGCAATACCCAGCCCTAGTTTTCACAGTGATAATTTCTTGACAACTGAGCTTTTTCGACTTTTTTTGTACTGTTTGTGTCTAGGTGTGCGCCCCTCGCCTGTGTCGAGAAATAAAAAATCCCTCTATGGCTAAAAGTAAGTAAGTTTTCTTTATTTGTATTACACATTTCACAGACACAGAGTCACAAAGCGCTTCACAGTGAGATGAACCCCTCCCCTCCCCACTCAGTGATAGTAAGCTTCATTTAGAGCATGATTTGTAACCTTTCTGATATCAAGGCTCAAAATCTATGTAAGATAAGATAAGAAATCCTTTATTCTGTCGTGTGCAAAGCAATCTGGGCCCCAAATTTATATTTACTGAATGTGCGGCCCTCAATGGGGTGCTTGTGACCAAACTTTGGTTAACAATCACTGATTTAAAAGAAGAATGTATCTTATATATATGCAAAAAGGGCTGTTTGCTTTGCCTTGGATCCAGACCCACGCTTCAGCAAACTGCGAAGAGTGGGTCTGGTCACCACGCACCCCGCCTGTGTATCAGGTCAAATCTACATCGAACCGTCCAATCCAAGAAGCGTACATTTACCACAACATTACAGGAGGACACACTGTCAAAAATCCAAAGGCCAAAAAATGTAACTAACTTAAATATTTATGTTGATATAACTTGACAATATGAGTCAAAGATTTTCAACTCTAGGTTATAAAGACAGAGAGAAGAGAAAGAGAGAGAAAGGGAGAGAGACAGAAGAGAGAGAGAGAGGAAAACAGAGACACATGGAAGAAAGAGAGAAAGAAAGGAGAGAGAGAGAGAAAGAGAGAGGGAGAAAGAGACAAGAGAGAAAGAGAGACAAAGGGAGAGAGTGAGAAGAAGAGAAAGAGAGACAGAAGAGGGGAGCGAGAGATGGGAGAGAGAGACAGGAGAGAGAAGAGAGAGGGGGAGAAAGAGAGAGGGAGAGAGAGAGAAAGAAAGGAGAGAAAGAGAGAGAGAGAGTGACAGGGGAGAAAGAGATGAGAGAGAGAGACAGGGGGAATAGAGACAGGAGAGGGGGAGCGAGAGATGGGAGAGAAAGAGAGAAGCAGGAGAGAAAGAGAGAGAAAGAAAGGAGAAAACAAGAGGGAGAGAGTGACATGGGAGAAGAGACTAGCGAAAGACAGGAGAGAGAGTGGAGAGAAAGAGACAGAGAGCAAAAAAAGAGCAAAAGGGGAGAGAACAAGAGAAATTAAGAAAGAGAGGGACAAAGGATATCAGTCAACTCACATACATAAGTTTAATCAACATAAAACTTTAAGGTTAAGTTAAACTGCCTTATATTTTTTTTACAGTGCATGTAAATTACGTATGATTAGCACGACTCTCATCTTTTTTACAGACATGGACCATTCACACAGGACTTGAAACTCAGATGACGTCCGTAGTTATTATTATTTACTCGAGGTCCACACTTAAATATTATGTTGTGCGATTAGAACACGAGACACACTGGGACTCCACTCTAACGGTGTAATTATTCTGGAAATGTCCCGTCGTTACAGTCTTAGGTTTGTTTTGTGTCCCTGAAGGTGCATAACCCGGCTCTGACTCACGTTCTGTTTGTCTCATTCCAAACTTCGACGTTCCTTTGGCTCCTCTGGGAAAATGACTCGGCTTCTCTCTCTCTTTCTTTTTCCACGTTTCCACGGCGACCACAGCGGCGTCCCGGGCTATGACTTCAGCGGGATTTCTGTGACTTCTGCCTTAAATGGGAGAGTTATTTTTACACGAGCGTTGATCACATCCTGAATGAGCTGTTTTTCTGAATTATGTAATGGGACGAATAATAAAGGTTTGTTCAAGTTAAAAGTCACAGACAGATGATGACGTTTGTCTGTTTTTGGTTTAGTTTGGTGTGATAGGACTTGTGGTAAAGGTTTATTGTAGTTTTACATTGGTTAAGTGGGAAATGATGGTGAAAATAATATGTTAAAGTTGAAATAAAAGTAAGATGTTTAAGCTCTTAAACAGAATGTGTCAAAAGAAGAGAGAGGGAGAGAAAAGAGAGAGAAAAGAGAGAGAAAGAGAGGGAGAGAGAAGAGAGAGGGAGAGAAGAGAGAGGGAGAGAGGGAGGGAGGGAGGGGGAGAGGGAGAGAGAAAAGAAATAAAGAGAGAGAGAGAGAAAGGGGGAGAAAGGAGAGAGGGAGAACTAGAGAGAAGAGAGAAAGATAGAAGAGAGAGGGAGAGAGAGAAGAGAGAGGGAAAGAGAGAAAAAAAAGGGATAGGGAGAGAGATAGAGAAAAAAGGGGGAGGGAAAGGGAGAGAGAAAGGAGAGAGGGAGAGATAGAGAGAAGAAAGTGAGAGAAAAGAGATAGGGAGAGAGAGAGAGAAAAGGGGGAGGGAGAAAGAGGGAAAGGGAGAGAGAAAGGAGAGAGGAGAGAGACAGAGAGAAGAGAGAGGGAGAGAGAAAAGAGAGAGGTGGAGAGAAAAGGATGAAAAGAAAAGGAAAGAGAGTCAAGAGAGAGAAGATGAAAAGAGAGAAGGAAAGAAAAAATGAGCAAGAGGAAAGAGAGAAGTGAGGAGGAGAGAAATAAAATGAAAAAGAGAAGGAAAGAGAGAGAGGAAGAGAAAGAACGGGTGAGAGGGAGTGAAAAAGAGGATGAAAAAAGAGAAGGAAAGTGAGAGAGAGGAGAGAGAGAGGGAGAGAAAAAAGAGAGAAAGAGAAGAGAGAGAAAAGAGATAGGGAGAGAGAGAGAAGAGAGAGAGGAAGAGAGGTGGAGAGAAAGAGGATAGAAAAGGAAAGAGAGTCAAGAGAGAGAGAGAGAGAGAATGGGAGGGTGAGAGAGAGAGAGAGAGAGGGGAGAGAGAAGATGAAAAGAGAATGAAAGAAAGAAATTAGCAAGAGGAAAGAAAAGAGGAGAGAGAAAGAGAAAGGGAGAGAAAAAAGAGAGAAAGAGAGAGGGAGAAAGAGAGAGAGAGGAAGAGAGGTGGAGAAAAAGAGGATGAAAAGAAAAGGAAAGAGAGTCAAGAGGAGAGAGAAAATGGGAGGGTGAGAGAGAGAGAAGATGAAAAGAGAGAAGGAAAGAAAGAAATGAGCAAGAGGAAAGAGAGAAGAGAGAGAAGTGAGGAGGAGAGAAATAAAATGAAAAAGAGAAGGAAAGAGAGAGGAAAGAGAAAGAAGGGGTGAGAGGAGTGAAAAGAGGAGAGTGATGAGCAAGAGGAAGGAGAGTGAAAAAGATGAAAAAGAGAAGGAAAGTGAGAGAGAGGAGAGAGAAAGAGAGAGAGGGGGAGTGTTATTAAAAGTCTTCAGTAAACAGTCCTTTATTCCTCTTGATGTGAGGCAGAGCAGCGTCACTACGTCACAGGAGAGTCGTGTCTGATTGGTGAACGCCGCGGTCAGGCCTGGAAAGATCAGCAGAGCTCAACTCGAGCGTCGACGCCTGATGAGGCCAAAGCGTCCGCCGCAGGTTAGAACATCTACTTCACGAGACGCAGCATCGACGCACTGAACGTGAATACGCTGGACATCTCAAGACGCAGGTTTACATTGACTTCACATGTAAACTGGATCCATTAGTTGCTTATCCTTGTCCTTGTTATTACAATCTCTGTAGCTGTTCTACTTTATAATTTGCCCAATTATTATTCTACTTTATTTATGTCCAAAGTCCATTTACTCAGTGTTATGGGAGTGATGGAGCTGATATCACAAAAATATCATTTAGAGCAGAGGCTTTTAACCTTTAGTAACCTGGGCCACAAACCTTTACACTGGGATTTTCAGTTGTCACTTTCTGTCCTACTACTGGGGAAACTTCTTTGAATAAAACAACAAAACAGGACGAGAGCAGCTGTTTGGATCAGGTCTGAACCGGTCTGACAGACGTCTGTCTCCTGAAGCTTGAGACACTGTTTTTCTCGCCGTTTTTTCATCTGAATGTAACTTTTAAGGGTCGAGTTTCATTCACAAATGTTGATTTAGCAGCAGAACTTTTGTTTTCTTACAGTTATAAACTCTTGTAGTTACTGACAACGGAGCTTTTTTGACTTGTTTCTACTGTTTGTGTTGATGAACGGCGGTTCTTTTGGAGGAAGGTTCACGCGCAACTTTGGTTAAGAATCACTGATTAAGAGGAACAATTTATCTCACAAAAATGACTTGTTGTTAAGTCCTTTCCTGCCCTGGGCCCCAGGAAACTAGTCCATTTACCCCCCACAGTCCAGCGACACTGACCACTGCGAGATGTTTGAGGATGGTGGATGTAAAACACACTTTCAGTTCTCTTCTTTAGTCCGGCCCTCAGACAAATATGTCCTACCGGTAACTCTTCTTTAAACAAGATTCCTTTTAAACATCTGTATTAAACATTATTGGCTCATCGAGTGTATTTATCAGTGAGGCATTTATCAGAAGTGTGCAGTGTTTCTTCCAGAGCAGTGAGCCAGACATTCCTCTCGCAGCACAGCACACTTCTGTTTTGGCTCGGTGAAGTTTCCAGGGTGTGTGTTTTACAGAAGCTGAGTAAGTCCCAGTGAAATCTGCTCCGAGGTGACATCATCCACAAACAAACCAGCCCCAGGGACAGAAGTTTCACTGTGAGAGAAGATTAAAGCGCTTTGTTCATGAGGCAGAAGAACCGCAGGAATGTTACAGCGCTTTGGAAAAACTATTACACCAAGTACTTAAGGTTAAATCAAGTTAATGTGAGCACTTTGTCATGTTTATAAAAGATGCACTGTGTGGCTTTATGAAGGTGAAAGGTCGGCTACGCAAATCAGTAGAAACAGAAAGTTAAAACAGTCGCGATTTCAGGACAAATAATAATTGATTTTGTGGCCAATTTTAGTGCAAACTGTCTGTCTCACTACAAAGGCCAGTGTCATTTCTAGACTCCATGGCCCTTTCCCAAACCAGTCCCTGTTCCTTCTCCCAAAGAATTACACAATACACTTCTGTGAGGGAGACTGCTTAGTTCCCTTCATTCGTGTGAACAACTCTTGCGCTCCGTCCGAATTCATCAAATTGTCCCCATAGCTCCTTAAGCCCAAACCGGATACGCGTCACCACACGCCATATTAAGAGCTGTCCGGATTGTCAGTTCAGTTAGGAAGGAGTTAGGAGAAGGAGCCATTATGCTTCCTATCATAGCTCCTTTAGCATAGGAACCACAGAAGCTTCCTAACGACAGTAAGGAGCTATGAGGCATCCCACAATGCACTGCACAGATCGCTCCAAAAATGAATGAATATTTATGACAATATATGATCTGTGAATGATGAGTTTGTAATGAATGAAAAGTTTTACTGCCTCAGACTTTAGACACACGATACATAAAACAAACTTTATAAACTTCGAAAATATAAGGTTTTAGTGCCACATTGCCGCATCTCTTAACACCATTTACGTGTGATGAACCGAAACTTAAGCCACAGGCTCATTTGCATACAGTCCGCTACAGCGGGGGAGAAGGTAAAAGGGAAGACGCGCTGCTGCTGCAAAGCAATACTGGAATATATTTGTCTTTTCTCTCACAGACTGCTGATGGTGAGTCTGTTATATTTATTCTGTCCTGTGCATATATAGGCTACTGTTTGTGCAGAAAAGTGTTGAAGCTTCGTGTTTAAACTTTTTACAAAGATGGCTCAGTCTGAGGTTTATTGTAGTATTTTTATTAAACAGCAGCAGATTCATGTACAAATGCGTTGTTTCTGTAACTGTCGTGTCATTCATATTAGCCCAGAGGTGCGTGTTTGTAGTCCGCTGGTGGATGTTGTAGTTTTTCATAAACAGCTGTAGAGTCGCGTCATTTCCTTCGCTGTTTCCTGCCGCTGGTTAGGACGTTCAGATTCACCAAACAGAGCTAAGGCCTCTTCTCTCAGCTGTCTAGTGCTCTTACTGTTGACCTCGTGACGACCTCCACTGGTAAGGAGCTAGAGGCTAGGAACTAGGAGCTAGGGGCTATAAATTAGGGCTATTCGGAACCAGGGTTGGATTTCAGACACACTTTACTCTCTTAAACTTCTTCTTTGGGACTCTGGAGGCAGCGTTATCACCACCTACTGGGCACATTCAGTGTTTGTCTTGCATTCCGACAAAACATTTAAATATAAAATTCCCTCAAGTTTGTCATCATTACATGAGACCCAAGTGTTTACAGTGAAAGCTCTGCCCTGTAAGTCACAATATCAAAGGTGCTTTATATCTAGGGATGCACCGATTGGATATCGGTGCTGATCCAGGAAATGTTGCTGGATCGGCTGCAAGATATCGGTTCAGCCGATACAGTAGTTGTGTCTTTAATTGGACATAATTAGACAAATTTATTGGCTAGTGTTGATCCAGAATGACTCTTATTATTGGATATTTTATTGAGATTAAGTTGTTAAGTTGTGACTTGCACTTTAAATAATATTTACATAGCACCATATGACCAAATGTCTTGTGTTTTGAAAAGAAAAATAAGGTATTTCGGTTCCAACATTAGTATCGGTTGAAAGTATCGGAATCGGTTTGGAACAGAAAAAGCTGGATCGGTGCATCCCTATTTCTATCCTTATTTCATTTTTAGATCATATTGTCACATGTGTCTGAGAGTTCAGTTGCAAATGAATCCAGCTTGTTTTCTTAGTTTACATGACGATTAAAAATGTCCAGAACATTTTGATTTTAACAGTATTTTTCAGGACAAATAAAAGCAAAACTTGTATCAGTTTAGTTTCTACATTCATTTAAAAATGATTAGTGTTGGAAATTAAATACGTGATCAACTCTGTCACTTTTCTGACATCACGATAGAGGGAGGCTCTAGCCGGTATTCACTAAAGAGAAGAAAAAACTTTTTCTGCGTCAGTGCGCCATTAAGTAAAAGCCATTGAAAACAGGTCGCCATCTTGGACTCATCTTCCAGTTCTAATTATACATATTATACATATTATATATGAGTGGCACCTGCTGTTCACATGCCGTCTCCTACTCACTCTCTCTTTGTGCATCTCTGACAGCACTTGCCTCATGGGAGTGTTTAGGGTGTAGGGAAGTGAGTAGGAAGCCGTTTGGGAAAGGCCCGATGTGACACCAGCGTGCAGTGTCCACTCAGAACTAAGCACTTTTACAAACACCTGCTGCCCTCCTCTTCAAGCCCCAACTTTGCCTTTTTAACCCAAAGCTTTTCAGTGAGTTTGCTGCGTTTGAAATATGTTTGTGGGTGGAGCTTACCCAGGGACGTGCACAGAGATTTTGAAGGGCAGGTGCTCAAACCAGAAAAAAGGGCACTTTCCCATATCGAGGAGACTTAATTTTTAAATTCATAGAAGTATGCATATTTCAAAATAAAATTTTGATGTGTGCAGTCAGAGTTCACTGCAGCTTGTTGCACAAACCAAGTTTAAAACCAGAGTAAAGAACTGTACAGAGGTCATTGTTATTATATGGGGGGTCAGGGGGTCCTCCCCCTGGAGATTTTGGCTAAAATAGATACAATTTCCTGCAATCTGGGCTAATGTTTAGTTAACAAATCCTCTATTCAACCACTCTTTACTTCAGAACAAATGTAGCTCAAAATAGCATTCATTTCCCGTATTTTGGTGTATTTTTGGAATCTATTTGTTGACCTTCATCCACAGATTAAGAACAGCAAATTGAATTGGCAAATAGGCCTAACCTAGCCTTCAATCATACTGTGCCTCAAAGCCTAACATGCTCTCGTGATGTGGCTAAATGGAAGTTTTGAAAATACCAGGTATTTTACTGTGGCAAGAGGGGTTGGAATAAATGTAGGAAATTAACTTACTTAGCAAAATAGGATAATAAATGTGAATAATTTGAAATGGAAACTTAACCTTAGCTGTAAATAAACAAAAATAAACAAAAACCAACAACGCCACCCCAGGAATTGCACCTGGAGAGTAAAAATAATTAACTATAACTAAGCAAAAAGGCAACGCAAGTAAGTATTACTGAGGAGGCAGAGACAGTTCAATTAAGTACAAAAATAAATGTTTATTGAAGAATACTATTTAAAACAATTTTTAAAAGAGCTACACCCACACACTTTCACACACAGGCACCCACACATTCACTCAACAAAACAATATAAACAGTTCAAACCAGTTCTCCGTCACTCAGTTTTGGTTCTGCTACAGTTCACTTTAGTCTTGTTTTGAGTTCACTTTAATCTTGTTTTAGTGTTAAGTTTACTTAACTTCCCACTTAATCTTAATTTAGTCTGCTTAACTTCTGCTTTAGTCTTGTTTTACTCAAGTTCAGTCCAGTCTTAGTGCTGTTTCAGTCCCAGTTTAGTCCTACTTTAACTTTGCTTTAGTCAGACTTTAGTTGCTCTTTAACCCCAGCTACGACAGTCCACAGCAAGCTTAACACAGCAAATTGAGGGGGCTAGGCGAACAACCTGAAGCGAGGCATAGCAAGCAATAAGCTACAGGACAGACAAGGCCAGACCAGCGATGCGACCAGGAGCAGGCGTGAGCGGAGCACAGCAGAGCAGCAGTCATTCATGGGCCAAGCGAAGCAGCTCAACGCGCGAGCAGGGCACAGCCAGCGGTGCGCCAAAGCGAGCCTGGATACAACGGCTCAGGGGCCACACAAGCCAGGGCACAGCGCGGAGCAAAGCGCACCAGGGCAAAACGTCAGACAAAGCGAAGCAGGCGAAGCGTGAAGCAAAGCAAAGCGTAGGGTAGAGCAAAACGACGTAGGACAAAACGGCAGCTTCTGCACAGATAACACAGGAGGAATAAAACTATAGTTAGAATTTACAAGCTCTGCACAAGCGGACCAAACATACTCACCATTTAAGAGCACGACTTATAGTTCCGATTAGGGAGAGGCGAGGACGAGCCGCTGTAGTCGGAGCCTAGAGAACACAAACCAGCTGAGCGCACGCTGGATAAACGCATTTGTAAACAAGAGACGCTTACCGTAACTTTCGTAGTGATCTGCGTGGATCCGCATTTAACGTGGATCCGCGGGCCAAGCCCGAGACTGTCCGTGCTAAACAATAAATCTAAAATTAGAGACAGTCTGCTAAAATTTGGAGAAGGAGACAAGACTCCTCTTACCTGCCGCGAGGCGCCGGGAGAACACGGAAGCGCGCAGATGCCGGTAGGCGGGCACAAAGCGAGAGGCCAAAGGGCGAGCGGCAATCTAACAGGGGCTTTTAAGGGCTGACATCCAGCATGATTAGCCTATGAGAACCCAGAGCCCGTGATGCATTCACGGCCTGCAACGCTAGGTTGCCACATTACCATGAACTATTATACTATACAATACTGTAGCATAAGGGGTGGCAAATAGGTTTTCCTAAAGGACTTGTGCTAGTGGTGGAGGACCAAACTGCAGACACTGTGTAACAAATTCTCATTATTGCAGGAAGTTTTTTGTTAATTGTAGTCTTTTTAATACTATTTTGACCATTTGTTGTGATATGTATTATTACAACAAGCAAAGGACACATGCTCCATAGCCAAGTCAATATATAGTATTAATTAAAAAATAATAAATATTAGTAACACTTAATCTCCACAATGTGCCCGGGGCCACATTGAAACAGTCCGACGGCTGCATCTGCCCACAGGTCGCTGTTTGCCCAGGCCTGCAGTAGCATAACACTCTGAATGTTTTGTTCACCTTTTGTTCAGTTGAATTTTATTCTCTGTTGCACAAAGATGCATAAGGCTAAAACAATAGCTACAGTCTTAAAGACAAACAAATTCAAGGCTGAAATGGTCACAGTAAAGGTGTGTGGAATTTTAAACCACAGTGGTGTTGCATCACCAACAGGCTGTTTTCAGCTTAAGTGAAGAACCCAGGCTAAGAATGCTGGATTTATTAGTTAAATAGACATAAGTTCAACAAAATACAACTCCAGATATGTTTTAATGAGGAAACAACATTAAAATATTGACATTAAAATAATGTCATATGGGCCCTTTAATCTCCATTCCATGACCCGAGTTTCTGGGCACAACTCAACCTAGATCAAGCCAACTGTAAAAACAAGCCTCTCATAACAATCTCATACGGCAAAGATCCTAGAACAACAACACCAGAGGATATAGAATAGGAACAAAATGTAGGTTAAACACCAGGATTCAGAGGGAGGAAAGATATTTGACAAGAAAACGTGGGTAAGAGGGGCTGACGCAGTCGAGGCCAGCCAGGGGCCCCCGCAGTCAGCAGTCAAACTACATTTCTGCCTAAAATTTTGCTTGCTTACTTACTTGTGCTCACTTCTTCTGGAAGTACGTGTGTTGTGCCGCTTTACTAAAAGTCAGCCGCGTATCTTTTCCCGGGCCGTGCCGCGCGCTTCGCCGATATTTCATGCAGACGTAAAGTTTCATCAGCTGTTTTGCTCATAACTTTGCGAATACCAGACGGATTGACAAAATATAAAAACTGGCTAAAAGCTTAGGCTG
>CM076404.1:1315369-1340402 GCA_038363315.1 Mugilogobius chulae
GGCAATACGTATCGTTTAAAAGAGGATATCGGGATACGTATCGGCATACTTAAATTCATATAATTTACACTTTTGAAGATGGACTGCAGCTTTAAGGCTGAATCTATTGAGCTGAACAATTACTTATTTGTAAGATAACTTGTGTCTAACATAAAGAGTAGTTAAAAAATACAATTCCTCTGCATTTGACACTTGATAGGTGACATATTAAGGAAATTATATCTGCATATACGTGTATCATGATACGTATCGTATCGTGACCTCTGTATCGGGATACGTATTGTATCGGAAGGCTCTTGGCAATACCCAGCCCTAGTTTTCACAGTGATAATTTCTTGACAACTGAGCTTTTTCGACTTTTTTTGTACTGTTTGTGTCTAGGTGTGCGCCCCTCGCCTGTGTCGAGAAATAAAAAATCCCTCTATGGCTAAAAGTAAGTAAGTTTTCTTTATTTGTATTACACATTTCACAGACACAGAGTCACAAAGCGCTTCACAGTGAGATGAACCCCTCCCCTCTCACTCAGTGATAGTAAGCTTCATTTAGAGCATGATTTCGTAACCTTTCTGATATCAAGGCTCAAAATCTATGTAAGATAAGATAAGAAATCCTTTATTCTGTCGTGTGCAAAGCAATCTGGGCCCCAAATTTATATTTACTGAATGTGCGGCCCTCAATGGGGTGCTTGCGACCAAACTTTGGTTAACAATCACTGATTTAAAAGAAGAATGTATCTATATATATATATGCAAAAAGGGCAGTTTGCTTTGCCTTGGATCCAGACCCACGCTTCAGCAAACTGCGAAGAGTGGGTCTGGTCACCACGCACCCCGCCTGCGTATCAGGTCAAATCTACATCGTACCGTCCAATCCAACCCGATCACAAGAAAGCGCACATTTACCACGACATCACAGGACATGTAAATTACGTATGATTAGCACGACTATCAAGTTTTTTACATGAATGCTGGTTTTTAAAACCCAGAAAACGACAGACACAAGGTTCAACTCAGCTTTATGGTTTTTCTTGATCAGCTTCTTAGTTGCAGCAGATGTATAGCCTAATGCCAGAAGCAGAAGCAGGTCGAAAACCTTAAAATAAATGATAAACAGACATTTTTATTATACATTTTTATTTATTTATTTTACATTTTTAACTGAAATTAAATCATTTTTTAAACAGTGTTTTTAATCAAACAATTCTAATGACACTTTTAATATTAACTTATCTGTCTTTTTTAAAGTAATATTGTTAAATTATCAATTGGCAAAAGGTAGAATTATATGTACTTACTTTTAGCCAAGTTTTAATAGCTAGCTAGTTTTTAATTATTTATTCTTAGCTAGTTTTTAACTATTAACTACATGAATCAATTTTAACTTTTAACTACATACAGTATTTAAACATAGTTACATTTTAAACAAAGCATTTTAATGAGGTTTTAGCTTAGCAGATTTAGTTTTACAATAATGACACCAATACTGTAGCCTCTTAAACTAAACAGATTTTAGCACAAATTAAACACAAATTAAATTACTTATTGCATTTAATAATTTTGTCAAACATGAACTAGTTGACACAAACTTACACATTGTAAATAAATAAGAATTATTCCATGTCTACAAATAGAATTTGTCAAATATATTGTCAAATATTACACATTGTTGAGCCCCTACAACTATTTTGGTATATTTTAGTTTGTATTAGGTTATTTAACCAGAATCGTACCAGTAGCGTCTATGTTCTCTCTTTGCATTCATGAGTCTGAGTTTGTCTTGTGTGAGTTAAATTGAAGGGAGGAGACACTACCTCCTACCTGAGTAGGGCTTTATCTGCTGCTACGTTTTGGGATAGATACAGACTGAGATGAGAGATAATAGGACAGACTGAGAAGAACAGAGAGAGCATGACAACGACTCTCACCTTTTCAAAGAAAAACTTCACAGACAGACATGGACCATTCACACAGGACTTGAAACTCAGATGACGTCCGTAGTTATTATTATTTAATGAGTCTACAGGTAAATATTATGTTGAGCGATTAACATGAGACACATGGGACTCCACTCTAACGGTTATTATTGAAATGTCCCGTCGTTACAGTTTGAGAAACATCGTGTCCCTGAAGGTGCATAACTCTGACTCACATTCTGTTGTCTCTCTTCATTCCAAAAACTCTGCGGTCCTCTGGAAAATGACTCGGCTTCTCTCTCTCTTTCTTTTTCCACGTTTCCACGGCGACCTCAGCGGCGTCCCCGGGCTATGACTTCAGCGGATTTCTGTGACTTCTGCCTTAAATGGGAGAGTTATTTTTACACGACCGTTGATCACATCCTGAGTGAGCTGTTTTTCTGAATTATGTAATGGGACGAAGAATAAAGGTTTGTTCAAGTTAAAAGTCACAGACAGATGATACGTTTGTCTGTTTTTGGTTTAGTTTGGTGTGATAGTTCTTGTGGTAAAGGTTTATTGTAGTTTTACATTGGTTAAGTGGGAAATTATGGTGAAAATAATATGTTAAAGTTGAAATAAAAGTAAGTGTTTAAGCTCTTAAACAGAATGTGTCAAAAGAAGAGAGAGGGAGAGAAAAGAGAGAGAGGGAGAGAGAAGAGAGAGAGGGAGAGAGAAGAGAGAGGGAGAGATAAGAGAGAGAGAGAGGGAGAGATAGAGAGAAGTGAGAGGGAGAGAGAGAAAAGAGAGGAAGAGAAAAGAGAAAGAGAGGGAGAGATGGAAAAGAGATAGGGAGAGAGAGAGGGAGAGAGAAGAGAGAGGGAAGAGAGAGCAGAGAGAGAAAGAGAGAAGGGAGAGAGAAGAGAGAGGAGAGATAAAAGAGAGAGAGAGGAGAGATAGAGAGAAGTGAGAGGGAGAGAGAGAAAAGAGAGGGAGGAGAGAAAAGAGAAAGAGAGGAGAGATGGAAAAGAAGATAGGGAGAGAAGAGGGAGAGAGAGAAGAAGAGGGAGAGAGAGCAGAGAGAGAAAGAGAGAGAGGGAGAGAGAAGAGAAGGAGGAGAGAAAAGAGAGAGGGAAAAAACCTTTTTGAATGGATTAGGAATTTGATAAAAAAAATCAGGATTAAACTGAAGGAGGTGGATTTAAGGAAAAATGTCATTAAATCAAGAAATGTATCAAATAAAAATAATATTAGAAAAGTTTAGAATTTATGAGCTGCCCTGTTTATTACAAATATTTTCACTTGATTTGTTCATCCATCAGGCTGCAGTGATTAAAAGACTAGAACGTATCCAGTCATTCAGTAAAGTCGACTTTGGCCTAAAATAATCCCCCAAAAAGCTGTCAGTATATTCACCAAATAATATAATTAATTCTGTCAATTATTAGGCTACTGTATATTCATAACACTGACACAATATCAGAACTAATCCCATTTTAGTTTGGTTTTATGACGAGTTTTGTATTGATGCCTGAAAATAAAGGTTTGAAATAAAATGATCACATTTGATAAACAAAGAGTTCAAATCAAGATAAAACAAATCCCTCAGAAATAATGTCCAACTATTCCGTCTCTTATAGCACGTCCTGTTGCTCGTTTGGCAGAATGCAGGTCGATATTGTGCAGGACTGTTGTGTTGCACTTTTAGTGGTTCTACTCTCGAGTAGTTCAGGCAAAACCCCTCTTCAGAACTCCATTTAGACGCTCAACTTCACATCTTTATTTGAAACCTGTTTGAAATATGCACAATAGAGTTGTATTAATTTGTAAATCTTTATTTTCTAATAAAAATATATCTAACATGTGTTAAGAGTCACTGATGTGCTCAGTCCTCTTTGTTCTTCATGACACATGACAGCCTCTAGCATGGTTATCCTGATTTAGTGATCCAGAAAAGTTTGAACCCGAATCAAAGTGATCCAATCCTCTGTTGCTTTGAAAAACTGGCTCAAATATAAGAGATCATGGATAGAAGAAAAATGGATTACTAAACCTTTTGAAAAACTGGCCCTGATACAGTGTTTTTCCGCCTGGTTTTTTCACTTGAATGTAACTTTTAAGGGTCATAGGGTCAAATTTGATTCACAAATGTTGATTTAGCAGCAGAACTTTTGTTTTCTCACAGATAAACTCTTGTAGTTACATGACAACGGAGCTTTTTCGCCTTGTTTCCACCATTTACCCCCCACGGTTCAACGCCACTGACCACTGCGAGATGTTTGAGGATGGTGGATGTAAAACACACTTTCAGTTCTCTTCTTTAGTCCGGCCCTCAGACAAATATGTTCTACCGGTAACTCTTCTTTAAACAAGATTCCTTTTAAACATCTGTATTAAACATTATTGGCTCATCGAGTGTATTTATCAGTGAGGCATTTATCAGAAGTGTGCAGTGTTTCTTCCAGAGCAGTGAGCCAGACATTCCTCTCGCAGCACAGCACACTTCTGTTTTGGCTCGGTGAAGTTTCCAGGGTGTGTGTTTTACAGAAGCTGAGTAAGTCCCAGTGAAATCTGCTCCGAGGTGACATCATCCACAAACAAACCAGCCCCAGGGACAGAAGTTTCACTGTGAGAGAAGATTAAAGCGCTTTGTTCATGAGGCAGAAGAACCGCAGGAATGTTACAGCGCTTTGGAAAAACTATTACACCAAGTACTTAAGGTTAAATCAAGTTAATGTGAGCACTTTGTCATGTTTATAAAAGATGCACTGTGTGGCTTTATGAAGGTGAAAGGTCGGCTACGTAAATCAGTAGAAACAGAAAGTTAAAACAGTTGCGTTTTAAGGACAAATAATAATTGATTTTGTGGCCAATTTTAGTGCAAACAGTCTGTCTCACTACAAAGGCCAGTGTCATTTCTAGACTCCATGGCCCTTTCCCAAACCAGTCCCTGTTCCTTCTCCCTCAGAACTACACAATACACTTCTGTGAGGGAGACTGCTTAGTTCCCTTCATTCGTGTGAACAACTCTTGTGCTCCGTCCGAATTCATCAATTTGTCCCCATAGCTCCTTAAGCCCAAACCGGATACGCGTCACCACACGCCATATTAAGAACTGTCCGGATTGTCAGTTCAGTTAGGAAGGAGTTAGGAGAAGGAGCCATTATGCTTCCTATCATAGCTCCTTTAGCATAGGAACCACAGAAGCTTCCTAACGACAGTAAGGAGCTATGAGACATCCCACAATGCACTGCACAGATCGCTCCAAAAATGAATGAATATTTATGATAATATATGATCTGTGAATGATGAGTTTGTAATGAATGAAAAGTTTTACTGCCTCAGACTTTAGACACACATTACATAAAACAAACTTTATAAGCTTCGAAAATTTAAGGTTTTAGTGCCATATTGCCGCATCTCTTAACACCATTTACGTGTGATGAACCGAAACTTAAGCCACAGACTCATTTGCATACAGTCCGCTACAGCGGGGGAGAAGGGAAAACGCGCTGCTGCTGCAGCTGCAGGCAGAGCAATACTGGAATATATTTGTCTTTTCTCACACAGACTGCTGATGGTGAGTCTGTTATATTTATTCTGACCTGTCCTGTGCATATATAAGCTACTGTTGAAGTGTTGAAGCTTCATGTTTAAACTTTTTACAAAGATGGCTCAGTCTGAGGTTTATTGTAGTATTTTTATTAAACAGCAGCAGATTCATGTACAAATGTGTTGTTTCTGTAACTGTCGTGTCATTCATATCAGCGCAGTAGGTCCGTGTTTTGTAGTCCGCTGGTGGATGTTGTAGTTTTTCATAAACAGCTGTAGAGTCGCGTCATTTCCTTCGCTGTTTCCTGCCGCTGGTTAGGACGTTCAGATTCACCAAACAGAGCTAAGGCCTCTTCTCTCAGCTGTCTAGTGCTCTTACTGTTGACCTCGTGACGACCTCCACAGATAAGGAGCTAGAGGCTAGGAACCAGGAGCTAGGGGCTATAAATTAGGGCTATTCGGAACCAGGGTTGGATTTCAGACACACTTTACTCTCTTAAACTTCTTCTTTGGGACTCTGGAGGCAGCGTTATCACCACCTACTGGGCACATTCAGTGTTTGTCTTGCATTCCGACAAAACATTTAAATATAAAATTCCCTCAAGTTTGTCATCATTACATGAGACCCAAGTGTTTACAGTGAAAGCTCTGCCCTGTAAGTCACAATATCAAAGGTGCTTTATATCTAGGGATGCACCGATCGGATATCGGTATTGATCTAGGAAATGTTGCTGGATCGGGTATCGGCTCCAAGATATCGGTTCAGCCAATACAGTAGTTGTGTCTTTAATTGGACATAATTAGACTAATTTATTGGCTAGTGTTGATCCAGAATGACTCTTACTATTGGATATTTTATTGAGATTAAGTTGTAAAGTTGTGACTTGCACTTTAAATAATATTTACATAGCACCATATGATCAAATGTCTTGTGTTTTGAAAAGAAAAATAAGGTATTTCGGTTCCAACATTAGTATCGGTTGAAAGTATCGGAATCGGTTTTGGAACAGAAAAAGCTGGATCGTGCGTCCCATTTCTATCCTTATTTTATTTTTAGATCATATTGTCATATGTGTCTGAGTTGCAAATGAATCCAGCTTGTTTTCTTAGTTTACAAGACTCGTATTCAGGAAAGAGTGCAGAAGAAATAACTTTTTCTGCGTCAGTGCGCCATTGAGTAAAAGCCCATTGAAAACAGGTCGCCATCTTGGACTCATCTTCCGGTTCTAATTATACTCATGAGGGGCACCTGCTGTTCACTCGACGTCTCCTCACTCTCTCTTTGTGCATCTCTAGCACTTGCCTCATGGGAGCGTGCAGATCTTAGTGTTTAGTGTGTAGGGAGTCAGTAGGGAGCCGTTCGGGAAAGGCCCAATTGACACCAGCGTGCAGTGTCCACTCAGAACTAAGCACTAAACTTTGCTTGCCTTTTTAACCCAAAGCTTTTCAGTGAGTTTGCTGCGTTTGAAATGTTTTTGTTGTGCATGGAGCTTACCTTTTAAATTCCAGCCTTTAGCTCTTTCTCACCAGTGCTAAGTGATCATAAAGACCAATCAGCTTCAAATGTTCTTCACTGAAGGCCTAGTGATGACTGTCTGTGAGTGGGGCGTCAAATGAAAATGTAAGTAGAGCTCAGTGCACAGAGAAAGATTTGTGTCTAGAGACAGGTTAATAAAATACTGCAAACAAATAAAACAAACAAAAAATAATTAATACATGAATAAAACAAAAAGATTAATAGACTGGTGGCATTTCATTTTCTATAGACTCGTTCAGAGTCTACGTCATTAAAAGGTCCAGGCGCATTGAGTTTCCCCATAACTTTTCTTACAAAATGAGTAAGTAATATTAAACACACTTCCCTCTCCTAACATGCTCCACAGGTTTGCACCAGTGACAATCTTTATAACTTGTGATTTCTGCAGGCACTATAGGAACTATAATGCTGCATTCACACCAGACAGCGTATTTGGGTAAAATTTCGCACACAAAAGCGTATTTTGACGCAGAACATTGTCAAAGCTGACGCCCAAATAGGCGTCCAAAACGCCCCGATGCACGTCGAGGCGTTGATGGACAACGCGCTTCTTCGAGCTCCCGCTTGTTTGCAGAATTTGTTTTGCTCGTAGACAGATCACGTTGAGAGAGAAGAAGAGAGGCTTGTTGCATTTATAAAACGTAGCTTACCCGATTGCATGACTTTCTTCTCCTCCAGGCAGTGTCCTTTTGCTGTCTCTGTCCTCCTCGGCTGCTCCTTAGGTCGTACAGCAGGTTTACACACGGCGATGAGCATTTGAATAGATTCATGTGAGGCGTTGTCAGTCCAGATCAGGTCCATGTTGTTTGTTTTGTGTCGCCAGATTTTCAGAGCAATGAGTGACCAAGCCTTTGTAAAAAGCCCCAAAACAAGCGACCTTTGGTTAAAAAAGTTATTAAAAGACTTCAGTAAACAGTGGTTCTTTCCTCTTGATGTGAGAGGAGAACAACAGCATGTCACATGTCACAGGAGTGTAGTCTCTGATTGGCTGGGGCCGACTTCCAACGCGTCTGAAGGTAGATTTTTCCAACTCTTGCGGCGGCTGCAGATTCAGCGAAGTTGCGCTCGCCGCAAGTTTGAATTTCCACTCCGCATGACGCTGAATTTTCAGACGCAGAAACACGCGTCAACGGACGCAAATATGTGCCGCAAATACGCTTGAATGCTCAAGATGCGGGTTTACCTTGATTTAACATTGACAATGGACGCAAAGACGCAAATACGCTGTGCGGTCTGAGCGCACCGTAAGGCATTGCTAATGCTAACGGTTAACAGTAGGTTATTACATTTACTTCCATGACTCACTATATTTGTTTTGTTAAGCGTTAGCATCAGCGGTCCCTTATTGTTACTATAGCCTAGCTAATAGCCCGCAGAAATCACGAGTTATAAAGAGAGTCACTGGTACAAACTTACGGAACACATTAGGAGAGTCAGGGCCGTTTAGTGTCTTTAGTACTTAATCGTTTTGTAAAGAGAGTTCTGGGGAAACTTTGCAGTGCTCTCCCTTTTAATGACGTAGGCTCTGAACGAGTTTAAGTCGAATTCTCTAAAAACAGGACGATGTAATCCCTCATTTGTCCAGGACTGATCCATAGTAGAAAGGCTTCAAAGTTGTCATCTGGACAGCATTTCCGAAAGTCAAGATGTTACGACTCTCATCCGAAAGTCTTTTTGAAAATGACTCTGACTTTCTCATCTGGTCACCCTTTACACACGGCTGAAAGAAGACAGGACACATTCGTACAACAAATGTATTTAATGTAATAAAGGATTAAGTGAAATGCATTGAGCTCGTCATGGGGAGATTGTTTGATTACATTTCATAAGACACATCGTTTTGATCGAACTAAAAACAGAACGTTACTCTACTTTCCAATGGTAAACGGTCAAAACCTTCCGTCGATCCGAAAAACATGTCAAAATGAAGCACGGACGTTTTATCTAGAGGTGATTCTTTTGCAACATGCACCTGTTGTCTTTTACACAAAGATAAGCATTTCATTCATTCACACAAATTAAGAAAAAATACAAAAGAAAAAACAAACCCAAAAACTTAATATTTACAAATATCCGTATGCTTGGTAACACTTAAAAATGTACAGTTTGCACCTTGCTAGCTTGGTCGGTCTGCCTTCGTCGGCCGCTACGTTATGTTTTTTTGTTTGTTTTCCCGCTCGCTTTATAGAGTAATGTCTATGGAGAGTAATGCTTTTGTGTCCCGGATGGTCAGTACAAAAGTGTCCTCAGCGGAGACGCGATAGTTTGTCCCGTTTGTCCGTTTCGTCTCCGTTTTAAGGCCGTTAGCTTAGCCCGTTAGCTTAGCCCCAAAGTGAGTCCGGGTTTAGGGTTTTCTCGTCGAACGTTGTTGTGCACTTTTCTCTTTCGGTGGGAGTACAAATTCTCTCTCCAGCCCTCAGTCGAACCAACACACTTTAGTTTAGGGAGAAAAAGAAAATAGATTGGAATAAGAGAAAACGCTAGCTAGCTAAAGAAAGCAAGACTGAAGATGGCTGAATCCAAATGTCCTCACAAGTCTCTAACACGGAGCTTTTCAATATTTTTCAACTGGACTTTAAACCAATTAAATCTGACTCTTGACTCATCTTCCAAACATTAGAAAATATATTTGTGGAACGGTTTCAGAAGCTGCTGTTCAGGGGACTAAGGTTGACTAAAGACTAAAATTAAGCACTGATCTTTCTGGGACATGTAGGACTGTTTGAAACATGTAGTTAAGGCTGTGTTTGTCACTTTTTTCTTGTAAAAACCTTAACTTTATTGTTGGAAAGTGCTGCAGGCAGTTTTGTGAGCATGCACTTTTACATTTGTCCAGCTGCAGACCGGTTGTATGTTACATGGCATCTGAAATCAAACTATAATCGGTCGAGACCACGCGTGTCAATTGGTTTTCGGTAAACTGTTTACACCTCCTCAATCGATCTGCCCAGGTTTACATGAGCTTTGGAGAAATGGCTTAAATCAGACTTATGTTCGTCCATAAGAGTGGATCTCTGTGGTTCTGCTCCAGGTTTAGCGTTTCTCCACTGGCTTTTTGAGTTTTTCCTTTCCAAGAAGAAAGGTCTAATGCTTGTTTAGTTTTGACCAATGTTTAATTCAACCTGGACAGACTCAAACAGACAAAATTATGCGATTAGTGGTGACATTTATTATAACAGGTTTGGCGCTTAGGCCCCGACAAGCAAAGTGCATGCATTAAATGGTAAGCTGTTAAAGTAGAAAATTTCAAGGTGGATGTTGAGGTGGAGATTGGGTGGAGGAGAGCTAAAGCAAAGAGCTGAGATTGAGCTGCTCTTTTGAATCTGGCCCTGGACACTGATAGGCTGAGAGAGAGGAGGAGAGCTGAAGCTGATTGGACGAGTTGCGCAGGGTTGAGCCACGAAATGAGATGTGATTGGGTCTGAGATGAAGGACAGGTAAGATGATTGCTGAGGCAAAAGCAAAAGCAGGTATAGTCTTCAAGGCTGAATATTCTCTCATTAGCTCCATTTGTTTGATTTTATAACTCTTCTGTTTAGTGTTTCAACAACAAAACTCTTCAGAGGCGATTGTTATTGTGATTATTGGCTTTTCTTTTTCTAGCTCTAGCTCTTGTTTTTTTTTTTTTTTTTTTTATCTCAAACAGCAGGGGTTATTTTGTGCCACACCAAAGTAAGGACTAGTGTGAACATTTGGACTCAGCCCTGGTCAGTTCTGTGTGACGGTCTCGCGTTTGCACCGATACAAATCTGTCGTTTTACCCTGTTTATAAAAGATCTCTGAGGTCAACCTACAAAATGGTTCTCAACAGGTGGTTCCTCATAAATAAGCACAAAAAACTCATGTTAGTCCTCTTCGATTCACTGATTCTACCTGGGTAGGAAAGTTAAACAATTTCAGCTTTATGGAACTGAACCAAAGAAAGAAAAACATTCCTCCAGCAGCGCAAATTAACACAAAATTTAAGATATATTAAAGGTATATTACGCAAAATTGATTGTATTTGTTTTTAGTCATGGTAAAATATTTTTCTCTCATCACAAAAATCCCCAAGGTTGTGTTTTCTTTCATTCCCAAGAGTTTGAGTGATCCTGAGGTCTGTTTGCAAAGCTCCAAATGCTTCGTTCCACTTTGTGATGTCATTACGTTGCAGTTTTAACATTAATTTGATCTGATTTTTTCCATAAAACACTTAAATAAGATTGAGTTGTTGCTTGATTGGTCGTTAAAATTACACAAGTCTTCAAATCTTTTCTGTTGCAGCAATCAAGCAGTGTAAACAAGGCTAAAACATTAGCTGTAGCTGCAAAATTGCCATTTAAAGTCAAAAAATTTCAAATATTCTGGTGAAAGTGTGTGGTGTTTAAAAAAAACACTTAATGACATCACAAAGTGGAACAGCGCATTTTCAGTTTAACACAATAAACTTCAGCTGTTTTTGAGATTGAACACTGTAACTTGGAGAAACATTGCATAAATATACTTTAAGGTCTTCACACCACGAGGGTCGCCGTCTGAACCAGTTGGCAACTTGCCGACAGTGGCTCACGTGTTGGTGTAATGGGTGTCGGGGTCAGAGGAGCGGAGCACGTCTGGAGGCGGGTGAAGACTGCAGTAAGTCGGTGCCATTGCGCAGCAGTGTTAGGGTTCACGTCTCTGCATTATGCACTAAGCGGAAAATTTACAGTGATGTTTATTACCCAACGACTAACTCGAAGAGATGGTTTTTGGGAAAACACGGGGAACGGGGCAGAGAACATGGCAAACGATCACCGAGGAGATGATCGTGGAAGTTGATATATCGTCCAACTGCGCAGTCGCAGCACCCGCATCTCCTCTGATTGTTTGGTCGTTTTTCTAATTTCTTTAATGGGAGCCAGAGCTGACAACCGCGTTGCTCCTCCTCCACATGGGACTATTTGGGTTAAATACCTTTAAATTACAATTTAAATTAAGTTTTTTATTTTAGTTTATAGCTGACATTTTTAGAAACTTTACTTAATTATCGTGATCTGATCAGTTTAAATATAGTTCCACCAGTTGAGAATCGCAAGTCTAAATGTTGTCTAAACTTTTCTTGTGGGATTTTAATCGAAATTCTGAATTCTCTCACTTAACTTGGAGTTGCCGAGCAGGCAACATTTCTGACTAACTTCAAATTAAAATTCACGTTTGAGCGTTTTTCTGCAACATAAAAAAACAAAATATAATATAACCAGTGGTGGATGAAGTTCAAATTTTGAGAAGTAATTATTGTATAGTAGATATAAAATTTGCTTGGTAAAGTTCACTGGGCAATCGGACATCCTTGTCTTGTCCTACTTTTCACTTCTTCTAAAAATGTAGTGAAGCAGAAAGTACAGACACCTGCCTCAAATGTAATAAAATATTTTATATGTTAAAATAAGTAGAGATAGCTAAGTTTTTTGTACTTAGTTACTTTCCACCACTGAAATGACAAAAACACTACTCCGTTCTTTGCTCCATAAACGTGTAAATGAGTATTTGATGCATGAATATTAAAAAAACATGCATGTGCTCAAACCAAGGGCCATCTTTGTCTCTCAGCCTTGTAGAAAAACATCATTGTGCAGACCAGATGTTGTAATAACTGTCCAGTATAATGAGTTTGAATATAGAGTTTATGCACAGACATTCTTTTATTTGGAAAACGCTCCCTGCATCAAAGTGATAAAGACACCTGTTAGGTTTTATTTGGCACATTTTTCTTCCTGTGAGCGTTTGTTTGGCAGGAATTGGATAATAAAGCTTTTCTGTTGTCACGACAACAGTGCAGACTTCAGTTAGCATGTTTACTAGTGACATTTAGAAATTTTTATTGTTGCACAACAAATACATTTCTCAGCAAAAAGATTAAAAAAAATGAGCTAAACTGTGCTTGATCCTAAAGTCTGTGAGAAATGTGAGAGAAACAAAGTGTTGTTTTTCTGCTTTTCGGCACTGTTTACCTGATTTTTCTTTTACATTTAATCTACAAACTCAATATTCAGCAGTATGGTTGTTTATATTTTTATCATCTGTAGCTGCTTTTTCCTGTGTTAATAGTATTTAAAACCTTACATGAGAAACTGTAATTCATCTCCATTGACTCTCATTAATTTTCACCACTCACTGCTGACATATAGGATGTTGTGATGACATAACAAGACACTAATACATTATAAATAATAAAAAGTTGAAATGTTAAAGGAGACCTATTGTGATTTTTCTCTATTTAGGAAGAAACTATGGCATAAGTAGATCAATTATTCACAATTTGTTCAGTTCAAAACCGCCAGAACTGATAAACTCCGTTTCTTATTGTAAAATTTAACTTTAATAAGCTACAGATTTAAAAAATTATTATTTAGGGGCTACATGACAATTCTGAACCCTACGGTCCAAGTGGGCGGGGATAGGTGGTAGGTGAAGACAGGAATTTTCTGAGCACTGTAGCATCAGCTGCAGGACAATACAAGATTACTCAAACATTCTCGAATAAATCAATTCAATTACAACTTTGGGTAAACTAATGATGAGAGAACACTTTTGTAACATGATTTAAACTCAGAAAAGTAGATTTTACATAAGTTTCCTTTAAGTTTGTAAGTGACATGTAAACGGAGAAAACAGGTAAACTGTGGCAGAAAAACTGAAAAACAGCAGGAACACTCGTGTTTCTCTCACATTGCACTGACACAAACTTTAGGATCAAACACTGTACAACTCATTACCTTCCTAAACTTAAATAACATGACTTCAGTTCATTCGCTGAGTGAACTTAATGTGCGACAGTAAATGTTCTACGTCAGGGGTCGACAATTATTTTTACTCATTCAATCCCAGAATAGTGGTGAGGGGCCAGACTGCAAACATTGGTCTGAAAAATTCTCGTTGTTAAGACATTTCTTTGACAGAATATAGAAGAAAATAAAAGGCTTGCTCTACCATAATAATTTAGTAAAAATAAAGTCAAAGAAAAAAAACACAAAAAACATTGATAATAAAGGGAAAAAAGTCATATTGTTTCTGAGAGTTGAAGCCACAAAAAGAAGCAATTTCATAAATACATGCTTTAAGAGATTAAAATGTAATTTTGCCTGAATATTATCAGGACTTGGACGAGTCAAATGTTTGCATAAAAACCCAATAATGTTTTTTTATAAGAATGTTTCATGAACTTCAATGAACAATTTTAATCGAGTAAAACTGGCTTTGACTTTATCTTCATACATTATGAATTCAAGCTCAAAATTTTACAAGTTTATTGTCCTAGCACAAGTTTTTGACTGTTAAGTTTGTCATGCATCTTTGTTTCTCTAAAATATACCAGGGGCCTGATTGAAACTGGTTCGGGCCGCATTAGGCCCCCAGGTCTTTTCTACGTATCCAACTGCAACAGGAAACACATTATAGGTCTGCACTGTTGCCGTGACAACAGAAAAACTATTTTATTCCAATTCTGCCAAACCAATGCTGTCAGAAGAAAACCAAATAGGCCAATAAAGCAGATTTCATCAGGTATTCTTTTTCAAATAAAACAATGTCTGCGCATAACTTTTCTTGCAAATGAAATATCTAAATATCTGAAAAGACCAGAGGCTCGTGTGAGGTTCAACTTAAAAAACTATGATTCAAAACGTGCATTGACTGACAATGTCTTTCCCCACCACATGCATAGTTCCCCACTGAGAAAAACAAACATTTATATACTTTCTTTGTACACTTTTATATAGAACTATATATAATATCATTTCTCTATATCTATATTTTCAGCAAAAAAGTTTTTTTTTTGTTTTAACCCCCCCGAAAAACGACAAATGCTTGACAAAGAAAAGAAAAAGAGAGAAAGAGAAAGAGCACAATCAAGGCCCAGTTTGGCAGTCATGAAGACACAGCATGTTTAGTTGAAATATAACACAGATTTTGTCGTTTTCTGTCACTCCATGAGACTTGGCACCATAAACTCTGAATGCTGGTGGGATAAAAGAGGAGCAAGTGAATTTGGAAGCCCTCTTTATGAATACCCATTGCCACCACAAACCAAAAACCACTTACAACCTCCAAAACAGGCCTATTCGCTCGCCTAACTGGCTTGGTAAAGTTCACTGGGGCAATCGGACCTCCTTGTCTTGTTCCCCAGAGGTAGTTTTAGTCTATGCTCCATTGAAATCCGACTTGAACTGAAAGTACCAGACAACTGTAGAAAAAAACAAAAGACTTGAAAAATGGGTTGATTTGTCAGACTAACTCAAAGCTACTCAAGCCAAAGCAATGCTATTAAAATCAACCGAAAAGACATTGACAGAAATGACAAAACACGACTTGTCCCTTTTATAAGAAGTCTTTACTCCGCTCCTAAGTAGTGCTGATGCGTCTCTCCGCCTCCGAGCAGCAGGCGGCGCGGTAGAGTTCAACGCCAGCACTTAAAACAGGAGCTCAAAGGAGTCTGTAAGATGCGCTTGTTTAGTTTGCGTACTATACTCGGGTGGTGGAGTGCGGGTGTGGCAGGGTGTTGTTGTGTCCCGTGGATGGGAAAGTGTTGAAAGCGTGAAGCGGCTGCATGCTGGTGATGGTGCTGGGGATCATGGTTATAGTGTTGGGCGTCATGAGCGGGACATCGTCGGGCGCCCTCCGCAGAGCCAGGGTGTAGTCGGGCGGGCAGGAGGGGCGCAGGATGTCGTGGGGGCGCAGCGGTTCCAGGTCGTGGTGCGCGTCGTGCTCCGAGTGCTTCATCTGCAGCGACATGATCTCCTCCTCCTGGCTGTGCGCGAGGTCGTTGGCCGGACCGCCGCGCTGTGGAGATAAGCGGTGGCGCCTGAGCTCGTGGCGCTTGTCCCGTTTGTAGTAGAGCGCGGCGAAGGCGAGGATGTTGAGGAAAAGCAAAGACGCGCCGACTGCTACGGTGACGCTGAGTTCTGTGGAGTAGTCGCGAGTGTCGAAGGGGAACAGGTCTTGGTGCGGGCGGTCGGATCCTTCGGGCTCGAGGTCGGAGGGAAAGGTGGGGTAAGGGTGGCGCGTGGTGCGAGGGCCGGGGGTGCGGGACCACGTGCGAGTCCCGGCCCAGAACCGGGACCCGACGGAGAACGTGTGGTGGTGGGGAACAGTTCTTCGTGCAGACTGTGAAGGTGAGGGACCAGCTCCAGCCAGAAGGCCACTTTGTTGGCGCGGTAGTTGTCTCGGACGCGAGGTTTCAGGCCAATGTGGAGGTACTGCTTGTCTTTGGAGTTGAACTTGGTCCAGATGACTTCCTCGAAGCGGTTGGGCTTGGTGTGGATGAATTTGGTGTCTTGAGGAACCGGTAGATTGGGGTCTCTGTTGGAAAAGCAAAAACACATTATATTATCTAGATGAGACATTGCTACTTGTAGTCGTTGTAAATCAGCCCCAGTGGGCGCTCCATTGGTGCTGCAGCAGGAAAATCCATCTACAGGCAAGAAAATCTTTTCTCCCTAGAGCACAATGCAAACACAAGCTGGTTGTGTTCAGTAGAAACGACATCTACAGCTTTAGGTACGATCAGATTTTGTGGCAATAGGGGTTATGCATTAACGTTCTTCCGGTCTCAAATAGACAGAGGCCGTTACATCCGGTGGCGTGGTTGCCAGTGACACAGTTGTTTACTCCAAATGCGATGGACATCAAATGAAGGATTTTGGGCAAGTCCGAAGTTGTTTTCATAAAGAAAAGTTGTAAAAGTGAGCTACGAACTACATGAACAGAAGTTCCGCGCACACACCAAGACTCACTGTGCTCATGGGCCCGGGCAGAGGCGCTGTGAGTCGGGGGCGGTTGCTTTTGGTTCTCTGAAAGTCTGGCACCAGCCAGCGGTACATGTGTTCACTTCTTCCCGACCCACAGCGCCTCTGCCCGGGCTCATGAGCACGGCGAGTCTCGTATGTGCGCGGAGCTTTGCGTAGTTCGCGCACACTTTTACAACTTCCTTATGAAAATCTAAAAGCTGCTCATTTGCTGCTGTGACCGCCGTCGCTGCGACAAAAGAGTATGTTTTGGAGTAAACAACTGTGTCACTATGGCAACCACTCCACCGGATGTAACGACCTAGGTCTATTTGAGCCCGGAAGACGTTAACGCATAACCCCTATTCTTACCTAGTTTCATACAATAAACTTTTTTCCATTTTAAATGGTTTTTGTTTTGTATGAAACAGCTTTTTAAGCTTTAGCTTTAGCTACCGCTGCTTGCTCTGTAACTCCTGCTCTGATTGGTCAGAGAGGTCAGAACGTCTTGCTCCTCATGCAAAGAATTATGAGGGAAACACAACTGCCCATGTTCCATAGCCTGTAGCGCACCTGTAATTTCCCAATCCAAGTCACTTGCCGAAATTGAGTCAATCATGCTAGTTGTTAGCTTGACAATATTTTCATTGTTTAAACTGCCAGAAATGGTTAAAAATGTATCTATCAGTTGTAACCTTAGATCGCCTCAAATGAGAATAAAAACTTCTGTTAAGAAAGTTTAATAACGTTTATTTTTGTGAAAGTCACGTAAAATCATACTTTCTACTCTCATAAAAACATTCATTTTACACTAACGTTGGTGACCTGGAAGTGTCACTGCTCCGAGCTGTTTGCTTAAGTTTATTCACAGGTAAACATTGTGTTTTCACAGATGTTAAGCTCATATGTATTCTAAAATTAACGTATTTAAAAAGTGAATGATAAATATACCATATTCTATGTTGTTTGTCCTCGTAGGTATTGCCGTAGTCAAACACTAACGTGTATGCGCCTGCGCAGAAGCTTCTTGGCATGCGCACATCGACTTTTGACTCCAATTCGGCATTGACACACCTAACAAAAGGCTAAAGCTAACAGCCATGATGGCAACGAACGCCAGTGAGGAAAAAACATTGACACACTTTATAGCATGGCACAAAAGACTGACATGGCCTCAAAAAAAGAGAATGCTTTTTAACCAGACTTATTTGGTTGATTTTCAAGATTACTGCATATCTAATGAGGGGGCAGGGCCTTCTCCAGAGCATTGCGTATTGTGGCTATGTGCAAAATTTAGTTAACACTGATGTATACTCCCAGGATAATCACATTGTCTTGAGTATTTTAGCAGGATTTTACTAGTGGCACGATTAGCCTATAACATATTACTTGACATTTTGGCTTTTGACATTGGTGCTGTGACCAGATGCTGACGTGAGTTGTTAGCATGACTTTTAAATAATATTCTCTGGAGGACGGGTAAGTGGGAGCTAAACGCAGCCAACTTAACTTAACAATAAGTGAAGGCTTTTTGATTGAAAGGGAAGGAGTGTCCATCCATCTTTATATCCGTCAGTGGCTCCAACCCAAGTCATAAATATTTACTGTAAGCCTTGTCTTGTGACTCTTGATGTCCTATCAAACCACCCAAAGTAATAAATCTACAAAGACTTTTTATTGCGTTCTGTTATTGGTTGATTTATTCTGTATATTTAGGTTTGTGTCTCAGTCTCTCTGTTAGAACAATTATCAGTCTTTTAAAAGCCTGTCTGCTGTTTCACTGAGCTTTACAAACTTTGATCAAATGCATGTTTGGTGTCGTTGAATATAAATGAACTGCTTTCACGAACAATAAAAGCAACAGAATGCTTGTATATAGAACAATGTCTTTGTTTTAGTGTCGGACTTCAAAGCACAAGTTTTAAAACAGTTCACCAACTCATTTCCCATAAAAACAATGAGCCTTATTAATGAAAGTGTTCTTCAAAATTGTGCGTAACTTCCACTTTAGAAAGTTGCTGAATAAACTCACGACGAGTTTATAACCTCTTCCTAAAATTATTTTATCTACAATAATTTGTAAAAATACATAACCTATTTCTGACTGCAATGTATAAGAAATAAAATGCTGAAACAGCAGGTTTTTTATTCTTACGAGTGCTTCTAAGTGTTCTTAGGATTAGTTCTTACAGACGAACATTTTCTGTTAAGAACCAATTTTGTGAATGCCAAAAATGTTTTTAAGAAGCCCTTAAGAACAAATGTGTTTGTAAGAAAGTTTTGTGAATGAGGCTCAATGTCAATGACCCACCACATTGTTAATATTTCCAATTATTCTGGCATAAATAAATGCCTGAAGGTAGTTTTCTCTGACCTGTCCTCTTTTTTTCCTGACTAATAAAGAATATCATTCATTCATCCCTCAGAAGTGTGTATACTGTAAACATCTATCCTGTGTCTCACCCAGTCTTGGCGAAGTTGGTCCAGTAGGTCATGACGACGGCGCTCAGCATGACGTCGTTCTTGGAGAAGTTGCAGGGAAACAGATCCGTGGCTCCGATCATGGGAACTCCGAACACGTACGGGATCTCGTCTCCGTGAGCCGCGTCCGCCCACTCCGGCCGCGTCTCCGTCTGGCAGTGGTGGTAGAACGTGTAGAAGTAAACCGGAGACTGGAACTCGGCGTGAAGCTTGGCCGTGGCCACCGCCGGCGCCACCCACTGGTGATCAGTGAACAGCGCCAGCAGAGTCTTCCTGCGCATGTCGCCGTTGTCCCGGTCCGCCCAGTCCGTGTACATGAACTTTATGGTCTCTCGAAGGATGTCTTTGCCTGGGGAGAAAGAGAAAGTGCAGCGAAATATTAAAACAACTTGTACATGTTTGCACTGGGTCCTATTTTTAACAATGTTTAATGCAAACATGCTCTGATATTAAAGGTGCATTGTGTAACTTTCTGGAGGTGAAAAGTCATCTACAGAATGTTTGTTTATGTTTATTTATTGGATCCCCATTAGCAACAGCAAGCTGTTGCTATTCTTCCTGGGGTCCATTTACTTTAAAAAAAATACAATTTCACAATATAAATATACAGAATACATAAATACATCATAATAAAGTTCCATTTGTAACTTCGTCTAAATGAACATCTGTTCTTCCACTACACAATCATCCTTTACATGACTGCATAATTTACAACAGTTGTCAGAATTCATTATAATACGTTACAAAATTGTAAAATGTCAGTGCAAAAGACATATATAAGACATAGTAGACAAGTATTTATTAAAACTTGCTTTAAAAGTTTGTTTGCTTTATAAACTGTTTTAATAATCTTTTAAACTGGAGATGACTTTTAGTGAATATGAGATGCTTAGGAAGCCGATTCCATTCACACATTCCTCTATAACTGAACGTTTTTTTCATGTAGTTGTTATTTACTTTGGGTAGCATAAATTTTTTGTCAGAGACGTGTCTAGTATTATGATAATGAACATTTTCACTAAACACTAGTTTTGCAAATAGGATCTGTGGAGTTTTTGTACAAGAAATGTTTCTAAATAATGCAAGTAAGGCATATAAAAGTCTATCTTGTACAAACAACCAGTCTAGTTTTGATGCATTAATTTTGCACTGGTAAAATAATCACAGCAGAGAACCATCCGTGCTGCCCTATTTTGTACAGTTTGTAATTTTTTTATATTTTCAGATGTGGTATTGGCCCATACAGTTGGACAATAGTCAAGGATAGATATTGTAAGGGCTTGTGCCATTATTTTGACCGCTCTACACGGCAAAAAATAGGCATATCTCTTTATCATCGAGACAGTTCTTCCCATTTTGGCACACATACGATTGATATGTCCTGACCACGATAATTTATTATCTAAATATATTCCGAGAAGTTTTGTTTCATTGACTTGTTTAATGTTAACACCTTGGATTTTACAATTTAGTAATGGCACCTGTTTTAAATAATAATTAGAGCCCAATACCATACTATGAGTTTTTGATAAATTTAAAATTAATTTATTCTTGTTTATCCATTCCACAACTGCATTTAACTCAGTTTCTAAGATTGTATTCAACTCATTAACAGTCGGTGCAGATGCATATACTGTTAAGTCGTCCGCATACATAACTATCTTAGCTTTTGACAGAACCAATGGTAAATCATTTGTATAGATGTTAAAAAGTAAAGGGCCCAGACTGCTTCCCTGTGCTACTCCACATGGTAAAGTTCTACAACTTGAATAGTATCATTGAAAAAGACAGTTTGTGTCCGTCCTGTTAAATAGCTGTTAAACCAAGATGTGACTGATTTGTGGCATCCATAAGCTGCTAATTTCCCAATTAATATGTTATAGTCAATTAAGTCAAAAGCAGCTGAAAAATCTAACATGATACTGCCAACAATTTTTTTTTCTCCAATGTTTGTCAACCAGTCATCAGTCATTGTGGTCAAAGCTGTGGCTGTTGAATGCCCTTTTCTATAAGCATGTTGATGTGGAGTGAACAGTCCACTGTTGATAAAATAGTTATTAAGTTGTTGATGAACAATGTTCTCCATAATTTTTCCTACTGCAGTCAACAGACTTATTGGTCGACTATTTTTACCAGAAAAGGGCTGCTTTTTATCTTTTGTTAGAGGAACAATTTTTGCTTTTTTCCAGTCTTGTGGGCACACACCTGTAGTTAGGCTGAGGTTTAATATGTGGCAAATGGGCGGAGCAACTATCTCTGCCGCCATCTTCAGGAAAGTTGCATCCATACCATCAACACCTGGTGGTTTAGTTTTAAGTTTTATTAACAGATTTTCAACATCCTTTTCTGTTACTTTTTGAAATTTGAATGTATAATTTTTATTACTCATAATTTCATTTTTATTTTAGAATAGGTTACCTCAGTGTCATTTGACATTGACCCTCTCAAAGTTTCAACTTTATTTAAAAAGTAGTTATTAAAATAGTTTGCAATATCTGCAGAATTTGTTAAATAATGACCATCCACATCAATAAAAGTTGGTGTTGATTTGCGATTTCTACCCGTTAATTCATTGATATTGTCCCAATCTTTTTACTGTCGTTTTTACTGCCTTCAATTTTCCTCTCATAATGCATTTTCTTTTTGATCTATTAAGCTTGTAACATGATTCGCAATTTTCGATAGATTATCCAATCTTCTTGATTCCCTGTTAAAATAGCCGTATCTTAGCTTGATTTCTTTGTCTGATTAACTGTTTAATTTCTTCATCTATCCAAGGCGTTATGATGTTCTTGACTGTAAACCTCCGGAGCGGTGCGTGTTTGTCCACAAGGAACATAAATTCATTGTTAAACATTTTTAGTGCAGCATTTACATTTTTTTGCTCATTTACTTTAAACCAGCCTACAGTTCTCACATCCTCCAAAATGCATCTTTGTTCAATTTTTTAAAGAGTCTTTTACAAATAATTTTGGGCCCCACTTTGTCCATTTTGGCTTTCTTACTGTAATTATTAGATTGTGTCACTACAAGACACTGGGACAGAGGCAGTATCTGTGCACAGTTCTGGGGCATTTGTAAAGATGTGATCAATGCAGGTTGATGTGATAGTACCATCATTTCTAGGATGAATTCTTGTGGTTTATTATTAACTGTACAAGACCATTTGCACTAGTGGCATCCGATAATTTGCTGCATTGGGCAACGTTTAGCAAGCCATCAATGTTAAGGTCTCCTATAAAATACATCTCCATACCAAGCATTGCACTGCGGTCTAACAATTCAGTCATTGTAACCAAAATATTTGTTGTCTGCATTTGGGGGTCGGTAGCAACATCCCATCAACAGAGGTTTAATATGAGGCAAGTGTATCTGTAGCACAGCACTTCAAGTCGTAATTCATCAAATCTTCTCTAATTTTCACTGGTAAATTCTCCTGTACATAAAAGGCTATTCCACCTCCGTGCTTATTTCTATCTCTTCTAAAAATATTAAAGCCTTGAATATACAGCTCATTGTCATCAAAATCATAATCTAAATGAGTCTCAGAGATGGCAAGTATATTAAGGTTGTTAATTGACAAGATGTTGCAATTTCATAAATTTTGTTTCTTATGCTATTAATATTTATGTGGCCAAATTTCAAACCTTTTGTCTTCATAGATGCAATCATTGGTACACATAAAAATGTCCAGTTTCTCATAGACAAAATGTTAATGTCGCTTAGGAGTGCTGCTGCGTGGATAGATGATCAACTTGTCATGACGCAAAAAAGCAATGTCACCTTTCCTCGAGCTTCTCTCATTTTTGGAAGTAGTTCTTTTCTTTTCCTTCTGACTTCCTCTGTGTAATCTTCATTAATGTAGATCTTTGTTCCTTTCAGATTTTTGGCTCTTTGTAAGACAGCAAGTCTCTCCTTAATTTTTAAAAATTTTACCAGAATAGATCTTGGTCTTTCAACATTTTGAGATGCCTTTCCAACTCTATGTGCAACCTCCAGTTCTATATCTCTTTGAAACTGAAGTTTCTCAGCGAAGATAGTTTTCACTTTCTTACTCAACATCAGCCCCGGTTTCACTGGTGACTCAGCTACTCCATCAATAATCAGATTATTCTTCTTTGCTTGACCTTCGAGATGTTCAGTTTTATCTGAGACAGCCAATAGGCTGTCAACATACTTTTAAAAAGTCTGACTGAAGGGTGTCAATATGATTTCCCTGCATTACCATCTTTGATTTGATGTCATCCACATCTTTTTGTGTGTAAATTAGACTTGCCTTTACTTCTTGTATGTCTTTTGTTAGACTGTCTATTCTGGTATCATTGTATCCATCAGTATTTGCACAAAACTTTTGAAATTCTCCTGTTGTTGTTGTATTAGAGCAGTGAACATTTCCTTTTGTTGCTGCAAGAGTTCATTTACCTGAACCATCAGAACACAATCCTCCTCCTGTTTGTTATCATTCCTCTGCTTTGGTGGCATTGTTAATGCTGTACTTTATACTCCTTAAACAGGCAGTAGATGACCTTGATATTACAAACCCCTGGGTAGTAGCCACCGGCCTGGGTGTAGCAAAAGGCAGCCCTGGGTAGTAGCCTCCGGCCTGGGTGTAGCAAAAGGCAGTCCTGGGTCGTAGCCTCCGGCCTGGGTGTAGCAAAAAGGGCCAGCAAAAGGCAGCCCTGGGTCGTAGCCTCCGGCCTGGGTGTAGCAAAAGGCAGCCCTGGGTAGTAGCCTCCGGCCTGGGTGTAACAAAAGGCAGGCCTGGGTGTTGCAAAAGGCAGCCCTGGGTAGTAGCCTCCGGCCTGGTGTAGCAAAAGGCAGCCCTGGGTCGTAGCCTCCGGCCTGGGTGTAGCAAAAGGCAGCCCTGGGTAGTAGCCTCCGGCCTGGGTGTAACAAAAGGCAGGCCTGGGTGTAGCAAAAGGCAGCCCTGGGTAGTAGCCTCCGGCCTGGGTGTAGCAAAAGGCAGCCCTGGGTCGTAGCCTCCGGCCTGGGTGTAGCAAAAGGCAGCCCTGGGTAGTAGCCTCCGGCCTGGGTGTAGCAATAGGCAGCCCTGGGTAGTAGCCTCCGGCCTAGTCCAGCATTAGTATCCAATAGGTATCATCTCATGATTTAGTAATCCATTCATAAAAGCAAACTTATATAGTTGTACTCATAAATGTACTCTAAATGTTGTTAAAATTAGGCAAAAAATGCACTCATAAAACAGTACAAAGATGAGTCTCACAGAGGAGCAGGCAGCCACTGATCAAGCTGTGAGGTACTGGGTGATAATGAGAATCCAGTACCAATAGAAAGTTAAAACATACTTTGGGACTTTCTGAATGGAGATGAATACACTTTAATTCCACATAAGATGAAAAAAAAAGTCAGCTAAAGGAACGTTTTTTTCTGCAGAAACAGAAAAACGCAGATTTTTATTAATTATTTTGTGTAACAAAGGCGTCTAAATTATAAAATGTGCATTTAATCAAAGTTTGTTTTGGCCAAAAAGTTGCGCAATGCACATTTAAATAAAATAAAATAGATTTTTTTTTTAATTTCCTTATCACCTTAAACTTTGAACATTTTCTTTCTTGCATTATGAAAGAGTGAAGTCACAAGTCAAGTGTTTTGTGATCATAAGTCAAGTCTCTGTTAGCTTCTCTTAAAAAAAAATTAAGGCAAAAAAAAAAGAAATGCATTGGTTGCGTTGCCTTTAAGACTGTCAGTACTAAGGCATTGTAAACAGTGTTTGGAATATGATTACCTGGTATCATGTCAGAGTACTTTTTTTGAGGGTAATGATGACACCTTGTGTTGTGTTTGCTGATTGCGCGCAAGTTCATTTGGGAC
>CM076404.1:1341402-1458612 GCA_038363315.1 Mugilogobius chulae
TGTGACCAGGCGTGCTCGCGCTCCTCGCAGTCCGAACGCAGCATGCAAAGAAAAAGGCTGTCAGATCTATATGAGTCGATCAGCCAACGCAACATCAACTAGCTAGCGTCAACATATATCGAATAAATTGTCATGTCACTTCCCTTTGTAATGAAGCCAGGTGAACTCAAGAAGTGATGACCAGTCTGTGTGAGAAGCGCGGTGGGCTCGATGTAGATGCACCCTCTGTTGTGGAATGGACCGCCAGAGTGGGTGAGTGCGGCGGCGCCCCAGAGTGTTTGCCTGGCGCTCTTGGGTTGTGGGTCGGGCCGCTTTGAAAGTTCAGCAGTGTTAACTTCGGACACCCATTGTATGATGATTCTGACGCCGCAGGTGGAGCATCTACTTTGCAAGATACTCGTCAGGCAAGAGCCCAAACTCAAGCGGTCGACGTTCTAAATGAGGCTAATTATGAGTCGCAAATTTTGGCGGACGCCTAAACATGCAGATGTACATTGACTTAAGATGTAAACTGGACAATCTGAGGCGCTTTGACGCTGTCCAGTCTTGATTGCAGCATTATTGAATTCAAATGCAGCGTCTCTGATTGGCTGTGATTTTAGTGATCACCCCCAGTCCATTCTTTCTGTCTGTGAAAAAATTATTGGTCTTTAAGGTGTAATTAAGACAAAAATAATGTACGTGATATGCTTAGAATGAGAACTGGTAGGACCTTGCTCAGAATTGTTGGGTGTGAAAATTCAGGCTACTCCACCTTTAAAACTCTAAACTCAATGTGCAATCTTCTGAGTGTTCTAGTAAAACCCCATTACTAAGCCCTTCTCCCAAGTTAGTAATGGCATTGATTACTGTTTTTCCTAATACTGTCTAGCTACTCGTCATACGTCAACTCTATTGGTGGCTACTAGGCCAGATCAGCAACCACCCAAATGTCATACCAGCTGTTCGCCTGTAATAACGGCTCACCAATGAGCATACAACATGTCTGTGCACACTATGACATCTTCGGAGAGAAGCCATATGGCTCGCGTTATATATGGTCCTACACATGCATCAATAAAACCTCTGCGAAGTCACTTAGATCTGGGAGGCTGGTGCGTATTGAGGAAATTAATCATGATATTGAGTGTGGATGGAGGGAGATTGCTTTGATCGTCTCCATTTTGTCAAGAGAGACCACCATATAATACCACAAAATGTTGATACAAAACAAGACTCACCATATATGACAACCTGTGGTGCTCCGATCTAATACTCCCTATGTATACTGGCGACGAACAAATATTAATGAAACAGCTGAGACCAACCCCACCCATCTACACCCATATTAGCTCGCTGCATCAAAGTGTGCCATATGCATATCTTAATTCACTCATGACATAGATATATCATAAATAGTAATATACTTAACGTAATACAGTGGTGGACTCCGAATCTAGCACTAGACACTGCATTACCTGTGTTCTTGTTCGGTGTCAAACTCTCGTCTAGAATATTTTACTGTAGTTTTAGACAAGCAAATCATAATAAAGTTCATAATAATCTTCGTTATAGATAGCTAAATGGTAGAAAGAAATTAACAGCCTATAAGAGAATTAATGTTTGTTCATATTAAAAACTACTGTAGTATACATAGGGATGACATTTCTTGATGCGACTTAGAGTGCGAACACGACATAACGATCTTCGAGATTTATGTAGATATTCTCCTGGGGGGAATTTCCCCTTGTCATCCGAGCGTCTATTTTGTTACATGGGATATTTGAATTTATGGAATGGATCTATTTGGATGGACAGTCTGACTGTACCAGGTTTACCTCGTATCATATCCTATTCTTGTACGTAAGTTCACTGATATTTTGCTCTAGGAGTGAGTTCTCCATTCACAGTGGCACTTCACCATGACAGTCAGTACCGTGACACTTTGGAGGCCATTGCATTCCTAGGCATCAGTGAGAATGTCAACTTGCATCTAGGTGGCAGGCGCGGGAGGCCGAGGAGGGGGAAAGTTGGTGAGTCTGTGTAAATTCGGATCTGAGGGACTTTGGGTAAAACACGGGTGTGGGGGGATGCGTTAAAGAGTGTGAGTAGATTGTCCGTGTGTGGCTTATAAGAGACATCAGGTGATGTTGCTGGAGCCATCATCTAAAATAACATCGTGTTATATGATAAGGTACCTATCAGATGCTGGGCAAGAACTCCAGAGCGGTGAGAGTTTAGTGGATTTGGGACATATACAGAGGAGAGTAGAGTCAACAATATTGTGGTGGGCAGTAGATGTTAGCAGTGGGGGCCCACTGCTGGTCAGGGTTTATAGAATGAGTGTTCCGGATCGACAATATGATATCATTTGGCTGTAAATCCAAAGCTGTGATGAAGGCCCCAGGGATGATAAAGCTGGTCCCGGGGCAGAATCCTTTGCCGGAGGTGGTTGTTGCGGTGCTGCTGTTGGAGCACTGTCTTTCACCGCAGGTGGTGGTGATCGTCTTGGAGGTGGTGGTGGAGGTGGTTGTTGTTGTGGTTGTTGTGGTGCTGCTGTTGGAGCCCGATCCTTCACTGCAGGAATAAGTCTCACATTCCTCTTTTGTCTCACTGTCTGCTCAGGACCCTGTTCAGGCCCACCCTTATGCTTAGAGCGTGAAGTAGGTTTTGCGTCAACTCTCTCACTCCACCTCTGTTCAGATGTGGGCCTTTCCCTTGAACAGGTCCTTTCGTTTCCAGAACAGATCAAAATTCTCAATGTAGTGTATTCCTCTAGAAGCACACTCTTTGGACAGCCATGTGTCCAGTTGTAGCAGCCGGCTAAACTTGTTTATCTTCCTGTCAATATTTGGAAGAGGTCCACTAATGAAAACATTTGCCTCCACTTTATCCAGCTCCTCAAATAACAGTATGAATCTCTCTTTCACAACTTCAGAGTCTTGATCTTTGATGTCAACTGCACCCACATGCAAAATCAGGTGTTTAAATCCCTGGTTTATAACAGTTTTAATGATTTCTTTAATCTCTGTGACAGTAGCACTGGGACAGGAGCATGTTTGCATTCTTCCATGGCTGACTCCACTGATAGCGCCATCTCCAAGTAACAATGTATCTCTGACCTTGACGTTTGGCACAGATTCTGCCAGCTCTCTTATGACAGCATTACGGCTTCTTTTTTGTGAAAGTAACTCATCTTCTCTTTGTTTAAATTCAGATTGTGACAGTGGTAAAAATCTGTTTGTAAGCTTTATTTCAGGCATTATGTAGAAACTGTCTTTTCGCTTTGGCTTTGTGCCAAGTTGGTCTTTTGAAAGTTTCGGGAAAGACACAACATCATCTAGCACCAAATTTCTGTTTTCTTTAGAAATTGTTTGCTTCTTACCGCTGGATGATACTGGAAGCGTCTTGTTTATTCCTTTTCCAGATTCTAAGGCAAATATCCGTGCTTGTAGCTCGTTAATTTCTTGTTGATATCTCCGACAGTGTTCACAGTTTGTTTGGTTTCTTCCCTCGGACATGTCGCTGGCTCGTCAGACGAATAAAAACATCCAAAAATAATCTTAAAAGTATTTGTTTGGTTAAAAATGGTAAAATGATGATATATCCCAGGATTTATAGATGAATTTGATTGAATAAATAATTAAAAAGCAAGTAAAGAAGGAAAGCAGCAGGAGCAAGCAGTAAAAGCGTCTGCACTCTTCAGAAGCAGGAAGTGAAGTACAGCTGAGTGTCATCTGCATAACAGTGGAAGTCAATGCCATGCTTTTTGATAATGTTACCTAGCGGCAGCATATAGAGAGTAAAAAGAATTGGACCAAGTACAGAGCCCTGTGGCACACCGCAGGTTCATTTAGAACATTGTGAGGAGCTTTGGTTTACATTAACAAACTGATACCTATCGGTTAAATAGGATTTAAACCAGCTCAGAGCAGTTTCTCTGACACCTACATCACATTCTAATCTCTGCAGTAAAATATTGTGATCAATCGTATCAAACGCTGCGCTGAGATCCAGCAGAACCAGGATTGAGATCAGTCCGTTGTCAGCAGCTAATAACAAATCATTTGTGACTTTAAGGAGAGCTGTTTCTGTGCTGTGATGAGCTCTAACGCGGGGATCCCACTACATGCACCTGCGCTGCTCTGCTCTCCGCTGTGGAGCTGTGGGGCTATGAGCAGGCCTACACAGCTCTGCCTCTCACCATGGACAACACTAGAGAAGTGGAGTGTCCAGCCTCTCTCCAGGAGTTGGGTTCCAGAGCTCTCGATGGGTAGTGAGCCCACAGGAGGGCCAATCCAAGTCACTTGTGGGCAAAGGCTTGGCCACCAGGCGCTCATCTAGTCTGTCGCTTTGTCTGATGAATGTAATTGACTGTGTGTTTTTTTTTTATTTTACTAAGCAACAGTTACTACAAACTGAATTGCCAATCCAGGACAAATAACTTTTTTCCCCATATTTTTACAAAAAAAAGTGGGGTAAAAGACCACTAACAGGAGATTAGGAACTTTTTTTTTTTTACAGAACACAAGGGTAAGCTTTTATTTGTTTCAAGATAAACACACCATGACAAGAGACAAGGAATTTAAATATTTAAATTAGCTAAATTTTTTAAATATTTTCACTTGAACAATTGGTCAACTTCCTTATACTTTTAGTTTTTTTTCCATTTTTTGGAAAGAAATCAAGAATTCAGAAATGACTCACATCTTTTTCTCAGTCCAATCCTCATTTTTATAAAAGTTAAAGATACAGAAAAAAATATATAGCTCTACTAGTCAAACTAAGCAGAAACAACTGAATTTAAAACAGGTAGGCTAGAACTGGCTCTCGGACCTCAGAGGTTGCATAGAATAAGTCTGGATGAGGTACTGCGTGGGATGAGCTTGAAGATGCAACATATTGTTTTCTTTCAGTTAAAATTCTGCAGAACTTTGGACTGAAAGTAAGCGAGAAGGTGCATGACGACTAATGCCAGACAAATGTATTAGTGCTGTAAAAACTAGATAAGATATAAACAAGCATAGTGCTTGGCTCCATGAAAATAGGTGGCTGAAGTCCACTTCATAAAAAAATGTCAAAGAAGTTGAGTAAACTGTTAAGTGTTAATTAAACTTGTTCTCTGCATAATAGTGCACATTTTCAAGACAAATCTTTTTATTTATGCTCAGGGCTCTCAACTTTTGATTTTGGCTTGGAGTGAGATTTTTTCGTGAGGGTGCATATCATTCGCAGGTTCTGGGGTGGAGTGAGGCTCTGAAATCTACATGGAGAATTTGTAAAGCAGCGATCTAATTAGAAGTTTGTTTTTCAGTGGTTAATGGGCATCAGACGTATTTCAGCAGTGGGGAAATCATGTTGTAGATGGTGAAAAGAATGAGCGGGGGGTCTGGGGGTCCTCCCCCAGAGAGTTTTAAAAAACACACACATTTTGGTGCATTTTGAGACATTTTAGAGGCTTCAAGTGGCTGGAAAAAGTGAGACAAAATTGTATTGGATAACACATTCGATTACTCTGTTGAGCTTATTTTATAAAATAAAAAATTAAAACACGTGTTCAAACAACCAAGTTAATAAAAGTTAAATGGCAATTAGGCCTTCTGTTCATGTGGCCCTGTGTGGTCGAGTCTGGGAGTTCCCCAGGAGATTTTGGTCAAAATATATGTAGTTTCCTGCAATCTGAAGTGTTTTTAACTAACATATCCTATTTTCTAGCAGATTTACACTAGCACAAAGTCAGCTGTTTGTTAGAGAATTTCATCTCATAATTTCTACTTTTAGGCCTTCACATGTCCAAATCCTGTGTCAGTGGTTCACAGTGGAGTCCTAATACTTTTCTGTCCTGCTCAGTGAGAGACATGTCAGTGAGGGGGCCTCAGACTGCAGCTCCTGGTTTTGCAGATGTTCAAACTGCAGGTCCTGAGACTGCAGCCTCCAGCTCTACCTCTGCTGGCTTTAGATGAGCCTCTGTCTGTGAGCTGCTGCTACTTCACAGTGGACAATGCACATAGGCACCTCAAACAACAGTTCTGCTCAAACTTTTGTGCAGACACTTCATGGACTTGTGTTTGTTATGTTGTTTTTTCTATTAAGGATATGGATCAAGATTTTGGGTCTGCTGTGCATGCTCCATTACTATAGTTTAACTTTCTGGAGGTGAAAAGTCATCCACACATTTCAGTAAAATTAGAAAGTAAGACCACAGTTTGAGACATTCTAAATGGGGATAAATACATTTTATGGCATACTATGAAAAAAACTTTTTTTTTTTAATCAAAATAAACATGCGTGGGCCCTCCTCCTCCAGGGCAAATAACAGTCCATTTTGTGGCTGTTCAAAGTAAAAACACTGTGTTTTTTTTTATTATCTATTTGGTGTAACAAAGACATAAAAATGTCAGAAACATGAAAGCAATATAACATTGTATTATTAATTGGAAGTTTTTCATGTTAGCTGCGGAGCCCCCACACCCCCTTTAAAAGTCCTTAAATCCCTTTCAAACGGCCCTGCACTTCTGCACTCTGACAATATGACAAAATGTAAATATGTATGCAATTATTCATATTATTTTTTTTACTTTCTTTATAGGTGCTCAAAATGAATGGGTTATTACATTTAGACACAGACACTGTAAGCCCTTTATTAAAGGTATTTTTAATATAACATGGTTTTGATGTAACTCAGGGGGGTCTGGGATGAGAATTTAAAAAAATTCTGTGCAATTTCCTGCTTTTTGGTGAGTTTTAGATGTGATATTTTTATTATGTGATGTAATTTTACTATTAAAAAAGACACGAGTCAGTTTATTAACAATATAATTATTATCAAATTCTAATATCAATTTAAAATTTTTCATGTCAGATGAGCCCCCCCTTTAAAGGTCCTCATTTTTTTTTAAACCGGCCCTGCTCCTCCCAGCGCAGACCATGGAGAGGCACAGACGCAGCAGTGACAGTGGAGCAGGAGCTGTAAAAGCTCTTTTAAACAACACAGCCTTCACAAGCGTGGATCAGGACACCTGAACACATGTTTAGTATCACTTTTACATCTCCTGTGTCTTGAGACAGTGAATTAAATGCTCCGTAACGTCCCGTCAAATTCCGCGCGCCCGCCCCATTGAAATGAAAAAATTTTCAGTTAAGGCGAAAACAATCATAACTCTGTGAATCTGAGGTCTATCTTGGTGAAATAAAAAGTGTCTGAAAGCTTGTGAGTAGTAGAGTGTCGCACTGGACTTCAAAACACTCGCAGGGCTCAGGATTTCTATGTTTTAGCTTCATTGGGCGGGATCAGCCAGGTTACAGCAGCAGCTTTACGCACACGCTGCTCTCTCTCTCATGTCCGCGAGAGGGAAAGAGAGAGAGTGTGTGGTGTGTGGAGGCGCAAATGTTTCTGAATGAGCCAAAGAGCCGCACTCTGATTGGTCAAGAACCGCATGCGGCTGGCAACCCTCGGGTATACATTTGAGACTATTTAGCTTTGGTTAAAAAAAAAAAAAAATTGTGTCTGATTTTTTAGCGTGAGAAATGCCAGGTGTGGCGTGAGAGCGTGTGAAGGAGGTGAATTGCGTGTGTCACACGGTCATTGCGTGAGAGTTGAGAGCCCTGTTTATGCTTAATTTAGCTGGTTTTGTTGTTGAGTATGAACTTTAAAAATAAACTTTAGTCCGCCCTAAAGGTGGAGTCAAAGGAGACTAAAGCAGCCTCTGCAGAGCCTGTTTATCATTTGGCGTCAGACCAGTTTGTGTGTGAGTATCAGATCTGTGTGAGTGTCAGACATGAACAGGAGCTGCATCGTGGCCTTCGACTTTGGCACTGCCTACAGCGGTTATGCCTTTAGTTTAACTCTGAATGAGTCTGAAGTCGTGCGAGTCAAACTATGGGAACAAAGGAAAGGCGTAGAAACTTCCAAAGCTCCCACATGTGTCCTGTTCGACGAGGACCAGAGCTTTGTGGAGTTTGGATACAAGGCCAGAGACAGATATTATGAAATATCTAAAACCTCAAATAACTACTACTACTTTAAAGACTTTAAGATGGAGCTCTACAACAAGGTGAGAAACATTTGTCTATGTTCTCTTCTCTGTAAAGTGATTTTATAAGTGAGTGAGTTTTAATTTGCTCAACAGGAAATCACAAAAGATCTTGAGATCAGAGACGTGAACCGGAGGTCCATGAACGCGCTGAAGGTGTTTTCTGCTGCTCTGAGGTTCCTGAAGGAAGACGCCCTGGAAACTATAGATAAAGAGCCGAACATACCCAAAGGTCTTTGGGACTTCACCTGGGTTCTGACAGTACCGGCCATTTGGGACGAACCAGCGCGACAGTTTATGAGAAAAGCTGCTGTACAGGTCAATATAACCCCGGGCTCACACTGCCTCCAGTCCAACTCCGGTGCAGCCACCGGACCGGTCTTGCTACGGTGGGTGACTCACATTAGCTACGGTGGTCTGCAGTCCTGCTGCAGCCACAGGCTCTGCTGCCGACCTCGCGAGACCCCGAACTCACGGAGGTTCACGCTCAACGTGGGAGATTACGCGACCGCTGAGCACTTTTTTTTCTCTCTCTCTCTCTTTCGCTGAGCACATGTATGTAAACAAAGAGCACGCGCCAAGTTTTGGGCTTGTTTCACGTTAGTTGATTTTCTGTTGGGATTTTTCGCCGCACAGTGGGTGAGTACGGAGGTTTATTTACATTGTATGTGTTACATAATCGTGTAAATGTCGTATTTTGTATTATTAGCGGTAACGTAAAGATTTTATTTTGAAAACTACCGGATTCACTTCACCCGCGCTCGCTTGGTTTCCTGTTTATCGTGTCTTGTTTTCACAACTTCATCAAAAAGGGCTCCGGTGCGCTCCGGCGTCCGGCCAAAATTTGAAACAAACGAAACGGATTCGGAGCGCCGCATTGGCCGTACCGGAGACACCGGACTAGACTGTACGCCGTGTGAGCCACTCTCGGACTTTTCAAGTTAAGTAAAGACTCCGGTGACTGCACCGGAGTTGGACTGGATGTAGTGTGAGCCCGGGGTAAACCTAATTTTAACCTAAATCACAAAAAGTCACCCCCACCACACCCAAATACAAGCAAAAGAAGCCATTTGTGAACCTTTGACAGACTGAAATAATTAACTTCCAAAATCAATACATCTGGGCTGTTTATACATTAATACAATAGAGGAAAGTGGGTGAGATGTGCCCGTTTTTACTTACCATGACGTTAAAGTAAGACCATGATAGTAATTCTTCAAACTACAACATGAACACATAATTCAGGATGTGGTGCACATCTGGAAACAATCCTTTTTGATCTGAAATATAGTATTTAAGAAATACAGCTTTTTGAAAAAAAGTTTTCATTTGGCTCAACTTGCCCCTGGTGCTTTGGGGGAGGTTGTGCCGTTGGAGAGATTGCATTGGGGTAAATTGTGTCATATATTGTTTAGGTCAAATAGCATATTTTATTCACAGAAACAGATGATATATACAAGGTCAACAAATTCTTCATACATGTTTCACTTCAATTTTAAGCTAAAGCTAAAGTTATTTTAAAAACTGTTAACATTAAAGAATAAACAAAGCTGAGCACATGAATATTTCTGCTCAGAACTTAACACCAAACTGACTGGCAAACCCAGTTCTCTTTATCCTGATCTTGTTTCCTAGTGTTTTCATCTGTGTTTGGCATAAAATTAAGATTTAGATAGTTTTAGTGACAAAATTACAAAATTACCATAAAACAAAATATTTTCAATTATTCATTAATGAGGTGCCAGTTTTGCACAAACATCATGTCAGATCTATAGATTCACAGTATAGCTTACTAAAACACTAACACACATGTGTGATGTAGTTACAAACCTGCCTAGAACTGTTCAGATACAACAATCAAAAAACCTTGACCATAAAAATTTTACTTTGAAGGGTAAAAATTATTTTTTCTATGTAAATGCCCTTAGTTCTCCTGCAGTCAGACTCCCATCTTTACAGGATGAGTGAAATGGCTAAGTCTTTAATAATGTGTGGTCACATGACTAATTTCTTCTTTGGTTCTTTAGAAACAGGGGGTGGCACAACTTCCCCGCTGGCACAAATCACTCCACTTTCCCCTACACTGTTAACATGGTAAATGTGTTGTTTTAGGTTCAATATCTAGAGGCCTATTTCCAGCAACTATCACACCACTGCGTTTGCTTATTGTGTCAAAGGCTAATGGATGATCAGAAAGCCTAGTACAATTGTGTTAGCACATCTGAAAACTGTTTATTTGGTTAGAGAAGCTCTATAGACCGATCTCTGTTCTTCCTATCCTGTCAAAAGTATTGGAGAAAACTGTGGCAATGGGATTTTTAGATGTTCTTGAAGATTATAATTTTGTACATTCAAAACAATTTGGTTTTAGAACTAAATATTCAACAGAATATTGCAACATGTTGTTACGGCCCGGCTCATAGAGCGCAACATAAAGAAGAGGGACAAACAAGCAGCAGGCAGTTTTTAAGCCCTTTTGGGGCATTTATTTTAAACAATAATAATCAATGTATCTGCTGTCAGTGTAGATGAGTGAAGTGCAGTGCATGCGTGCGTGTAGGTGAGTGTAAGTCAGTAGGACAACCTTTTATGTATGTACTGTTGAATGCGAAGTATTACTGCTATCAGTAAAAATGAGTAGTGTTGTGTGCGTGTGTGCAAATGAGAATCAGTAAGAAACCTTTGGTGTATGAGCATGTATGAATGCGAGTGTGGTGCGTAAAAATAAATAAAACAAAAAGAGCTGGTGAGCGTGGCGTGGCCCGAGGTCTGGAGTCTGAGAGACCGAGACGTCAGAGAAAGTTGTCCTTTTATACCCGGGGAACACTGGGACCTAGTGGTCACCGAGCAACACCTCCCAATCACGACACCTCAAAACAAGACAGGTATTACCACAGGTCAAGAACCACCAAGGACGCAGGGGACCGTCACAATGTTTTCTTACAGATTCTATTAAAAAATTTAGACAAGGAGGGTGTGGTGGGGGCAGTGTTCTTGCCTGGAAAATCCAGACGATATATTAAAAATATATCGTCTGACCATCGTGTCCCTCTTTCGGATTTCTGTAGCCGTGATTGACAGATTACTGAGCCAATCAGAGACACACATCTTCTGCCTTGTGAAAACCAACATGGCTACTCAAAAAAAATATATATATATGAAAAAAATATCATATGGACCTAAAAACATCACGAATTTCTGCAGAATCAATGAGAGAAGAAAAAAAAAGGATTTTAATGTGAGGTGAGTGAAGTAAGATTTTGGTCTAAATGACAGACGACCAATCAGCTGCTTTGTTTCATCTGCGTCACACAAATAAACTCATCTGATTGTCCGGTACGATGTGGATTTGATCTGAAACTCAGGCAGAGGGCGTGGTGACCAGACCCACTCTTCGCAGTTTGCTGAAGTGTGGGTTCTAGATATGGACGTCACAACGTTTTTGAAAGTGGGGGGGCACTTTTTTAGCAGAGGGTCTGGGGGTCCTCCCCCAGAAGATTTTGAAATAGCAGACATTATTTCCTGCATTCTGGTGCATTTTAAGAGCTCTTGGGCACAGACAAGTGCAAGTATTTTTGACATAGAACATCCTGATATTTTTAAATTTCAACAGCTGAGCTGTTTGTCAGTGGTATCTCTGGGCACTGTCGTGTAGTAAGTTTCAATGTGTGAACAATAAATACTTTTTCACTCAATATATCACTTTAAAAGTGCACTGTGTAACTTTTTGGAGGTGAAAAGTTGACTACACATTTCAAAAATAAAAATTAAAGTTATTTGGGGGTAGATAGCCTATGTTTTATACCATAATATGAAAAAATACAGCTAAAGGAACATCTTTCCCATAGACACATATAGGCCTAAAACATTCCCTCCTACAGGCCAAACAACTATTTTGTGGCAATACTTTAATTGGACAAAAGTCTACTTAAAGTGAAAACAAAAAAACAAACAGATTTGTATTATTTATTTAGTAACTATTTAACAAAAACATATGACAAAAACTTGCATTTGTTCAAGACTATTTTTGATCAAAAAGTTACACAGTGTATCTTTAAGAAGAGATATGATTTTGCTCTAGATATTTTGTATTTGAGCCCAATTCATTCTATTCCTCCACATATATTTGCCTGTTTTTTATCACTACATTATTTAACTATGTATTTAATTACCCTATTTATTTATTTATTTATTTATTTATTTATTTATTCATTAAATATTTTATCAGGTAGGTCAGGTGATAACAGTTTCTCATTCACAAATAGGACCTGGCCACTAATATTATTATTCTATATTACAATATTGTTATCAGTGTGGTGTTAGTGAATTTTGTTCACTAACACCACTAAGATTTTCTGATTCTAATTTAAGGCTTATTCATAAATGGAATATTGAATATTATTATGACTTTATAAATAAAACTCTGCTATACAGTATTACAGTAGTACTTTAAGTTGCCCCGCTTCTGAATCATGTCGTTTGGTCAGAGGAAAGCTGTTGCTGTCTCGTTTTTTCACAATAAGTGTCTTTCTGCTGCCGTGAAGTACACAGCTTTTATTTTGTTAGAGCAGCAGGATGTGTTGCACTGCAGTTAGCGGAGACTTAACTTTGTAAACAATGAAAGAGTTTGAAGCAGACGTAACGAGACGGTGCATTTACGCACGGACTGGAATAAGACATATGGGAGAAAATAAAGAGAGACGCTCTCGCAGACTGAAGCTGTGATGTGGCCCTGCGCGAGCACAAACCTCCTGTTTGTGTTCGCACTGAAAGACAACGCCTGCTGCAGGTACGAGCAACGCACTCTGTACCTCTGTGCAAAATCATACGAGGCTCTGAGGCACATCCTCTGCAGCAGAACCTGAAGTGTTTTAACCACGTTGGTCTGGTGTCCTCACACTGATGTTGCATGTATTCCTTTAATGCCGATGCAACATAACTCTCCTCCTCCTCGTGTCTCCTCTCTCTTAAAGTGAACCCTGGCTACAATCACATGTTTACCCTAAAACACTTCTAATATCATCACTTATATAAATTCAGAACAAAAACCTTGGAAGTGTTTGTAGTTTTATAAAAATCATGTTTTAAAGAAATCACATGGCTGCCATTTTGTCCTGGCTGTGACGTCAAATGGTTGTCTGTCTGCCCTCTAGTGGTTGTCAAGGTAACAGGTAACTAAGCAACATGAATTCAACAGTTAAAACCTTTCAGTTTGAGCTGGAGTTTGGCCAAATACACAACGATTATGTGGAATTTTGTAAAACTGAAGATAATCAAGAGGAAGAACTGGACACTGTCAGTGGTGTTTTTGTTTCAACTGTTCACTGATTCAATCACAGGAGTAACCATGGCAACAACCAAAAGCAACCATTTGACATCATCAACCCAGAATGCATGCGGTCAGTGGCTCAAAACAATGCAGATTTTATAATAATGGTAATCAGTTATACATTCGTTTGTAGTTTATTTGAGCAAACATGAGCTGTACTTGCATTTAACAAAACAGCAACTTTGCAAATGTGGAGGGGATGTGCCCCCCACCTTATATGGGTCCGACGCCCATGGTTCTAGATCCCAGGCAAGCAGTGTTCCTCTTTTTGACTCTTTCAACAGCTGAACACATTACAGTTACATTACAGTTACTCCCAGCAGGCTCTCAGTTGGTTTACATCTTAAGGGCGATTTATACTTCGCCGTAACTTTACGTCCTCGCACAGGCTGCCATTGGCTCCTATGTCTATTGTTTTTTCCCCCAGGGGTAGTGGAAGCCAATAAGAAAGCCTACAACCAATGCAGCACTGTGGTCGTGCTGTTCTCGTGATCTAGATGTGATTGGTTTAACTGACGAGACACACCTGGAACCTGATTACCTCTGAAAAGAGGCTCCAATGGCAAACTCTGCGAGGACCTGAGCACGTGACTGACCTGACGGAGATCTACGGGGAAGGATAAATCGCCCTTTACCCAGAGTCAAGACTACAGAGTGTTCAAATCAATGGCACAATATCTGCACCTCAGGAATATAAAATGGGACTTCCTCAGGGTTCCATTCTGAGTCCCATTTTATTTAGCTTCTTTGTTAATGAACAGCCAAACATCTGCACAGAGTGTGACAGTCCCCTGCGCCCTCTATTTGTGATCGTTGCCCTTGAGTAATATCCTGTCCTGTGTTGAGGTGCAATGACTGGAGGTGTGGCCAAGTGTTCCCCGTGTATTAAAAGGCCACATCTTACTTTACTTTACTTTCTTTATTTAAAGGACAATGTGCAGTTACATTAAAAAGATGGCTGCACCAGAGTTAGCACAGAGCTACTTTCCATCTGTAGTCCTTCACAAACAACAGTTACATACAATAAGAAACATAAAATAAAGCCTTTAAGAAAATGTACAACAAAATTACACCCATATTCAGTAAAAGTTCCATTAGAGGTTACAAAAATAGCAAAAATTAATCCTTAATCCTTCTTAATTGTGAATTAATGCCGACACTGCTGGTTTTCCAATAGTAATTTCTTGACATTGCATGAAAAATATCTCATATCAGAGGAAAGCTTCAGATTCTGCGGGAGTTTGTTCCATTCTTTAATGGCTTTGAAAGAAAATGCTGTTTGTGCAAAGACCGAGCTACGTTTAGGTAATCTGCAGTCATTGTGACTTGTGGACCTGGAGGTCCTGGTTGTCTGCTCAGAGCAGAGCTGGACAAATGTTTTCAATGGGGGAGGCGCAATGTTATTTACAATTTTAAAGATTAGTCGCACATTTGAGTATCAGTCAGAGACTGGTGGAATATTAAGTTTCCATAGTTGCCCCGTTTACATGACGGCTTTAATTCCGAATAAAGATAATTTAATTCTGAATTAAAATTAATTCCGCTTTAAAAGACAATGTAAACACTTAATTCCTGATGAAAAGTTTATTCGAATTTAATTCTTAATTCCGAATAAAGTGGGTGGTTTATTCCGCTTTTAAATCCGAATAATTTTATTCCTTTCTCATGTAACTGTTTTATTCGGAATAAAAATAATTCCGTTCACACTGCGCATGCGCGCACGTTGTCTTTCTGACGGTGATGACGCACTGCAAGATGGCGGCACGGACACGAAACTTGTTTGTTTTGTATTTAAGTGCGCTACAGGAGCTACAAATAATGAAAAGAGTGGGTGAGAGAAAACACGAAACACTAACCTTTTCGCAGAGGCAGCGTAAAGTTTTGAACAAGGAGTGCACGCCATGTACGCGAGAGACGCTGACACAAGGAGTGTACGCCATGTACGCGGAGAGAGACGCTGACACGAGGAGTGTACGTCATGTACGCGGAGAGAGACGCTGACACGAGGAGTGTACGCCATGTACGCGGAGAGAGCATGGAAGTATAATTATAACTGGAAGATGAGTCCAAGATGGCGGCCCGTTGTTTTCAATGGCTTGTGCTCAGTGGCGCATTGATGCCGAAAAGATTTTTTCTTCCGCGCTCTTTCCTGAATGCGGGCTAGCGCCTCCCACTACCGTGACGTCAGAAAAGTGACAGCGTGATCAGTTTTGACCAATCAGAGCGATGGTGGCCTGAGCGGGGGGAGAGCGGCGGAGGAGCGGGGGGGAGCGGAGAGAGCGCGGGCAGAGCGGTAAGCTAGGCTAAACACCGTTTGGGGCATCGAAAAAATTTGAAAATGTATGTAGTGAAACTAGAGAGAAAAACCTTCAAAATGAGACCTTAGTTAAAGCTGTAGGTGCCGTGTCCGCGGAGCAATAGCAGTTTGAAGTGCCGAAAAATGCATTGACCGTCTGAGGGGAAATTTTTCTTGGGCCCAACCGCTGCAGTACCGCGGAGCGGCCTGATCGCCACTCGCATCAGGAAAGAGGGGGCGGAGCCCAATCCAGATAATATAATACATCCATGGGAGAGAGACGCTGACACGAGGAGTGTACGTCATGTACGCGGAGAGAGACGCTGACACGAGGAGTGTACGTCATGTACGCAGAGAGAGACGCTGACACGAGGAGTGTACGTCATGTACGCGGAGAGAGACGCTGACACAAGGAGTGTACGCCATGTACGCGGAGAGAGACGCTGACACGAGGAGTGTACGCCATGTACGCGGAGAGAGACGCTGACACGAGGAGTGTACGTCATGTACGCGGAGAGAGACACTGACACGAGAGTGTACGTCATGTACGCGGAGAGAGACGCCGACACGAGGAGTGTACGTCATGTACGCAGAGAGACACTGACACGAGGAGTGTACGTCATGTACGCGGAGAGAGACGCTGACACGAGGAGTGTACGCCATGTACGCGGAGAGAGACGCTGACACGAGGAGTGTACGCCATGTACGCGGAGAGAGACGCTGACACGGGGAGTGTACGTCATGTACGCGGAGAGAGACGCTGACACAAGGAGTGTACGCCATGTACACGGAGAGAGACGCTGACACGAGGAGTGTACGTCATGTACACGGAGAGAGACGCTGACACAAGGAGTGTACGCCATGTACGCGGAGAGAGACGCTGACACGGGGAGTGTACGTCATGTACGCGGAGAGAGACGCTGACACGGGGAGTGTACGCCATGTACGCGGAGAGAGACGCTGACACGGGGAGTGTACGTCATGTACGCGGAGAGAGACGCTGACACGGGGAGTGTACGTCATGTACGCGGAGAGAGATGCTGACACGGGGAGTGTACGCCATGTACGTGGAGAGAGACGCTGCTGATCCAAACAAGTGGAAACTGGAACAACTTGGCTACACACCTCTCTAGCGACAACCCGGAATGTCGACATTAAAGTGTAATTGTCGATGTTGCGGCATTAGCATATTTTCTCTCACATCCTGGTACTCCGACACCTAACATTTTTTTGTCGATGTAGTGGTGTTTTGTAGTTTTCTCAGAAATGCCACTTCTCCGACACTCTTTTGTGTGTGTTTCTATTAAATAATTATTTAAAAAAATACAAAGCGTTTTCTCATGACGCTAAGTGTCATGTATGAATGTTCCCCCGTCATTGTGTTAAGAGAATCTCTACGCAACATTAATGGCACACAAGGAAGATACAGGCAACTGTGTTCATTACGCTCAAATAATGACGCGCACTGGCCAGGGAGCCTTTGTACCACGTGCATGCCACAACTAATGCGGTTTCGTCTTAAAAACGTAGCCCTTAGAACGAATTGTAGAGGAATTTGTTCATAATACGTGGTTATGATTTAAGCATTTCACTCAGTGCGTAACTATGCGCTTTTTGAACCGCAGAGACAGCGGGGGGCTTACCTGACGTCCTGTTATGCGACCAGCTAATAACTACCTCTTCTCAAACATATTTTGGGTTCTTGTGTTGGCTGTTCGTCTTGCTCCAGTCTGGCTCTGTGTTCCAATAGTTTTCAGTCATAAAGATGCCGCTGTCTGTGCGTTTGGAACAGATTTCTCATGGATCTCCACAGCGCGTCCTCGTGCGTTCACGTTCTCCTGCTCATTGTCAAAACAGTCCAACTTTATACAAGCTCCTGGTGTCCTCGTCTGCTTGGTCACATCATTTATAAAAGCTATTGTTGTATACTTAAATGTATATGCATTAATGAAGAGGCGAGAGACCGAGCTTAACTTCCAGCATGTTGTATTGCCGCTTATCAACTGTACATTACATTGGAATACAGGATCTACGCACGTACGTACGTACGTAAGTAAGGACGGTGGCTCATGAGGGACAATCTTCAAATGTCAATACATTACATATCCCTCCCCCTTTACTTTTGATGTTCCCTTAACAAAAGTAACATCTTAACATTTGTAATACTTTTTTTTTTTTTCTTTTTCAAAACAATAACACAATATAACACTTTTTTATTTTTATTTTACTTGCATCTGAACTTTGCCCTGAACTACAGATAGAGGGTAGACTACCTCAATCTGAACTGAACCCAGGGATTATTCTTTCCCATAGAACCGGGTCAGTTGCTATAGCTACAACGATAATCTGTCGGGAGGTCGTCTGTCCCGTTTTGGATAAGTATGAACAGTCACTTTAGGTGAAGCTTGCAAAAGCTTTGGACTGGAAACAGTCTCTGGAGTAGGTGACTGTTTGGGCTTAGGTGTACCTGGAACACTGTCAATGTTCTCACTTTGTTTTTGTGGTTCCTCAGTAGAAGAAGGAGGTTCCTGGCACAACTCCAACTCTGGAACAGTAGGTGGTACATGACGTGTATCGTCACGTGATGCCGTTGAGTCGAGCAGCTGGTCCACGTGTCGTTTCCAGATGAGATGGTCGTTAGTTTCCACGGTGTAGGACACCGGACCTGTTTTTGCTACAACTGTTGCAGGTTTCCACTTTAAACCGCTGGTATAGTTCCGAGCCAAGACTTTGTCTCCAGTGTCAAATCTCCTGAACTTAGCTTTTGCTCGTCTGTCCATTTGAGCTTTTTGTTGAAGGCGCACAGTGTCTTTCGTGTTTTGGAGTCTCAGCAAGTCAAATCGGTTTCGAAGTTGTCGTTTGAACATGGCTGAAGCAGGTGACACTTTCGTAGTTGCATGTGGTGTGTTTCGATAGGACAACAGGAAAGCATTGAGTCTACGATTGAGAGACTGGGAGCTAGAAGAAGATTTCAGTGCGTGTTTCATGGTTTGCACAAATCTTTCAGCAAGTCCATTTGTGGCTGGGTGATACGGTGCAGATTTGATGTGCTGAATACCATTCTCCACCATGAATGTCTCAAACTCCTCAGAAACTAGTTGCGGGCCATTATCACTCACAAGTTGTTGGGGTAGACCATAGCGACTGAACATTGACCTGAGCTCCTCAATAGTTTTCTCTGATGAGGTGTTTTTCATTATGGCGACTTCAGGCCATTTGCTATGGGCGTCCACTGCTACGAGGAACATGTGATTTTCGAGTGGCCCTGCAAAGTCAATGTGGACTCTTTGCCATGGTTCCTCTGGCCAGTCCCACGGATGTAAGGGTGCAGTTGTGGTTGGTTTCTCAGCTTTTGACAATCAGAACAAGATGCTGCTTTTTCCTCAATAGCTGCATCTAATCCTGGCCACCAGAAATAGCTGCGTGCTATTTCTTTCATTCGTACAACTCCACAATGTCCGATGTGAAGATCAGCAAGCAGTTTCTCTCTTAAAGGAGGCGGAATGATGACACGATAGCCCCACAATAAACATCCAGACTGTACTGAAAGTTCATTTCGTCTCACCATGTAAGGCTTTAACTTTAGTGTCACTTCTCCTCCCCTTCCACGAGTGACAATGTCCATAACCTCGGAGAGCACAGGGTCAGTGCGTGTGTGTCTCCTTACATGAGCGGAGGATACAGGAGTAGCTGTCACTTCTTTGAAGTAAAAAATCTCAGCTTGTGTGTGCTCACTGTGCTTGGTGGGCAGCGGTAGCCTGGAGAGTCCATCAGCGTTCTGGTGCTGATCAGACTTTCCCTACCTGATCTCGTACTGGTGGGCTGATAAGAGCAGAGCCCATCGTTGCATACGGCTGGCTGCCATGGAGGGGATGCCTGTGTGAGGGCCAAAAATAGATGTTAAAGGTCGATGGTCGGTCAGTAGTGTGAACTTTCTGCCATATAGATACTGATGGAATTTCTTTACTCCAAAAACTATAGACAGTGCTTCACGTTCAATCTGTGCGTAATTGCTTTCTGCTTTGCTCAAGGTCCGTGATGCAAAAGCAATTGGCCTCTCTTCCCCCGACGGCATTATGTGAGACACGACTGCGCCAACCCCGTAAGGCGAGGCGTCACAGGCCAGTTGGATAGGCAGTTGCGGATCAAAGTGAGCGAGGGCTTCTGATTTGGAGAGAGCCAACTTCACCTCTTTGAACGCATTCTCACATTTTTCAGTCCATCTCCATTTTGTTGCCTTGTTTAACAGTTCATGCAAAGGTTTCAGTCTATTTGCCAAGTTTGGTACAAATCTTGCATAGTACGTCAGCAATCCAAGAAATGACCTTAACTGACTTACATTAGTTGGTGATGGAGCATCCACAATCGCCTTGACTTTTGATGGCGCCTTGTGGAGACCTCTGCTGTCAATGACGTGCCCCAAATATTCGACCGATGGTTGGAAAAACTCACACTTGTCTTTCCGAACTTTTAATCCGTAGTTCTCCAGTCGCTTCAGTGTTTCGTCCAGGTTTCTCAAGTGGGTCTGCTCATCTGGTCCTGTGATAAGCAGATCATCCAGGTAGCACTGAACACCTGAAAGTCCACTTAAAATCTGGTCCATTGCTCTTTGGAACAAAGCGGGAGCTGAAGTGATCCCAAAAGGAAGTCTCTTGTGTCTGTACAGTCCTTTGTGTGTCACTATAGTTAACAGCTCCTGTGACTTTGGCTCAACATGCATCTGGAGGTACGCTTGAGACAAATCTATCTTGCTAAACTTTTGTCCACCAGCTAAGCCTGAGAAAAGATCATCTATGAGTGGTAGCGGATATTGCTCTGTGGTTAAAACTGGATTTACTGTGACTTTAAAATCACCACAGATCCTAGGACTACCATCTTTTTTCATAACTGGAACTATGGGTGTAGCCCACTCACTTGTGCTTACAGGTTCCAGCACCCCACTTTTCACTAGCCTATCAATCTCTGCCTCAACTTTTGGCTTAATGGCATATGGTACAGGTCTAGCTTTGAGACATTTGGGTGTACTGTCTGGTTTAACTGCCAGTTTAACTGTAATGTCTTTCATGCTACCAAGTTCACCGTCAAACACTTTTGGGTACCTTTTTAAGATCTCATTCAGGGGGCTTGTTTCTTTGTCAACTACCATGAACACTTCCTGCCAGTTCAGTTTCAACTTTTTGAGCCACTTGCGACCTAGCAAGGCGGGACGGTTGCCTGACACAATGTGCAGTGGCAAGACTTGTTTCTGGTTGTTGTGTTCAACTGTGACGTCCACAACTCCTAACACTTGGACATGACCGCCAGTGTAGGTTCTCAACTTTAGCTTAGTCTCTTTGAGTGGCAAGTGTTGAAGTTTCTCTTTGTACAGAACTTCAGATACTAGTGATACGCGTGTGCCTGTGTCGATTTGCATCCGCACTGGTTTCTTTTCCAGCAGTGGCGTAACCCAGTATCCATCATCATCCTCATCCCTGATGGATAAAACATGCACTTCATCTGAATCAGAGCTCGCATCCTCATGTTCAAGTTCCATTTTGTTCACATGTTTCTTTTTGTGAAAACCAGCTTTCTTTTTCACTTTTTGTTGTTTGCTTGTTTGCATCTTTTTGTTCCTGCATGCACGTTCAATGTGGCCTTTCTTACCACAATTTCTGCAATCCAAGTCCTTACACCAGCACTCGTTGGACTGGTGCCCTGGTTTTCCACAACGATAGCACACTTGACTTGTTCCTGCCTCTTTCTTTGGCTGTGTGAACATTTTGTGTACTTGAGTTGATGCACTTAATTGTTGCGCTTCTTTTGCAGCCATCTCCATCGACGTGCTAATATCTGTGGCCTTTTTCAGGGTCAAGTTTGTCTCAGTTAGTAGGCGCTTTTGAATAGCCTCACTACGCAACCCACAAACTAACCGGTCACGTATTGTGTCATTTAGTGACAGTCCAAAATCACAGTGTTCTGATAACCGCTTTAATACAGCTACAAACTGAGCCACAGATTCGCCATCTTCTTGGTTTCTTTTGTGGAAACGAAATCTTTCTGCTATGATTAGTGGCTTGGGTGCATAGTGGTCCTTTAATATTTCAACGATTTCAGCATAAGTTTTGTCTCCGGGCTTTGCTGGTTGCACCAAACTGCGTAGCAGATTAAACGTTTTCCCTCCGACAACACTCAGAAACGTTGGAACAAGCACTTCAGCGTCTATCTTGTTAGCTAACACAAAATAGTCAAATCGTTCTGTATATGAACTCCACTGTTCAGTGCTTTCATCAAATGGTCCTATATTTCCGACCAAAGCAGCCATTTTATTGTCTTTCAGTTGTTTTCGGTACTTATCAGTTTATTACGGTCTCTTCACTTTTCCTCCGCGGGGATTTTCCTTGTCCCCAGCGTAGCTCAGACCTCCGTGGTGGCGTGGCGCGGACTTTTTTTTTTCTCTCTCCCGCTAGCCAAACAGCTCTTGATTAGCTCCGTCTTCGCGCTAAACTTGCGCGTCGAAAGTCAACTTTCTTCCGCCGAACGTGAGCAAACGTGAGGCCGTACCGTACCTCGTCGCCAGTTTTGTTGTATACTTAAATGTATATGCATTAATGAAGAGGCGAGAGACCGAGCTTAACTTCCAGCATGTTGTATTAGGCTCGGGAACGTGACATCATGCAGCTGTAGAATGTTCAGTTGGTCCCATGTTAAACCAATGGAGATTTTAAAATGTTAAATACCGAAAATCGCGTTAATTAAATCAAATTTTGACACTATATAGTGATAGATAAACTTACCAGTACTGACCCAGCAGTTTATTGGGCTGCTCCATGGCTGTTTTGTTTACTTTTTTTAATCGTTTTGTCTAATGTATTCCTATGGAAGTTCTGCTCAACTATCAACAAACATGGCGGATTTGCCATGATTTCCATGGTAACCACAGACGTTTCCCGAGCCTAATTGCCGCTTATCAACTGTACATTACATTGGAATACAGGATCTACGCACGTACGTACGTAAGTAAGGACGGTGGCTCATGAGGGACAATCTTCAAATGTCAATACATTACAGCTATAGAGTCGAGTGTGACGTGTCCCACGTGAACAGCCTGTTTGGTTCTATCATTAAAAAAATAATAGTAAAGTAAAACTGATACAAACGTTGTCCAAATTCGATTTAAAATTAACTACAAATATCCCTCTGTGCCTATTTAAAGTTAAAAACTAAATTAAAGAAAAATAAAACCATTAATAAAATATATTTATTTACCCAAGAAAATAGAAGAGACAAATCTAAACCTACAATATACCATTACAAACTTTATAAATTGTTCTAACGAAATACAAAAATTTTTGAACGAATTCAACCTAGAAACCACAGAAATAAAATAAAAAAAGTTGGCCATGTCGACGAAGGCCGCGCGTCACGTGCCTGGACGCGTCAGGATTTTAGATCAGGCGTGCCACAGCACATACAGTAATATAACTTAATATATAAGGCTGTGCTGGGCCAGGCTGGAACAGGCTGAAATGATCCTTTAATGCAGTTTGTGGAGAAAATAAGAAAAGCTGAGCGCGTTGCGGACTTTCGCGTTTCGCCGCGTGCTTCTTTGAAGTTTAGCGCTTAGAAATCTAGGTTCTTGTTTTGCTCATTTCTCAGTGATTTTAAATCAGATTGTAACAAAAGACACATTGTTTTGTTGCTTAAAACACAGAGAACATTACTGTACACTTGCCACAGTTCCCCTGTTCACGATGCGTCTGTGTGAGGTGGAAGAAATAAAAACGGAGAGGAAGGGAGAGAGAGAAAATGTAATAGACGCTCACTGATGTAGCCTACCTCTACTCCTGCGTGTGCAGATAGTCTAGTAGCCTACATAAAGAATTTTTTTTTTTTTTTTTTTTTTTTTTTTTTTTTTTTTTTTTTTTTTTAAAAAGGACATTCAGCATTGCATCAACGCAAATATAGCATTAATCAAATATAACATTAAACATTGAATACAAAATAAATACATAATAAGACAAATATATAATCATAGTACATTAATATTCAAGGTATGTATTCCGTTATTCACTTATATTGTTAACCAAAATCCGTCCCCATTCGAGCACAAAACACTTGTTCGTACATTCATTCGGGTGGCAAGCAATTCAACTACAAAGCGCTCACATTTTATATGAGACCTAATTTTAGCAGTAAGAAAAAAACAAAAACAAAGTACAATACCTAAGATAATTTACAATGACAAAAATAAGCAACAAGAACAAAAAAAATAAAACAGACAAACAAAAGAAAGAAAGGCTACGGGAAAAACTTTTCATAGTTATTAATAGTTTGTATACTTTTTTTATTAGTCGTGTTCTTTATAGTTTCTATATATACTTTAAATTCTATTAGAAAGATGTTAATTTTGGGAAGTGATTTAGAGAATTTTGCTTTATGTATATGGAATTTTCCTAGTAAAATTGTCAAATTTATAATGTGATTAATGGATTTATTTTTAACTTCAGCACAGGCAATAATGTCTTTTGCTGTAAAGTTAAAAGTGTTTTGAGTTTTCTGGGATAACAGAATTGCTAATTCAGACCAGAAATTGAAGGAATATTGACATTGGTAAAACAGATGATAAATACTTTCATTAACATTATTACAAAATGTGCACCGGTCAGTAATATCAGTGAATCTTGAGACTGTGCTATTACATGGGTAAATATTATGCAAGATCTTGAAATGAACCTCTCTAATTTTATTTGAAATACAAAATAGTGAGGGACATAGCCATGCTTTTTTCCAATTAATTGATTTTATTTGGGCATTCCAAAATAACTTTCCTCTTGGAGTTATTGTGTATTGGTTTATGAGTGAGTTTCTAATAATTCTATTTGTACATTTTTTATCTATTAAGTTCATTGATGAGACCTTTAATTCAGGTATTATTCTGTTACATTTTGGTATTGTAAATGAGTTTTTATTAATTGATGTATACTATTTGGAATAGATTTGATAACCAATTGGAATTCTTTAAATTTTATCGGGACACATTTATCTTTTAGAAACATTTCATAATTATAAACTTCCCCTTATCATCGTACATGTCAGAAACAAATACAATATCTCGATCAATCCAATTCTTCTTAAATAGACTTTTTTGTTTGCTTGTAATGTTTCTGTTGTTCCAAATGATTTCCTTATGAGGGGAAAAAGTTGTGCACATAACATAATCTCCATGCTAAAAGAGTTTGTTGATGGAACTGGGACAGTTTTATTGGTAATCTGGAGATTAAGTAATTACAACTCATTAAGAACTTCAACCCACCAACCTCTGAGAAGACAGTGTTGGGTATAAAGTTCCACAGTGATGTTGGTTTTTCTAAACACTGTTTTAACCACTTAATTTTAAAAGTATTATTTAGATCAACAAAGTTTAGCATCTCCATTCCCCCCTCTGATTTTTGTGCACAGATAACTTCTTTTTTAAGATGATGTCGCCTGTTTTTCCAGACAAAGTTAACAAAAGCATTATTGATCATTCTGCAGTATGAATCATCAACAAATAAAGATATTGCTAAATATACAAGTCTAGAAATGCCTTCTGCTTTCATTAACAGAACTCGACCATACATTGACAAATCCCTTTGCAACCACATATTAAAAATGGACTTAATATTTTGTATTTTTGGAAGCAGGTTAAGTTGTTGTCTGTGTTAAGTATTTGTTGTCCCAAATACTTAACACTTTTTTTAACTGGAACATTACAGTACACTGTTGCATCGGTTTCATATAAGCATAAAATTTCACTTTTTGATATATTTAACTTTAGACCTGAAGCCTCTGAGAATTCTTGAGTTACTTGTAATGCTTTATAAACTTGTGATTTATCTTGAAGAAAAAGAACAGTATCATCTGCTAACTGAGTAATTTTATTTCTCTGGAGAAAATTTTTAGCCCTTTAATATCTGGATTGTTTGAAATATGTAAAAATAAAAGTTGTGCCGCGATCAAAAACAGAAATGGGCTGATCGGGCACCCTTGTCTTACTCCTCTTGTTACTGGAAAACGTTTAGATACTGTTGGGTATAATAAAACAGAACTTGATATATCTCGATACAACATGCTAATATTTTTTATATACTTTTCCCCAAAACCAAATAACTTGAGAGCTTGGAGTATAAAGGAGTGTTCAATAGAATCGAATGCCTTATAGAAATCTAAAAACAGCAATATTGATTCGGACTGTATATGATCAGAATAGTCAAGTAAATCTAAGACCAGTCTAATATTGGAACTAATATGACGATTTGTCATGAATCCATTTTGATTCTCGCAGATAATTTCTTCTAAATGTTTTTTAAGCCTTACTGACAATATTTTAGCTAATAGTTTGTAATCTGTATTTAACAAGGAGATAGGTCTCCAGTTTTCTATAATGGAATGATCTTTACCTGGTTTTGGAATGAGCGTTATAAGGCCTTGTTTCATTGTAGTTGTCATTTCGTTTCTATTGATACACTCCTTCATTACAAGAAAAAGATGGTGTTTTATAACATCCCAAAACAAATGTAAAATTCAACAGTTAATCCATCATTCCCGGTGATTTCCCTGTTTTCATTGATTTTAACACTTGATCTAAATCTTTTTGTTGTATATCTTCCTCACAACTATCTTTATACAATTCTGAAATTTTCTCTACAGATGGTTTAATATATTCCATAAATTGGCGACATTTTCCAATATTAAATTTTGATTCATATAAATGACTATAGAACATTGTTACAAACTCAGAAATTTCCGTAGTGTTAGAAGTGCTGTTACCGTCAATATTCATGGAAACTATGTTGTTCCGTTTTCTATTTCTTTTTCTAGACTAAAAAAGTAACTTGTATTCTTTTCGCCTTCTTCAAGCCATTTAGCTCTCGATCTTATAATGCACCTCTTGCCAACTCTATATACATTTTATCTAATTGTTCACTGCATTTTTTAAGGGTTTCTTTTTCATCTTCGACAAGATTTTGTTTATTTAATAAATATTGGATTTGCTCAATTAATTTGTTTTCTTTTAAATTCTTTAAACTTTTTATGTTAAAAGTATATACTACGCTACAACAGTGTTAACATATAGACAGATATCATCTATTACACTTATCCAACACTAGAGTTTAAAATTCACCCACTCTCATTTTGTAATAAAACGATGTCTTATATATTTGGTTCTTATTATATAGAGAAGAAATATTTACTGTTATACGACGGGGCGAAGAGAAACTTAACTTTTCTATCGACAGGTTAGAAGGAACTGGAGAGATGTCCATGATAAAAAATAGATAGTATAAATTCCTAAATTTCCAATACCCTCTATGAGCAAATGTTTTTTTACTGTATGCCCTTTTAAGTTTTAACATTACATGAATATCAATTCTTGGAGGTCAGTTTAAGCAATGCGCCCGCACACATGCATGATTAACTCTCAGAAATCATATGAGAAGCTAGATCGTGTTTGTGAAATGGAACATTATAAAGCCCACTATAGTCTATTCTAGAATTGGTCGGCTTTGATTTTGTCACCATGGACTGAGAGACCCATCTGGTGAGTAAATGCTTTAAGGATAGTTACTACGATCCCTTACGGATCGTAGACCTTCCAAAACATCACTATATGTAAATTAAGATGTTAGTCACATTAACTCTTACGACGCTTAATTTAGTTGAGGGGAGTTCCTATTATTATTATATGCTTATAATGTCTAGATCGAGGGAAGATATCTTGAGTCATTATATGAGACTTATCATCAGTTATTTGCGTGAATCATTAAAATCGCCCCTGCTTTTACCCCCTATAACCTAATTGCAATCACATGTTATTCATTTCTTAAGTTCGTGATGTTGATATCCTTTGTAAATAAAGATCCCGTCTCAAAATAATGTTGCCCTTTTGCTAAAGATGTAGTTTGTAGCTAGTACCTTTTATACTGAGTTACCGACAATATAATCTTTACATTAGTCCACCTTTAAAATTAATATAAAAGTCCAGTCTCTCCCTATCTTCCATTCTGAGATGCGGGATGAACGAAGTGTCAAGACCCTACATCTCCGAACCTCCCACCCAATTATCTTGTTGAAACCCTAAATAGCAGTGCCTCATCCCATCCAAGTCAGATGTGTTATGTATCCATAATTTCTCTATACTGTAGACTAAGAACATCCAATGAGCATTTTCCAGAATTTAGAATTGTGTTCTCTGCCCATAACTGAACTTCCCTCTCTCCAAAATCTCCTCAGCGTCTTCTATCTCCTGTATATGACATAGAAAGTTTCTCCCTGTACACAAAAAGATTACTTCGGCATTTTCATGTTCTTTCCTAGAGAATAAGTGCATAAGAACTTAAGTGCTTTCCTTGTTGATATTATCCCGTCTAGAACCTACCACATTAAAAGAAACAAAAATTAAGAGCATAATTAAACCTTCTAACCTATAGCTAGTCATAAAGCGAATGTCGCAAGAAAAACAATCAAATACTAAAAGATTCGAACCTTTGTTCATGTCTCAACCCAACACAATAAGAAAAAGACAACAACCAAAAAGATTAGGATGTACTCACCGTTACTGAGTAAGGTGGTGATCTATATTAGTAATTTATATATCAGTGTGAAAGGTTAACCTCTAATTTAACCAACGTGGGTAGCGAGATGTGGGCGTCCTTAGCAGCTCTCCGCGCACTCTAGCATCTCTAATCCACGTTCATATCTATTTCTAGGTACGAACAACAACTCACTAATTATCCTTTTACATTGTTGTTCTTAAACTGGTTATACGTATGATCATATAGGATATATAGTTCATAATTAAATACTATAAAGAAGATGAAGAAAGAAATAAAATAAAAAAATTTTAAAAGACCNATAGCCACGCTTTTTTCCAATTAATTGATTTTATTTGGGCATTCCAAAATAACTTTCCTCTTGGAGTTATTGTATATTGGTTTATGAGTGAGTTTCTAATAATTCTATTTGTACATTTTTTATCTATTAAGTTCATTGATGAGACCTTTAATTCAGGTATTATTCTGTTACATTTTTGGTATTGTAAATGAGTTTTTATTAATTGATGTATACTATTTGGAATAGATTTGATAACCAATTGGAATTCTTTAAATTTTATCGGGACACATTTATCTTTTAGAAACATTTCATAATTATAAACTTCCCCCTTATCATCGTACATGTCAGAAACAAATACAATATCTCGATCAATCCAATTCTTCTTAAATAGACTTTTTTGTTTGCTTGTAATGTTTCTGTTGTTCCAAATGATTTCCTTATGAGGGGAAAAGTTGTGCACATAACATAATCTCCATGCTAAAAGAGTTTGTTGATGGAACTGGGACAGTTTTATTGGTAATCTGGAGATTAAGTAATTACAACTCATTAAGAACTTCAACCCACCAACCTCTGAAAGACAGTGTTGGGTATAAAGTTCCACAGTGATGTTGGTTTTTCTAAACACTGTTTTAACCACTTAATTTTAAAAGTATTATTTAGATCAACAAAGTTTAGCATCTCCATTCCCCCTCTGATTTTTGTGCACAGATAACTTCTTTTTTAAGATGATGTCGCTGTTTTTCCAGACAAAGTTAACAAAAGCATTATTGATCATTCTGCAGTATGAATCATCAACAAATAAAGATATTGCTAAATATACAAGTCTAGAAATGCCTTCTGCTTTCATTAACAGAACTCGACCATACATTGACAAATCCCTTTGCAACCACATATTAAAAATGGACTTAATATTTTGTATTTTTGGAAGCAGGTTAAGTTGTTGTCTGTCAGTCATGTCTTTAGAAATATGAACACCCAAATACTTAACACTTTTTTTAACTGGAACATTACAGACACTGTTGCATCGGTTTCATATAAGCATAAAATTTCACTTTTTGATATATTTAACTTTAGACCTGAAGCCTCTGAGAATTCTTGAGTTACTTGTAATGCTTTATAAACTTGTGATTTATCTTGAAGAAAAAGAACAGTATCATCTGCTAACTGAGTAATTTTATTTCTCTGGAGAAAATTTTTAGCCCTTTAATATCTGGATTGTTTGAAATATGTAAAAATAAAAGTTGTGCCGCGATCAAAAACAGAAATGGGCTGATCGGGCACCCTTGTCTTACTCCTCTTGTTACTGGAAAACGTTTAGATACTGTTGGGTATAATAAAACAGAACTTGATATATCTCGATACAACATGCTAATATTTTTTATATACTTTTCCCCAAAACCAAATAACTTGAGAGCTTGGAGTATAAAGGAGTGTTCAATAGAATCGAATGCCTTATAGAAATCTAAAAACAGCAATATTGATTCGGACTGTATATGATCAGAATAGTCAAGTAAATCTAAGACCAGTCTAATATTGGAACTAATATGACGATTTGTCATGAATCCATTTTGATTCTCGCAGATAATTTCTTCTAAATGTTTTTTAAGCCTTACTGACAATATTTTAGCTAATAGTTTGTAATCTGTATTTAACAAGGAGATAGGTCTCCAGTTTTCTATAATGGAATGATCTTTACCTGGTTTTGGAATGAGCGTTATAAGGCCTTGTTTCATTGTAGTTGTCATTTCGTTTCTATTGATACACTCCTTCATTACAAGAAAAAGATGGTGTTTTATAACATCCCAAAAACAAATGTAAAATTCAACAGTTAATCCATCATTCCCCGGTGATTTCCCTGTTTTCATTGATTTTAACACTTGATCTAAATCTTTTTGTTGTATATCTTCCTCACAACTATCTTTATACAATTCTGAAATTTTCTCTACAGATGGTTTAATATATTCCATAAATTGGCGACATTTTCCAATATTAAATTTTGATTCATATAAATGACTATAGAACATTGTTACAAACTCAGAAATTTCCGTAGTGTTAGAAGTGCTGTTACCGTCAATATTCATGGAAACTATGTTGTTCCGTTTTCTATTTCTTTTTTCTAGACTAAAAAAGTAACTTGTATTCTTTTCGCCTTCTTCAAGCCATTTAGCTCTCGATCTTATAATGCACCTCTTGCCAACTCTATATACATTTTATCTAATTGTTCACTGCATTTTTTAAGGGTTTCTTTTTCATCTTCGACAAGATTTTGTTTATTTAATAAATATTGGATTTGCTCAATTAATTTGTTTTCTTTTAAATTCTTTAACTTTTTTAAAGTTTTACTACGCTCAATAGCAGATTCTCTCACTTTATGTTTAAAAAATTCCCACTTTTGAATACAATTCATATTTGGTTCATTAAAATATCTGTTGCGAGAAGCTTAACTTTTTCTTGGAACTGATTGTCCTGTAATAGTGTATAATTTAATTTCCAATACCCTCTAGAGCTGTTTTTTTCTGCATGCCCTTTAAGTTTTAACAGAATCAATTTATGATCAGAAAATGGCGCAAATTGATGATTAACTTCAGAAACAAACTGAGTGTGTTGTGATGACATAAGCCAAAGGTCTATTCTAGATTGTCGGCTTTGATTTGTGTTAGACCAGGTAAAATCAATAGTATCAGGATTCATGAACCTCCAAACATCACTAAGTAAAAGATTGTCACATAAATACGCAGTAGGTTTATATGACTGAGGCAATGTCTGTCGAGGGGATATCTGTCTAAAATTTCATCAGGCGAATCATTAAAATCGCCTCCTATAATCACAATTGCATCACTGTATTCATTTTTAAATTCAAGTATCTTTAAATAAAGATTGCAAAATGTCCCTTTTGCTAAATTAGTTTTGTTAGGTCCATATACATTACCGACAATAAACTTTACATTATCCACCTTTAAAATTAATATAATCCATCTTCCTTCATTAGATCGTGCAGTGTCAATTACATCTCCATTAAAATTCTTTAACATAATAGCCACCCAGCAGAGTGGTTAGTTCCATGATCAAAATAAATTGTTTTCTCCCCACTGACTTCTCCAAAACTTCTCGTCATCTCCTGATGAATGAGTTTCTTGTAGACAAAGTATATTCGCATTTTGTTTTCTGATATATAAAGAAAAAGTGCTTTCCTTTTGATATTATCCCGCAAACCTCGCACATTAAAAGAACAAAAATTAAGAGCATTAAACTTTACCATACTGAGTCATAAGCTGATGTCCAAAACACAATTAATTAACCCTGTAGTCTAAACCACACAAAAGAAAAACAAAACAAAAAAATCTTCCTTACTAATAGGAGATAAGGTATACAGGTGAAAGGTTAACTCTAATTTAACCAACCTGTAGGATGTGCTCCTTAGCCGCACTCTAGCATTAACTTATCTATTCAGGTACGAACAAATATTTATTTTTATTTTTGGTAACGATGACATAATTAGTCATAATTAATAGCAAAAAGAGAAAAATAAAAAAAAAATAAAATAAACCAACCAACCAACAAACAAAAAAAATAATAATAAAATAGAAATAATAATAACCATCGTCATCCTCATCATTTACATTCCAGTGTACCTGGATTTAACTAAAAATGCCCAGAACCTGGAAAAGTACATTTCCTAATATTATCAATGTCACAGTTTGATCTCTTTACCATTTATTATTGCCCTTGCTCCCACGAAGAAGCCTTTATTCCTCGTCTTCTCGCCTCCTCAATTTGGGGCCACAGGGCATTTCGTGTCTCTCTGTCTTTGCTGGTGAGGTCCTCTCCAAAATGCAATCCTCTGGTCTTGAGGAAAACGGATTCCTTGGAGCTGCGCCAAATTGTGTCCCTTGCTGTTCTGGTTAGAAATCCGAATGATGACTGGACGGTCTTGCCTGTCCCCTTTCTGCCCATTCGATGGCAGATGTCGATAAAGGTCCCTTCCACAACAGACGACACCTGGCTACAGATGTCAATAACTTTCTTTTTGACATCCTCACCTTCTTCCTCCTTTAGCTTGTAGAGCCGTAAGTTCTGTCTTTCAATTGTCTTTCCATATCATTCATTTTGTCTTCGGCCACATTAACTCTGGTTTCATAGTCTGTGGTCTTTTTCCCCAAAAAGTCAACTTTCCTTAGCAGTGTCCTGAAGTTGTTGAAAAAGAAATTCATTGTGCTTAGCCAACTCCTCAATGTTTTTTTTATTTCCCAACGTAATTTGCAACACATTGTCTATTCTTGCGTTGATACTGTCAACTTTTTTTTCCAAGACATTCTGTAATGAGTCTAACAATATTGTCTTGCATCTCTAACAGTGAGAGCTCCTCGTGCTCATCCTCCACATCCTGAGATAACACAGTTAACTTTACCTCCGAGAGCGAAGAATCTTCCTGGCCTCCAGTGTCCGTATAGGGGTGGAGTGCCTGCATTTTCCTCGACGAGGGCTTTCTGTTTTGCATTGCCCTCTCCTTTTTCTTCCGTCTCCTCTCCGCCAGTGTTACGTAGTGTTGTTGAATTTCTGCAGTTCACCAAGCAGACTTTATCTCCGAAGTTCAGTTCTTCTAAAATGTTTAGTTCCAGGTTCCGTTAAGCACAACTATTGTTAAATGCAAACTTACATTATTCATAGACTGAGCACAATTCTCGGCAGCGTGCACGCTAGACGCCACGAGTAGCAGCCATCTTGGCCCCCTCGGTTGGAGGCAGCTCCCGCTCCACTCCCACAACCAAACGCGTTTTAAAGCTGAAACTACATCCACGTTACGTCTCGTACGCACGTGACACACATAAAGAATTGTATCTTTTGTCTTTCAATCAGTCTCACGCGTCATAGTGTGGTGATGAGGTCCCCAAATACGCTGTGCCAGTGCGTAAAGCTGTGTCCAATAGCGAGTGCGCACAAGTGTTTTTACGCACAGTTTGCCACTTGTCATCCTTTAAATCATGCTTTTTCTTACACTTCAATGTCCAAAAAGCTAGAGGAAAGGGGGAAAGCTAAAGCGGGAAACTGCGGCCCTTTATTCAAGTTGGAAAGGCGAAAATGTTTAGAAAAAAGTGCTGCCAGTGAGATATAAGAAAAAAAGACGCCGTCAATACGTGGAAGCTTGGAAAATAATGTTAATGCTGAAATTCTGACAGACGTTGGCTTGTAAGCAAGTGAGTCCAAGTCCAGACCCATTCAGTCCAAGTCTGGTCTGAGACCAGGTCTGCACGAACAATCGCATTGCTCTGGCCGTTTGGAGAGTGTTAAAGCAGAGGATAAAATTTTAAAGTATTCTGTCTCTACGTCTGTCCAAAAAATACTTCTCTGTCTTACCGGGGGCGGTCTGTCAGAAAAGCAACGTGAATGAAGGACGCTTTGTTACCGAGAAACAAAAGTATAATTTTTAGCCTACTTAATGCGACAGTAAAGTTGACAACTACACATAGGCCTATTGGTCATTATGACGTTCGCTGTCTGAGTGTGTGTCGGAGGTGGGGCACCACTAAATTCGGAGGACAGGGTTGTCGGAACAGTGGGATTTAAAAATAAAGACTTTCGGAATAACGGCATGTCGATAGAGAGGCCTGTCGGCAGAGAGGGCGGACCCCTTTTCCTCCGTCACAGAACATGACGTGGAGCTGATGATGTGATTCTCCAGCTGCTGCTTAAAGACTTTCATCGGAACGACTCCAAAAAAAGTTAGTATCATTGCGTCCGGGGCGTTACAAACAATCCCAGGTGATAAAAAATCCAAAAGCCAATACAGTGGTCCCTCGTTTATCGTGGGGGTTACGTTTCCAAAAATAACCCGTGAAAGGCGAAACCCGTGAAGTAGTGATCTTCATTGTTTACCAGTAATTTCCGTTGATAACCTGCCTGGTTCTGATGTTTAGTGCCTTTTGTACAGGTAATAATGCGCTGAACACAATGATTCACTGCCAAATTCAACAGCGTGAGTCCTTTATGTGACCTTAAAGAGGGACGGTGCTGCACGCGTTCGCCTGCTTTGCTTTTTGCACGTAGCCACGCAGGGCCGCCGCCTCCAATACACACATAACGCAGAGCAGGTAGGGCATCACCTGCTCTGGGGGCACAAAGCCGAGCTGTGCTGTCCCACTGCTGAACTCATGAGTGACAGAAAAGTCTGGTCTAGACACATGTGCCGGATGATTCTTTACACACAGCGCAAAATCAAAGACTCTAGAAACCGTATCGAAAACAGAAACGTGTTCTACGACTCGTAAACTCTTAGACAATGTTTATTTTGTGTCAATAGGACACATATTGGGCAAGTAACGAGGAGAAACAGCAGCTGAATTAGATGGCTGCACATTTGATCACGCAAATTACCGCGCCGAGTTTATCCCCCACTACCACACTTCTCCAACCTCGTGTGGGTTTACCTTGGTTACACTAACAGGGCTAGTGGAAACGCCCCAGACACACCTACATGCACGCATGTGAGGCAAGACTGCTGTTGGAGATCACCGGCACCAAGCAAAGGCACCCTCCGGTGTCTTTGCTTGGTTGGTGGACCATTGGTGGACTCCGGTTGGTAGACTATTTAAACGTTGCTTCCCTTTTGCCCATCCGTATTTCCGGGTCCTTGTGCAGGCCGTTTGTCCTCGTGCTCCAGTGCCGCTGCCGACTGCGCGCTCGGCACCCGTGCCAGACACTGTCTCCTTCCCATTACGCGTCCTCGTGCGCATCCATTCTTGGCTTCAGTTGAGTAATTCTGTGGCACCATTCAAAAAAATAAAGCGGAGCGGAGTGCGCCAATCAATTGTAGCAGGTAACGCTCCGTGTGGCAGCAGCGCCGAGATCCAAAAATGGTCAATGGTTAACCAGTGCATTGGCCACTCCGTTAACCACCTCCAGAGGGCGCACTAGTGGCCAAAAGAATGGCAAAAAGAATGGTTAACCACTAAAAACTGGCTAAAACATTGGCCAAAACCGTGACTAACCAGGAAAAATCTGGCTAAGCATCGTTTTTTCTGCACATATTAGTAGAGCACATACTTTAATTGTAATAAAGACAGATCTGCTGACTTATGTTTGATTTGTGGACGAAAGAAAACATGACAAATAGCTATTTGCGAGATGAAAAAGAAAATTGTGATCACATTGTAGAGCATTTTATTTGCGAAAAGAACAAATATGAAAACACCTTGATATTCATGAATTTTAAATAAATAGGTAGAAACAAACGTCTGGTATTGGCACTGTCTGGAAAGCTGAATCTGTAGGAGTTCTAACAATGGTGTTTAGCAGAGTGTGTGGCTCACTAGGTAAGGCACCGGTCTGCGTTACCGAAGTGCGTCGGATCGATTCCTGGGTGCAGGACTAAAATTTTCTCTTATGTTGGTGAACGTAATTGGCATTAAAGATGAATTGCAACTTTACAAAAGTGCTGTTTTATTGTTACTTATTTATTATATGAATTTCACTTATATATGCTAAATTTTAGACATTGTTTTTTATCATTATAAATAACACCTTTTGCATGTTTTAGAACAATAATAAGAACTTTTTAAGCCATCAGCCACTTAATCGGCCACTTTTTACTCATCGGCCATTTGGTCGGCCTCCTTTAAAATGTCTCCAAAAGGTGCCAAAATCATATTTCTCATCATTTTAACTGATTCAGGATCATTACTCTACTCTTTTTACTGAGTTTTGACACATTTTAGCCATCGGCCACTTCATATAAATAAAATGCTCTACAATGTGATCACAATTTTCTTTTTCATCTCGCAAATAGCTATTTGTCATGTTTTCTTTCGTCCACAAATCAAACATAAGTCAGCAGATCTGTCTTTATTACAATTAAAGTATGTGCTCTACTAATATGTGCAGAAAAACGATGCTTAGCCAGATTTTTCCTGGTTAATGGGCGACACGGTGGCGCAAGCGGTTAGCGCTAAGAAGGTCCTGGGTTCGACTCCCGGGCCGGCCGGGCCTTTCTATGTGGAGTTTGCATGTTCTTCCCGTGTCTGCGTAGGTTTCCTCCGGTTACTCCGGTTTCCTCCTACAGCTAAAAACATGTCCATTAATGCCTCCCTGACCCTTCCCCCAGGGCTCCCCTGCAAAAGAGATTCTGAATCTCAGTGGGACTTCCCTGGTTAAATAAAGGTCAATTAAATTAAATTAGCCAGTTTTTAGTGGTTAACCATTCTTTTTGCCATTCTTTTGGCCACTAGTGCACCCTCTGGAGGTGGTTAACGGAGTGGCCAATGCACTGGTTAACCATTGACCATTTTTGGATCTCGGCGTCTCTCCCGTGTGGCTCACTTCATTCATAAACGTGCCTATCCTTATGTTTGTGTTCTCCGCCAGCATTACGCTACGGCCGAGTTCGCTGTTTTCAGCGAGTTGTCTTTGGGCCATGTGCATCAGTTAAGACAGGTAAATGATTTCTAAATTTATTGGTTGCTGTCCAATTACAAACACTAATTGGTGGTTCTATAGCCTGCTGCTGAACGCAGTCTCCCTTTGGGCCTAAAGCCATGGACTATATGATCGCTCTTTCAAAATTAGAGCGAGAAGCTGCGGCGGCACTGGGCACACCGTCTCTGCTGTTTTGCTTCGCTGCTGTTTCGCTCATTTTGCTCACTTTGCTTTGTTTTGTCTTACTTGCACCACTCTAATATCATTGGCTCTTATCTTTTATAATTAAATCTAACTTTGTCTAATTTGATTCTGCTTAACCTTTTTTCTTAAGATTTATTACCAATGTATTATGTTTCTTTCTAAGTGTTTTGTTTTGTCCTACGTTTATCTAATTTGCCCATTATATTGATTTATTCCGAGTGTACCTACCAGCACAGTGGCAGTGCGCTGGTACAGGACCCGCTGCAAGTTAAGCAGTAGGCTGGGCAGTTACCACGTTTTAAAAGAGTGTGAATGAAAAGGATCCATTTTAACTATTGCAGAAATTGTTAAGGTAAATTAAAATGCAATTAAAATATTGCGTGTCCAGAAAACGTGAATAAAGACACTGTAAATTGGAACCTGACCCTGTCTTTGATATACGGACTTGTGTGCTTATTTGGGAAAGAATTTAGTATTTTTATAACTTACATTCTCCCGCCGAAGTTCCGGGAGTGGCGTTGTTGACAACTAAGTCTCAAATCTCCAAAACTCCAACTATTCACCACTCTACTGCCACACATGCATTGCATTTCATTTACACTGATAGCAGAAACATTCATTATTATTGTTTAAATAAATACCCAGAAAAGGGTTTAAAACTGCCTGCTGCTTGTCTGTCCCCTTCTTTATGTAGCAATCTATGAGCCGGGCCGTAAGAGTGTCAACTGTACGCTGATGACACTGTCATCTACGTCTCAGCTAACCCCGGGCTCACACTGCCTCCAGATGCAGATGCAGATGCAGATGCAGATCCGGATCCGTCTGGGTCCGGTTGTCACTCACACTGCCTCCAGAATATGCATGCGTATGCACGGACTCGGCTGGCCTCGCGAGACCACGAGTTCACGAGGATTCACGCTCAACTTGGGAGTTTCGGAGGAGTTTACGTGATCTCTGGCACATGGATATGTAAACAAGGACACTTGCGCCGTGTTTTGGGCTTATTTCACGTCACTTAATTTTTTGTTGGATTTTTCTCCGCACAGTGAGTGAGTACGGGACATTTATTTACATCCTGTGCGTTCAATAGTCGTGTATATGTCGAGCATTTTGACGCATTTGTTGTAGTAGCAGAAACGTAATGTTTTTACTTTGAAAACCACCGGATTCTCTTCACCTGCGAGCTCTTGGTTTCCTGTTTGTCGTGTCTTGTTTTCAAAACTTTACCAAAAAGGGCTGCAGATGGCTCCGGCTGTCCGGAAAAAGTTCCTTCCAACGGAAACGATCCGGACGTACGGAGCACATCCGCGCGGATCTCCGGACCGTATGCATCGCGGTGTGAGCCACTCTCATTACTTTTCAAGAATTGGAAAGCCTCCGGAGTCCGGTCCGCAGTCCGGTACGTAGTTAGTGTGAGCCCGGGGTAAGACCCCAGAAAAGGCTGCAGGGCTACTAACTAAACAAATGGTCAGAGTCTCACAGTGGCTTGAAGAGAATTGTTTGTCACTAAACTGTTAAAAAACCAGTGTCATTAGATCTTTTCCCAATGTAGGAACTTCTTTCAGTTCCTAGACTTTTTTTTGTTCCAGTCCCCATTTTGGGTGTGTTTGCACAGAGACTGGAGCCACACTTTAGGAACTTTTTCAGTTCCTGCTCTGGGCAGGTACCTTGCAGTCACATAAGGCTTTTTCCCACTGTAGGAACTTTTTTCAGTTCCTAGTACTTTTTTAGTTCCTGTCCCCATTTTGGGAGCGTTCACACAGAGCAGGAACTATGTACTGGGGCCACATTTTAGGGACTTTTTTAGCTCCTGCTCTGGGGCAGGTACTTTCCAGTCAGACCAGGAACCTTTTGGTGACACAAACACATTTTACACTGCTAACTTTGTTTTTAAACATGTTTTACACATTATCACAATTACATTAACGTTCCTTATCCTTAAAAAAAAATATTTAAAGGCAGTAACTCCCAAAATGTATTTATTTAATTTGTAAATATAGTAGTCTATAATACCATTATTAGGAATTACAGTGAATCATTTTGTTTTATTATTAATCCCAGTGATGTTTTTAAGTTTTGCACATTATAGTTTAATGTGGAATCGAAAAAAGACAAATTTTGTCTTCTTAACACCACTTAATGAATTATTTAAATGTTCCAGACTTTACAGATGCTAATGCTAAAGCTAGTTAGACCCACTTTCAGAAACTGCTGCTGTGCGAACACAAACATGAGGCTGGGTAGTTCCTCTGACTAAACAGGGACTGAAGAAATTTGGGGACTAGTTCTTGGTACTTTCATGTGGGAAAACGCCTATATGGACATGGCGCACGCTCTGCCTGCAACAGCACAGACTGTACACGGTTTGAACGCCCTGTTTTCGTTTTTATGTTTGTCTAATCGGAAAAAAACCTAAACAATGACAAAGGTCTACTTTCTTTTTGTAATCTGCATACTGTAAATACTTTATGTCATTTATTTTATGTTTTATGTGACATATTCTATGTCTTTGTTCTTTGCAATGAGGGACCAGGTCTGCAAATGAGCTCTATGGTCTATGAATGTGGCATCGGTTGCACCTAACAGAGCAACAATGTTGAATGTTTTGTCTCTTTCAAATAAACTAACTACAATAAAAGGGTCTTTCCTTTGAGCACGTAGAGCATCTGGAGATTCACATTTGTGGCTTGATTAAACGCTCAGACTTTATTTATTTTTTTTTTTTTAAATAATAAAGTCTCTTCTGTTAGTGATACATGTGTTTGCTTTACATTCTCAGGCTGGTTTGGTGACTGAAGGATCTGAAGACAGACTGGTGATCGCTCTGGAGCCAGAGGCGGCTTCTATTCGATGCAGACAGCTCGCTCCTGGAGACTTTATGATGAAAGAGACTCCTGTGAAGATAAATCTGTGCACTGGAACACAGTACATCGTGGTTGACTGTGGAGGTGAGTGAACATTGAAAGACTTGCTGTTGGTAAAGCTTGGGATACTAGTGATGGGAATCTTGGATCTTTGTCCGATACGATGTGCATCCCGATACACTAGCAACGATCCGATTTTTAAAGATACATGTCTTACTGCTAACGATCGATTCGGTTCGATGTGCCCCTGATCATGATGCATCTCGATTCAGTCAACATTGTTTTTATTCAAATACTTAATAAATATTTAGTCTGTTTAATCATTCATGGGCCTCTAATACCCCAGATAAATTCAAGCCATGTAAAAGTATCTTTCAGTCACTTGAAAATTCAATTACTAACTTTCTATAATAATAATATATTATTATTTTTGGTTTGGATTGTATCATGTTTTTCTCAGTGCTGTGTGCAATAGGACTTTATAAGTAATCAGATGTAGCCTACATGTGTGAGACCCAGCGCTCTCATTGGACAGATCTGCTGAGGAGGCGGGGCCAACATGTTACGATAAATATGTGGGGAAAAGCTAAATAACTGAAAAAGCCTGTAGCTATAGTTTGTCAGTGCCCGGGAGAGTGAACGTGGGACTGAGAAGCAGCTACGGCCCAAACTCACACTGAGCAGCGATAGAGGAGCAGCATCTAAACCGTGCGAGGTGCGAAGAGGGACGGCAGCGCGTGGAGAACCAGCGCACACGGAAATAAAACAGCGAGGACGAGAACAGCGCGCGGGGAAAACGCACATCGCCTGAAACAAACATGGACAGTTTGAGGACCAGCGCGCTGGGAAGACGCAGACTGTCTATTTGGACATAAACACGGGAAGGACAGCTCTCTTACTGGACACAGACGCACAGCTTTCCTGCTCGTTCACGGTGGAATAATAGCTACGTGTTGCTGAGCGCATCAAACTTTCTTTTCCTCTGAACACGAGTTTCAGTGGACTACGTCTTTTTCTCTACAATACACAGGTAAGGCACGCTGGACACTGTTGTTATTACGCAGGCTTTGTGAGAATGAAAGGTGCTTTGACTGAAAGAGACAAACACCTTAACAGATTGAGCTATTTGTTAGCACATCTTCAGATGAAAGTAAATGTGACCGGGTGGCTTTCGCTCTGCGCTGTGTTGTGTCCTGAGCGGGAGTTGAACCCGGGTCTCCCGCGGGGCAGTCAACCGACAAACGGATTGAGCTAAAGGAAACGCTCCATTAGCTCAGTTTGCCGGTCTGATCTTATACCTGAGGGGAGAGAGTTTATCCCATACCACCACACACTTCTCCATACTGGTCCCTCGTGTGGGTCTACACCGGTTACATAAACCACAAACAGCCTTATAAGGAATGTCAGAAACACACAGCGTTTGCAGCCGTGTCAAGGTCAGCTTGTGAGTGCATGTGTGTCTGTGTAGGAGAACACTTTCGTCAGTGAATTGTGAAAAATCTAGATTCATGGGTAAATAGTCTGATAATCCGATGCAGCTGCTTTTGTCACATGATCTGCATCGATGTAGCTCCTCTCTACCGACGCACTGGCATCACGCATGTTTACATCCATGTATCGGTGCAAATCGGGTAAACTTCCCATCACTATGGGATACACATCAAAGAATTTACAGTTTGCCCAGACTTTATTGTGACAAAAGCATTTACTATAGAGATACAGCAGTTTATCAAGTTGTTTCAAGGCTCTCTTCAGTTTTAACATTGTTCATGTCACTATTAGCTTTTTTTATACTGGTTCACAAAACAGATTTCAAATGACACCATTTTTTCTTTCCATACTCTACATAGGGCCTCTCAATACTGGCTAAGATATATTGGCTTATTGAACTGCTTTTTGTTTGTTTTTTTGTTTTGTTTTTTACGTTTATCAACTTTAAGAGAATTTAAATGAGTTTTATGAAGCTGTGTTGTTGAGAGAGTGAGCAGCTTCAAGTATCTGAGAACATGTATTGATGACAAGCTAAGCTTCACCCAAAACATAGATGAAATCTATAAGAAATGTAGTCAAAGACTTTACATGATCAAGAAGCTTAGAGGCTTTGGAGTGAGCTCACACATTCTGGAGAAAGTTTATGTCAGCCGGATTCAAAGTGTTCATGTCTTTAACATCTCTGTTTGGTTTGGTTATCTGACAGTGGCCAACAAGAACAAGCTGAACAGAATAGTCAGGAATGCTGGGAAGATAATCGGCAAAGACCAGGAAAAGATGGAGCCTCTTTACCAGTCAGCTGTGCTCAGGATGAACATGTCTATCACCAGAGATGTTGAGCATCCTCTAAGTGATGAGTTTAGGCTGATGCCCTCATGGCGCAGATATAGAATGCCTCTGACACAAAAAAGGTGTCCAAAGGTTCATTTGTGCCAAATGCTGTCAGCTTGTTAAAAATACACTAATTGCGTTTCCACCCCTTTGTTTTTAATGCGCATTAAGAAGTCCTGGGAGGTGGAAACGGCAAATATCGCATTTAGAATCCCTAATGCGCATAAAAGTTTATACGCTCTCTAGAGATGGATTTTGTTTTATGCGCATAATGTCTGAAGCAAATTTTGAAAGCTGTAAGCGCAAGTTATTCGCATTAACTCATGAAGCGAGTTAAACCCACAGGACCCTCGGGTTACAGACCTGCTGCAGCAGCTCTGGCGGAGGGACTTAGGTGATAAACAAAGCCAAAATAATCCATACAGACTTAGTTGTTTTGTCCAAAATGCTTACAGATGTGTGGGGTACAATTTCATTCAGAGAACCATTGGCCTAGACGTGTCATGTCTGTGACACGTGAGCAGTGCATTAATATCACAGCAAAAGTTACTACAACAGCTTCAGTTTGGGAAAAAGTATAATAATAAAAATGTTTTTGGTAAAAGTTTATTCAAATGACAGACCTTAACAACTTTGTCTAAAAAATGTATTTTCTTTTACATAAAGCCTGTTGACATAATATAATTAGATTATAGAGTGAACATGAGACAGTGTCGGTGTGAATGCAGGTCCCGGCCCCTTCAGCGCTTTTTGGGTCAGCGCAGGCCGCGGCCACACGCACCAGGCCGCTGGACGTTTCTGACCAGAGGCTGTTGATTTCACGGCGTTGAACACCGCCGTGAGTAAGCACGAGGGAGAGCACGGAACCGTTTGGCACAGTCTGGACCAGAACCCCGCGCTGTGCTTTACCTGGACCACCGCGCTGTGCTTTACCTGGACCGCCGGGCGCATCCAGAGAACAGACCCGAGGTGGACACAACCCTGCGCTCGTTTGTTCAGGGGCTGCAGACGCGGTCACGCATGAAGGACCCTTCGCGCGCATCACACCGGGAGCCTGAGCCTGGTTACGGGCAGTTGTCGTCTCATTCATAAGGATTATAACAAGGACACGCCGCTGCTTTTTTCATAAACTTTTCACTCACAGATGAAGATTCTGAGGTAAGTCTCATGTCCGCACATCGGATCATTTTATTATAACCTTAGGTCGACATAACAGAATATTGTTAAAGGAAAAACACAAACTTATTGAAGCCAAGTCAGTCTGACTAAAGAGTGAATTATTTTATTTTACAAATATATTGCCTAAGTCAATAACTGAATTAAACGTTGCTTTTTTAACTAAATAACTGACAAAATTAGAATTTAAAAAATTATAAAATTATTATTATTATTTCTATTAATATTATTAATAATGTTTCTTAATATTTTCCTGTGAACTTCTTGCACTTCTCCACTGTCATGTTGTGCAGGTTCACTGATTGAACTGGTATCAGACAAAGCAGAGCAGCCGTGCCACGAGCTGGAGCTGCTCTCTGGAGCTCATAGCGGCCAACACACAGAAACATCTCTTTGCGCCCGCGTCAAGACATCCGCTGGGCAGAAAATCGCGGCCTTAGTCTACATCTGAGGTTCTCAAATGGGGTGCCGTGATGTGAGTCCAGGGGTGCCGCGGGAAATTGTTGAGTCTGATACAATTTTTAAAATAAAGGCGTCTGAATATAGACCATCAGCAGTGAACACCCAGAGCGCTCACTCAGAAACATTTACGTTCCGACAGCTTTTCTTTTTTCCTCGCTCCCATCGTCACTTCAGAGAGGCTGTCTGTGTCATATCAGAGCTTACAGCAGCAGATTGTGTGTTTAAGCAGCAATATTCTACCAAACTGGAGCTTTGTATTGGTTCTTCATTTGTGCAAATCTGCCTCATATCTGCAGAGAAAAGGTCTTAAATATACAGTGAAATGAAACATACGTGATTAGAAACTCGATGCGGCACGTAACGGCGCAACGCAGAAATCGTCAAAGTGATGTTTGGAGCTTTTGCATTTGCAAAACATAAGTCCTGTCCTGGCAAAAGTTTGTCTAACAGCAGCGTTTTCTCTGATCACACAGGACAGTTTGGTCACACTGAAGCTTCTGAACGCTGGTTTACAGGGGCGGAGCTAGAACGCTGGTTTACAGGGGCGGAGCTAGAACGCCGGTTTACAGGGGCGGAGCTAGAACGCTGGTTTACAGGGGCGGAGCTAGAACGCTGGTTTACAGGGGCGGAGCTAGAACGCTGGTTTACAGGGCGGAGCTAGACTGGGGCCCCTGAGAGCTTCTGATTTAAAATGGTTTTATACCTTTTTACTAAGAATAAAAATACATCATGCTTTAGGAAAAAAAAAATTAAAACGTGTAAAAAATACAGAATATCACATTGAATTTAATAAAGTTTTCCTGTGGTGTTTGGTGGAGGTTTATATTGCAAATTTCAATGAAATCTAAATAAGCTGTACACAAAAAAAAACAAAAAAAAAAACACCCTATTTAAAGTAAAATACTGCGTGAAATTGTAAGAGGTGCCTCAGCTTAGGACAAGAACGCTTAGGGGTGCCCCAGTGCTGAAAAGTTTGAGAACCTCTGGTCTACATAAGCACATGAGCTTATGATGTGTTTTCTAAAATTGAAAATGAAAAACGAATCTGAATCACTAACCACAGACACGAGTTTCGAACCATCGTTGCACAAGCGGCTGCACATCACACCACCCACTGAACAAGCTGAGCCAAATGACAGCTGTTGTCTAGTTGCAGCGGGTGATCGTTTTGCAACTCTCCACTGCAGCGGTGTCAGGGGGAGGAGTTTAGATAAATCACCTGAGCGGCTCAATATGACGTCGGCGTGAACTGAAAATACACTGACAGAGTTTGCCCAGCGGCAGTACAGCCGCGGTTCATCCACACATAACTGCAAAATGAGCAAGTTTACACAAAAATGTCCAAAAAAAGCCTGGAAACAGTATATAATTCAATTTAGACCCCAAATACACAGTCTGACAGTGAAAAAAGTTGATTCTGAGTTGAGTTTCTCTTTAAAATGTATTTATTGGCAGGAAGCCTGATGAATTGTCTGATTGTTGGTGTATGTGATGATGAACCAAAGACAAATTTCCACTTTGGTGGACAATAAAGTTTGCAATGATGCAATCAAAAAACACAGCCTAACAGAAAGTTACAATTAGAGATCGACCAATATGGGTTTTTTCTCGGGCCGATACCGATGCCAATTTTTCAACATGTTGTCAGCCGATATCAATGGCCGATTTTCAAGACCGATTTCTGAGGCCGATTTTCTTATTTTAGTTTTTAAAAAACATAGCATCAATCTAAACTATTATTTTGTCTCATTGTTTAATGAATCCAACATGTTTGTGTTCCTTTTCAAAACACAGCAAACAAACAACTGCCTGATCAAATATCGGCCAAAATAAGCAAATTAAGGCCGATGGCCGATATGCAAAAATCTGAATATCGGCGCCGGTCTATCTCTAGTTAGAATCAAAATATAGGAACAAGCACTGGCGTTCAACTCCAATGATACCGTCCAGATACTCCCTGAAGCGGTCACTTAAAGCTGCCAAACAGTCTAATGGTAGTAGTGTAGCAGTACGGTTGCTCATTAAGAAAACTGTTCCTATTGGCTGGCCGCGACAGATGTCAACCAATAAAAAAAAAAACATTTTCGGGTTTCATTCATTCTCTGACTCACGCACTTCCTTGTCTTTCTTCGTGGTTGCTCCGCTTCCTCTGCTCTCCAGGTATTTATTGTTATTATTCGGACAGTCTAATAATGCAGTTTAATCCTAATCTGGTTGTTTTGTGCTTCAGTTCAGTTCTGTGGCGGGTCACTGCCGCTCGTCATGGGTTAACGCTCCGCTGTCGTGCTCTTGGCTAGCGCTGGGACTGTTGTGGATTCGCCGTCATAGCCCCGCAACACGTGGTCCTATGCAGCTAAAAGGGTACGTTCGGGGTTAGAAACCTTTTTATTGCCAGATTAGTACGGGTAGCTTAACCACACTTTCTAGCCCGAATGAGTCGAAGGAGCCGTGGTGTGCACCTGGAGACCGTTGCCTTGCTTTCATCGCAGTGTCTTGCCTTGTCACCTCAAAACCTGTCTTACCTTTCATTTGCCTTGCCTGGACTGCGACTGGTTTGGTGTGGTGCCAAGTTAAGGGGAAGTGTATGAACTGGGAAAATTGTATTTTCTCCGGGAATAAATGTGAACTGAAAATCACATGTCTTCAGATGTGAACAACTACTGGAACAACTACAACCAAACAAAAGTGCTAAATTTTTAAAGTAAATTACAACTACAAAAGAATAAATTATATATTTTCTAATATTTGGATTTCTGCCTCTGTTTTAATCCAGTGATTCTTAACCATAGGGCCGGGGCCCAAAGTTGGGCCGCGAGCACCTTCTTGAGGGCCACAAAATCAGTAAAATACAATACATTTAATATGAGATTGGTCACTTTCCAGGTCACTTTCTACATGAATATTCGGGCCTCGAGGTAAAAAAGTTAAGAACCCCTGTTTTAATCAAAACAAACCTGTGTTGCGTTCTGTTTAGTTTAGTTATATTTATTGTCCGGGTTTGCCCCGGTGGCGTTGTTGGTTTTTTGTTTAGTTTCATTTTATTTACAGCTAAATTTCTATTAATTTATTTCATCTTTTCAAATGTATTTACAAACAATTTATTTTAACCCCTCATATGCCACAGTAGGAAAGAAGTTTTTTTTCAAAGTGTAAGGGATTACACTCCATCATCTTTTGGAAATCTAAATCAGGAGAATGTCCAGCAGGTCTTGACCAGAACCAAAGTCTGGAAGGCTACTGGACATGATGGCATCCCTCCTTGTGTCCTTAAATTGTACTCTGCGCATTTATTCATTTTTACTGTTTGGGTCGCGGGTGACTGAAGGCTGAAGTTACTTTGGGCTTTAGGCGGGGAACACCCTGGACAATGGCAAACTCATCGCAGAGTTAGACAGACAACCATTCACTCTCTCATTCACTCAAAAGGAAATTTTACAGTGATGCCCAATGCACCTAAACATACATGTGTTTGGAGGTGGGAAGAAAACCCACGGTGTCACGGGGAGAACATGCAAACTCCACCCAGAGAGACTGAGAAATGTTGATATGGTCCATCCCGGGAGTCGAACCCAAGACCTCCAGAGCTCTAACCACTCTGCTACAGTGCACCTCCATGAGCTCTGCGCAACTTTTACAATAACAAATGGCCTGGGGCCTCATTTATAAAGATTTGCGTACGCCACAGGTGGCATGCACCAAGCAAACTCCATATTTATAAGAGCCTCTGTGCGCTCTCCTGCAATTTGCAATGGTAATGTTATGGTTTTAGCATGGCTAGACAAACAGCACCTTCCAACTAGACACCACAGAAACTGTCTGTACTTGGCAGAGGGGAGAAAGCGAATAAGTTCAGAAAGAAAAGCCAGCATGTATTGTGGAATACAGTTCAATGAATGGTGTTGATAAACTTGACCAAAATAAAACATATTACCTTTTTGTAAGAAAAACACAAAAGTGGACGCGCAAATTTGTCATCTATCTGCTTCAAATTGTTCTGTTCAATGCATTTGTACTTTTCAAAGTAAAGAACCCAGAGCGCAAGGGCATCTCATTTATGTCATTTATCGACGCTCTTGTGACAACTTGGACAAGCCAGGGAACAGAAAATGAAGTAGGGCCTACATCTCCACTCCAACAAACTCCCAAATCTCTTCGCAACAGATTCACAGTCTAGGCTTTCTGGATTCCACTCTCTTGTCCGAATCTTGCCCACAACCAAAAAAAGAACCCAACCAGGAGGTGCAGGATGTGCTACAGAAATGGGGTGCGTAAAGATACCCGTTACTTCTGTGAGCAGTGTCAGGTCCCATTGCACATCGGTAGGTGTAACAAACAAGATCACTCCAAAAACATTTATCCTTATAACAAAAAATATATATCAAAATCAAATCACAAAACCAAATGCAAAATTTAGATAAACTGACATTTTATCAAGTGAAAAAATTAAATAATATACACTTTTATAGTTGGTATTTGTTCTCATATTACATTTAAAGATAATTGTTCATATCATTTGAAAATGCATGGGGAAAACTCTTGAAATTGTTAAAATTTTAAATGTTTTAGAAAAAGGTCTGTTTCTCCACTTTTTATGTCCAAATGTCTGTTTTCGCTGAAAATAGCTTTTTTCAATTGCTTATAAAAAATGAATGGTTTAACATAGAATAAAACTGTTTTTTGTTTTTTTTTTTGAAAGAGGTCTGGAAGTTTCTTTTGGTATACAACATGTTGTTATGCATGCAGCAGAACATTTTCTGTGGGGCTGCAAAAATCGCCTAAAACTTGGCAGAAAAGGACTGGCAGTGAAAGAGTTAATGAAAACAGAAAACATGAATTTAAAGCTCTTTTGAAAAGGCATTTGCTCACAGAACAGCTCTTTGAACATTAATCATGATATAAACATCCTTTATGTTTTATATTGCATTTTATTTATACACAGTTAACATAACCTAGTTTGCAAAAATAATGTGACTATACCTGGGTTTCAGTGGCGGGTCGTGCATTTCTTGCCTAGGCCTTCAGTGGTGCTCCTTTTAAATATATTCAGAGTGGCTCAAACCATGCTGTTGATCCATGGCCTCGGGCAGATTTCAATGACACTGACAACAACTTATGCTGAAATATGATTGGTTAAAACAATATATGTTGAAACACGCTTGAAAGCTGCAAAATGATGGGAAATGCTACGAAGAAGCTGATAATTAATTATTGAATTATTATTAAGCATGCATGCACTAAATATGATTTATATCAGTTTGTTATTTAGATATTTTTAAGGAAGCAGAGAAGGCCTTGCAGGCCCCGACGGTCTGCCACTGCTGTGTTTGTTTTGTTTTGTTTGTTGGGTCATTTTGTGTAGGCCTATAGATTTTATGTTTCTACCATGATTTGTATGATCATTGTAAATATTGTATGGCAGCATGTTGGATAGACTCCAGGAAGACTAGGTGTTTTAATAGCTAATAGAGATCTGAATAAAATGAAAATGAAACCTTTATGCAAAGTCCATGTAACTTGTGTCTTGTTTCAGGAGGAACCATTGACATAACGGTCCACGAGGTTGTTGAAGGAGGTAAACTTATAGAACTGCACAAAGCCTCAGGAAACGACAGAGGAGGACGAAGAGTGGACAAAAGGTTTACACAGTGTATGAGACAGTTCTTCTGTGACGGTCTGTGGGAGGACTATGAGAAAGAACATCCAGACGAGGTTCAGAAGTTCATGGATGATTTATATATTTCCGTCAAGCCGACCTCTCTCGTGTGAGGAAGCTAAAGTTTTTTGATAACCTTATGAGCATACTTAATACAAAAAACAAAAAAATGAGGTTTTGTTTAGACCAATGAATGGCATAACTTTACATTGGACTAATAAAAAAGGTGAACACCCAAATGTTGAACAACCAAATGATGCACAACTAGAGGACAAACTTGAAATCTCTGAGAGCAAAATGGAATCGTTTTACCACGAGACCCTGGTCCACATCACTGACAGTCTGTATGAAATCATGAGCACACATAAAGGCATTAAATACATTCTGTTAGTGGGAGGTTTATCGTTCAGTCATATTCTGCGCCAACACATTCACAAAGAGTTTGGTGATCAGGCTAAAGTTCTGTGTCCTAAAAACCCACAGGAGGCCATTCTAAGGGGAGCTGTAATGTTTGGACGAGATCCCTCAGCCATAAAATCTAGAAAATGTAAGTTCACTTATGGGGTTAAGATTAGTAGAAGATTTGATTCATCTGTACACAAGTTAGAAAAGAAGTACACGAACAAAGAGGGTGATTGGTGCGGTGATCTTTTCTCCAAACTGGTTGAAATTGATGAAGATGTGGGATGGGATAGTACTAAAGAGTACATATTTTACCCAACACTAAGTGATCAAAAGCAGATGAGATTACCATTTTATCGAACAGAAAGGAAATCTGTTGAGTATGTAGATGATTGGGGAGTGGATGATCTGGTTGCAACCTGTGTGGTTGATATGCCAGACACTGCAAAAGGAATGAAACGTCAAGTAAAGCTTGAAGTCTATTTTGGCTTCACTGAAATAAAAGCTAAAGCCACTGACATTGAGTCAGGCTGTACTGTGTCAGTCGTTATGGACTTTATACATTAGTTTTCAGAGGATGATTAAGTGAGTATATTGTCAAAGCCTACACTATAGTAGTATATGACTACCAAATATTAGCCAAATGATAAAAAAAGTGTTTGTACAGTTGTGTAGTGCATATAATGCAAATAATCAATACATCAGTAAAGATGAAGGACCTTTCACGGATTGTTTTAAAACTGCTTATTTTAATAAGTTATGTGCAGTGTTGGGAAGAATACTTTAAAAATGTATTTAGTTACAGAATATTGAATATTCGTATAATTCACTTTTAAAGATGTTTGTCAAAGTGTCCCCACTATTTCTCAAAAGCGTTTTACTTTTAAATTGTCCACCATTTCTACAGTTTTGGAGATATTTAAATGTGTTCTTATGACAAACCTTAAATCGAGAAATGTTTTCAAAAAGTCAACTAACAAATTCCCTGAGCTCAGAGTCTTGTCCTTATGTTCTGTTAGAGACTTTTACTGTGAAAACATGGTAGATTATTTATTTTATTTTATTTATTTTTATTTGTTTATTTTTTTACTTAAACCTGTGATTCCTCTTGTGTTGTGAGTAAAATCTCCTCTTGGTTTGATTCTTTGTCCAGACTTGTAAAAGGTGAAAATGTGAATCTAAAGTGGATTTGTTAGTTTCTTTTCTTCCAGCCTTGGACATGTTCAAACTCTTGGATGATTTTGTAGTTTTTGTGCAGAAGCAGTTTGTAGTTTGGAGACATTTTGTCCCATTGACTTCCATTAGAAACACTGAAAATCCTCTAGAAAAGTGTGATTTTACAAACTTTAAGGTTTGTTCCTTTTCAGAAGAGCTGAAATGTGTCATTTTTACACTTGATGAATTGTGTGTATTTCCATTGAAACAGGCCTGTGAAGAGTAACACACAGTTTCCCCATGAAACCTATGGAGCCACCAGGAGACAGGACATGTCCTGGGGGCGTGGCCTCACCTGGGGCGGGGTGGAGGGGTGTGTGGAAGTTGTAATTTTTTGTAAATGTTCAATTATAAAAATAAAATAGAAATGCCCCTCTGTGAATGGTTCATAATCTCTTTTCTTGCTACGTCTTAGCTGTAAACAGAATCTTAATTCTGCAGGTCTATGTGTTGTGACGGTTTGGCAGGGTTTTATCATTTGTTATTATTATTATTATTATTATTATTATTATTATTTGTTTTAATGAGTTAGGGGGGTGCCAGTCAGGTCTCCCTCCTGACATATAGGATCAAAAACAATAATATAAATAACCTAACCTCACACAAGGACTTACACTTCTGGGTGCAAACCCTTAACAAAGCAAGCAACATAACACAATAAAGGTCTTTTCAGTTTTGTATTTATTCAACAATAATCAACTGAAAAAAAAAACACAACAATTCAACATAAAGTGTCCCCAGTCCATAGAATGTCCATAAATAAATAAAAAATATCGTTGGAGGAAAACTGAAGTTTATATGTTGGGTGATAGCCTCCCAGATAGAAATTCACAATGTCTAATATAAACTAACATTGCAGTCAGAACTACACATCAAAAAATACACATAATACACTTCAATAAATGACAAACTCACGGGGCAGGCAGCGTGCGCTGACGTCACGATGTCTGTGCAGTAATGCTGCATACATGTTCTCTCGGAAACTGTGAAGTTCCGAGCTCCGACTGGGAAAACGTGTTTGAACACTGCTCGGGACCAGGATCAGGACCAGGGGCAGGACCGCATGAGATTGGAGCAGGGCACTGACTCAAAATAACAGGGATTTAGTTTTCTCTCACACTGAGAGTTCTGCTTCACCAGTAAAACACATTTAAAACCTTAACACAGACTAAATGAGTTTACATCAATGCAACTTTACAGGTAATGTCTGAAATAATTTATTTATCAACCTTTTACCAACAAGAACAGACACAGCTCCTCAGTAAGTTCATGAGTTACAACAACAAGAGTTTCTACATGACTTTTTCACGAATCTGCAAAGAAAATCAAGATGTAGTGGCGCAAATGTTGGTGTCACTGCTCTACGTGTGTTCCACAAGCTGCTGTCATGAACGCTCTGATTTTGGGAGGTCCGATCGTTACGTAGATGCCTCAGAGTTTCCCGGGGAACATGAATGCAGCATAATATTTTTAGCACCCGAAGTCAGCCGATTGCGTAGTGGTGTACTGACGTAGGCGCTGTTTGCGGAAGAGCCGGAGAGCCCGTTTGTGTGCCGAGTCTGAGGCGAGGCGCAGCGGAGACCGGCGGAGATGTGGTTGTTTGTAAATCGGAGAGTTATCAGCGAGTACTGGGAGTGCAGAGGGATTATATGGCCTCTGACAATGTGGTGACAGGCAGTTGTCATGCTCCTCTCACTGTTTTACTAGACTGAGCGCATTTACATTTACCAGACACGGAAGGGGAATGGCTTGAGTTTGGCGCGCAGGGACTGACGAATGGGTGACTTGAAAGAAGGACGTTCATGCATGTATAATGTATCGGGGGGGTGTTATTGTGGGCAGGACCGGAGATGATGGGCTGTACGGTATTTTTCCAGGGATTTGAGATGAAAAATATGGTTTGTGCAACCCAGGTTGTCAGTGTAATTGTAAGTATTTCCTTTGTTCTATTTACCTTATTCTGCAACTCTTCCATTGGTGTGTACTTCTGGTTTAAGAGACTTGCATCTGAGAAAAGGGTAAGAATGCAAACTGTTAGATGCTCTATCTATCTGTTCTAAATACACATAATGACTGCAAAATAAATCAAGCATCTGACTTGTATTTAAACATGTCAAATCAAATCAAACTTTATTTATAAAGCGCTTTTCATACACACAATCTAACTGAAAATGCTTTACAGTGCATTAAAACAATCACACCATACCCTGCCCCCTTCCCCTACATTGGGCTGGGTACAGATGGACCAAAGAAAGCGTCATCAGAGGAGCTGTCTGCACCAGGAGCAGAGTCACCTGTAGCCACAGGACAGAGAAGAGATTTAATTTAATACACTTTAATTTAATTTACCTTTATTTAACCAGGGAAGTCCCACTGAGATTCAGAATCTCTTTTACAGGGAGCCCTGGGGGAAGGGTCAGGGGAGGCATTAATGGACATGTTTTTAGTTGTAGGAGGAAACCGGAGTACCCGGAGGAAACCTACGCAGACACGGGGAGAACATGCAAACTCCACATAGAAAGGCCCCAGGCGGCCCGGGAGTCAAACCCAGAACCTTCTTGCCTTGAGGAGAGAGCGCTAACCACTGCGCCATCGATGAGGTCTAGACCAAACCTCCAGAGAAGAGACGAGGTCTAGACCAAACCTCCAGAGAAGAGACGAGGTCTAGACCAAACCTCCAGAGAAGAGACCAGGTCTAGACCAAACCTCCAGAGAAGAGACCAGGTCTAGACCAAACCTCCAGAGAAGAGACGAGGTCTAGACCAAACCTCCAGAGAAGAGACCAGGTCTAGACCAAACCTCCAGAGAAGAGACCAGGTCTAGACCAAACCTCCAGAGAAGAGACCAGGTCTAGACCAAACCTCCAGAGAAGAGACCAGGTCTAGACCAAACCTCCAGAGAAGAGACCAGGTCTAGACCAAACCTCCAGAGAAGAGACCAGGTCTAGACCAAACCTCCAGAGAAGAGACCAGGTCTAGACCAAACCTCCAGAGAAGAGACGAGGTCTAGACCAAATCTCCAGAGAAGAGACCAGGTCTAGACCAAACCTCCAGAGAAGAGACCAGGTCTAGACCAAACCTCCAGAGAAGAGACCAGGTCTAGACCAAACCTCCAGAGAAGAGACCAGGTCTAGACCAAACCTCCAGAGAAGAGACCAGGTCTAGACCAAACCTCCAGAGAAGAGACCAGGTCTAGACCAAACCTCCAGAGAAGAGACGAGGTCTAGACCAAACCTCCAGAGAAGAGACCAGGTCTAGACCAAACCTCCAGAGAAGAGACCAGGTCTAGACCAAACCTCCAGAGAAGAGACCAGGTCTAGACCAAACCTCCAGAGAAGAGACCAGGTCTAGACCAAACCTCCAGAGAAGAGACGAGGTCTAGACCAAATCTCCAGAAAAGAGATGAGGTCAAGACCAAACCTCCAGGACCCATGAGCCAGAGTCCAGCAGCCACAGAATCCCACAGCTCCTGGTGCAGAGGCTCCTCAGAGGAAACACTGGAGAACCTAAATTTGCTAAAAGTGATAAAATAGGTCAAAATAGGTTTTCATCTGTAGTTGTGTTTGTTCTCATCAGTTTATAATCTGAAGACTATAGACTAATTCTGATGAAACATAAACATTACTTTGTTACAAATTAGGTGGAAATACTAGGGATGGAAAATAAATTGAAAACTTTAGTTTGCAGCAATTGAATCGAAAGACCAGAATCGATGGGTTCTGTTCCTCCAACCACAGACCTACTCACACTCTGTAGTTGTATACTACAAAATAATAATACAATAATGGTCAAAATGTTTGAAGAAACAAAGAGTGAACTTGTGCATGATCTGACTGAATGTGTTTTATTATGTTGTGTTAACAACTGATGGTTAACAACTCTAAATATGGGTTGGAAAAAAACACTAGTTCTGACACTAACAACAGTGGCTTTGTTTTAACTCCATAGGGAACCAGCCTTTTTTCACTAAAACACGTAGATTTTCTTTGGTAAATATAATAAAGGAGAAAGCTGGTGGCACTAACTGTGGCCAGAATAACACTAGTTTGGGCAAATGTGGTTTAGACGATTCTTCTTCAAAAACTGAAGGTAATTTACCATAAAATGAGTTTTAGGGCCTTAAAAAAAAGGTTTAAAAAGTTTAGACTGAGCTCATTAAAACGTTAATCAGATGACCATTTGACTGTAACCAGGAGGGTTACATCAACTAACTAACCCTTTCTTCTAAATATACAGAAGTTAGCTTAATTTTATGTAAACATTAACAAAATTGAAAATATATGAGGAGGTACTGCACATGTCACTTTGATGTCATGTATTATGGTTTATTTTGTGTCTTAAGATAAAAAAAAAAAAAACTAATAAACTAACAAAATCGAACAAAATCAAAAATTGTGGCTTCAAAATCGAAAACTAAGAAGACTAAAGTAAATTGTCCCATCCCTAGTAAATACAGTGAGCAGAACACAGACGCACAGAAACTGGTGGATAAGACACATTTGCACGAGTTCATTCTGCAGCTCTGAGCCTCACAGTTCACATCCAAGGCTTTAGTTTGAACAAAGACGTAGAATCTACAGCAGGTTTTACTCTTTCTTTAACCAGACACTGGAGCTGAAGGTTTGAGCGGCGCAGGACGCAGCTTCTCACTGTTTGTTCATTACTTGTGCTAACACTTTGCTTTAACAATAGAAAACTGTTTATAATCACAGTAAATTGTAAAAAAAATCAACAGGACAAATGCTCTGGACAAACAACATGAAGATTCAACAACACAACATGAGGAGACTTCAGTGATTTATGTTCCTGTGAATAAAATAATAACACAATAAATAAAACATAAAAATGTCAGTGATGTAATTACAACACAAACTGTGACCAGGTGATGGCAGTAACATGTAGACTATGAAAAGGATGGTTCTTCCTCAGTCTTGTCCTTTTGGCTCCACACACTTCCTTCTACAGGGATTATTTGTTTCTCAACACGAGTGATGCGCACCAGACCTGCAGAAACAAGTCGAGTCAGGGCTGTTGTCAGTAAGTCCAAGAGTTTATCTGTGAGAAAACTAAAGTTCTGCTGCTAAATCAACATTTGTGAATGAAACTCCACCTACGACCCTTAAAAGTGACATTCAGTCTGTCAGACCGGTTCAGACCTGATCCAAACAGCTGAGAGCAGACTGTGGCCTTGTTTTATTCAAACTAGTTTCCCCAGATAAGCAGATGAACAGCGGCTCTTTGTGACTAAAGCATGAGCAGGAGAGGAGAAAGTGACGTCGACCCAAAATCCCTCTGTATAAGCCCAAATAACTTTGTGAACACACTTTGAATGTCTTTAAATGTAAATAAAACTTTTTCTCCCAAACTCCAAACGGTAACGTAATATCAGAGAGGATGTTTTCTAACGTTAGCTCCACTTTCAGCATTCATATGTAGAAGGCCGGATTTTCTGTGCTGCTGCTCGTGTGTCTGTTGGTGTGTGCGCTTAAATATTGATGTACTTTAAATCATAAACAGAAACAGCAGCTCCGTTGTCGTCCTGATGGAATAATGTATGAGACAAACATATAAGCCCACTGGAGGACCTCTTAAGACAATGTTGGCTGAAAACCAACGATGACTTTACTAACTATGTTTGCAACGGGCAGAGGACGTGATATGGATGTACTGCAGGTATTAGACTGCAGTTATAACACATTTTGTCCAGTTGAAGCACAACACAGGCCTTCGCCCCATGATAGAATCTCAATCCCCCAAAGTTCAAACCAAAACCAAAGTTACGCTTTTGTATTTCACCAATTTCACCAAGTAAAGTTGTAGATATAATGTGTATATAGAAGAGAATTTGTTTTTGGTGTTTGACTGTGACCTGCCTTATTACAGACCTATAGTTTCCTTTTCTCTTTTACAAAAACATGTTTTTGTTTAGGTAGAGTGATTTTTCCATGAACACAGAGTCACACAATTCTCTGCTCTCACTTGACGGAGACTGTTTTAGCTGTTTTTTGTGTCCCATTGTGACTTTATCTGTGAAATGCTCTGTTCAAATTATACTTACTTAGACTTGTTTTGTTCAGTTTTGCGTTAACTGTAAAAACGTATATAAAGAAGGAATAGGAACATGAAGAACAAACACTTTTGTCTGGATTTATAATTGTATTAACACAAGGCTTCACAGGAGTCACTTAAATCTGTTTATCCAGAATTATTCAGCACAGCTAAAGCCACGAGTGCATCAGTCACTGTGTTGAAGGCGTCTGTCTGCTGTGATGCTTCTGGGGAAAACAGTCTCTTCCTCAGCTCTGTCCCAGTCAGGATGAAGAGGAGGAGTGTGCAGAGCCATCACACAGCCCAACCAGAAGCACTCAGAGGCCAGCTGGAACTCTGCCGGTCCTTCATCAAAGAGAGGGAACGCTGCCTGTCACACAAACACCGGAAACACGAGGATTAAGGATCTCATCTGTCAATCCAGATGCTACAATACTAAAATTAAAATGCATGTTTGTTGGTGTTTTGCACTTATTTTACTATTAAAATGTTTCGCTTTTCCACTGAAGGTTTGCATAATAAATGCTTATATTGTAGAGTTATAATTATTTAGTTGTAATTGAAAAAAAAATGTTATGATGTTATGAACACTCTTTAAACTAACCAATCATTTAAGACGGCAGCTTGATCCCTGAATGACACTATGATCCTGGTCCAAACATGTTTTTTCATCAGCAGTGTGAGTAAAGTGTCTTGCCCAAGGACAAACAGGTGTGTCCACGGCTGTGAACATAAAGATCATGTGTTGTATTTTATGGCCAAAATAGCCTCCTTTTTTTGCCAGAATTCTAAAATATTCAGATTTATGGATGCTGAGCGCACAAGGTGTAAGGAAACGCTGGACTAAACTTTGTGAATAATTTTTTTTTCCCTTGTATTTTTTTCCCCTTTGTTCTCTTTTTGTTTCTGCAGTATTTGATGAGAATAACTCATAATATCTTATATAATAACTTAACTTCTGATCATGTTAAAGCTGCAGCCCTGGTGGTTCTGAGTCACTGTTCACTTTGCTCTGGCATGTTTGCTGCGCTGTTACACAATCAAAGTTCTGGACACCACAATGACACACATGAAGCGTGTGAATGTCAATGACTAGGGATGGGCATTGATACGATTTTATCAAAACCAATGGTACTGTCAATTCCTCTTATCGATATGGTTCCTTATCAATTCTCTTATTGATTCCTAAAATAACGTGTCTTATGTAGGCCTATAGATTAAAAAAACTGTGTTTAACTAATTTTAATACATTTAAGCAAAGATGTGGACTATTTGGATAAATATAAATATAGTATCTAATAACACGTCAGGCTTAAGGCTTTAAGGCAGAATGGCTTCATCTGGTTTATAACACTGAGCTGAAGCGAGGACGAAACACGCCTAGAGCTCAGAGACAGGGAGGACATTCACATGAACAGTCTTACCTCCACTGTCACGGCGCTGTGTGTGTGCAGAAGCATGTCCGTCACGTTTTTTCTCTCTCCAGAGTTTACTGTGCATTAACACGCTATATTCACGCAGAATTGGTGTGAGCGCACATCCTAGTCTTTACCAAAGCTAATACTTGTGCCTTCCGACATTTAAAAGCACAGCACCTAAAGCAGCATCGTCAAAAGGAACTGATGAGAGAGAAGACGTACAATTCCGATGGTTTGCTAAAAATGGAACCGGTTCTCAATTTCCATCCCTACAAGTGACTGAGCAACGCTCCACAACTGCTGGACCAAAACTGTACAGTTTTAGTTGTAGACCTGTTTCTTCTTGTGTTTCATCTTGATACCTTAAACACGTCCTGTTTGCTGCTGTAGAACAGAGACAGTTGTAGATTCTCCACAGCTTTTTCTCTGAACTTCTCCACCTGGAACAGAACAAAGATCATCTTCATCACTCATCTTCATCACTCGTCTTCATCACTCGTCTTCATCGCTCGTCTCAATATATTTCATTCATTTCAAACTTAGTTACAGAGGTCAACTCCAAGCCTACAAGCACTGCATCATCACACACTCGTCTTCATCAGTCACATCAGTCACAGAGCAGTAAGGGAAGTAGTAGAAGTCTTCAAAGTAGTCATCTGGACAGTGTTTCCGAAGATCAAGACGTTTCGACTCTCATCCGAAAGTCATTTTCAATCTGATGAGGGAAATAAAATTGAGGCTTTATTATTATTACTGTTTTGTTTTGTTATTTCAAACACATGCACTGCACCACTCAGTTTAATGTAAAGTTTAAAGATTGTACTGCTGTGCATGCTCTCCTGCTTATTCATTTTGCATGATAAGATTTTATTTTCCATGATATACGTATGACTGGTTTTATTTATTTACTTATTTAGTTGATTGATTTATTGATTTATGCCCTTAGATATCTCGTTTTCAAGGGGGTCCAAAAACATAAAACTTATAACAAAACATTCTATTAAATACAATTGCACAGGTCATTCACAAAACAATATTTAAGATACAAACAAGACAATACAAAGTTGCTTGTCTTACATCTCTCCACTCTCCTGCCGATGTGCAGAGACAGAAACGTTAAGATCAATTGATTATTCAGTAATTACTATTCTTATTCATGAATTGCATAATTAAAAAGAACATTTGGTTCTATTTTTTTTCCTTCTGTTGTTGTCATGGTCTGAACGTTTGTGCTGGTGCAACTACTGTAAGTAAAAAAACAGAACAGCATTACAGGGCACATCAAAACCAACATAGTAAGTATATTCATAATAAATATACTATTTAATAATACTAATATTACAATGGTATTTGTTTAAAAAATAAATACTAGAAATAAAAGAATAGATGGGTTTCACATTCTAGAATTCTTGGCAGTTATAAGCCAGGTGGAGGCAAGAGGCACTTTTTCCTATTGTTAACATTGGACTTTGCCATGGAATAATTCAAAAATGATTTTGCTAATTTAAAAAGTGTCGATTTCTAGGATGACTAGACACAGTATTAATTTTAGCTGCCCTCCACCTCATTTAAATAACATTGGCCTGTCTAATGTTGTGATGTCATGTGAAACCAACCTATTAACACACTCAGAATATTGTACTAGAAGTAGAAACATTGACAAGAAGTTTTAGGATAAACAACTAAATATGACTTAAATAAACATATGTTAAGAATCTTAAGTGTGTGGGTAGCTTGTTCCAGTCTGAAGGAGCTTTGACCCGGACTGTGAGTGCTTCAGAGAAGATAAGATGAAGATAATGGACTTAAAGTTTGAGGTAAAAATAAATACATTTGAAAGATGAACTGAGTCCAGTTTAATTCACATTTCATTCTCAGGCTTCTCCGTCCGTTTCCCTTGACTGGAAAATGGAATGATGAAGGTTTCTAGGACACTGCAAAAACTATAAATGTAGGCCTGCTTAAAATGACTTAAAATGATTGGTTATAAGACAATAAAATGTGCCAATGGGATAAGAACAGTTTTGTTAACCCATTGGCAAAAAAACTGTCTTGAAATAAGAAGCAATGTCTTCAGGGTTTCCGCGGGTCTTAAAAAGTCTTAAATTCAGAAAGCCTAAATTAAGGCTTTAAAAAGTCTTAAATTTGATCAATTTTGGCAAAGGGTCTTAAATTTAATCCTAGCAGGTCTTAAATTGTAAATCATGTTTACATGGCCAAGTTTCTACTATTATAATAATTTTAAATGCGTTAATTAATATCCTGCGGTTGCTCCGATAGCTCCTGTCAGTGTCTCGTCGTAAATACAGGGCGTGCGAGCCACTTTACGGCTTTACGTCCGCTGCCGTAACGCGTTCTCTACTCCTTTCTGGATCTACTGCTCACGCCGCGCGCACGTCTTTGCCTTTGGTAGATTTTTAAGTCTTTGGTTGGTTTATTTTAGTGATGGGTAAATGAAAGCAGCTACGCCCGGTTCTGGTCAATCAGGTTAGGTACATGCCAAAACCTATGTTGGCTACATCACCTACCGCCGGAGTCCGTCAATGCAGTCATGCACGCCGAGGATGGACGCCCCACATTGTGAAGAACCAACCTGAAAAAACTCCGCACTGAGCTTTCCCAAACCGCACGTATTCGGTTAAATACGGTCCCGTGCTGCCTGTACACGGGGAGCACGGCCCCGAACTGCCTGTGCTGGTCCGGGGGCGTACGCGGGGAGCGTTTACGGCCCCGTGCTGCCACGCGTATACGGAGAGCATACGGCCCCGGACTGCCTGTACCGGTCCAGGACTCCGCGTACACGGGGAGCGTGCTGCCGCCGGCGGGACAGCGATGCACGTGTGCACAGAAGCCGAGGGAAGAGCTGCAGGATTGTTGACTCGGGACCCGGGGAGTCTAGTTAGTTATGGGACATGCTCGCTGTACAGGGCAAAGGATCGTACGCAGGATCATACAACAGTACGTTTGAGACGCTTCCTGGACTTTATTCTGGCCATACGTCGATTCGGTGAGTTTGTACACACAGAATAAGCAGCTTATTAGTAAAAGGTATTTTTTATGATAAAATCTGCTGATTCGAGAGTGGGGCATATATTTTTGATCTCTTAACATTCGTTAAATTCATAAATTAGTGGATTTGCTCTTGGATTTGATCATAATGATGAGTAGGGCTGTGCAATTAATTGAATTTCAATCATGATTATTGCTGTAGTCGTTCACAAGAACTGTGTAATCGAGTATTCGTGATTATTAACTGTGACTCATAAATGTATTTGTAAGCGCTCCGATATTTCCTTGAGTTGTAAAAATAGCTCCCAGACTATTATTTACAATTGGTAACTTTTACAATTATCAATTTATATAAGATATCTCACCCATTTCATTTGATCTCTTCACTCTCTGCATTTAAGGAGACAGTGCACTCTTTCTAAGCAAATAATCGCTTGAATAATTGTGATATAAATTTTTCTTTATAGTTGTGATTATATTTTCCCTGATGATGATACTGTGTCAGCTTTTATTTTTCTCACATGCTGCTTTGCACCAGTTCATAATTACAATCACATAATTATTACTAAAAATCAAATAAAAAATTATTGATTTGATATCACTATAAACTTTATTCATCTTGTCATATTCTGCACTATGCTCGACCAGAACAGCAACCTATTGTACATAAAACTGTTTACCTTTATGTATTTATTTGCTAAGACTCTTTTAAAAATATGATCTTATTTGATTGTGTTTCTGTGCTCTTGCTGCCCTTGAACTGTGCGTTGCAGCACTGGTTGGACAAATAATTAATATCTTATCTAAATGACCATAACAGTAAATTTTTAAAAGTTTTATTTATTTGAGTTTTCAGAGCACAGAAACTGCACTCATGATAATTTGAATATAGGTAAATATGTACAATATCAATAGTCTATTTTGCAGCAGCATCTAAAATGCAACAGAATTTTCTAAATCACACTTTTCAAATTCTTGGTGGGACAACAAGTTTAATACACTGCTTTTCAAGCAGATTAGAACTTTTAATATATTCTTATTCTTATTCACAATAATATTACACAATTTGTGTGTTTCTTCTACTATTTGGTTTACGCAATAGATGGAGTGCTGAATTGCGTTCTTGCTTTAAGGTTTTCGTGAAGAAGGTCTTAAATTTTGTGTTTGGTGGTCTTAAAAAGGTCTTAAAAAGTCTTAAATTTGACCTCTCCATCACTGCAGAAACCCTGGTCTTGAAATCACTTTGAAACAAGGAAATGTGTGGACTTCTTCTATAACATGAGTCATTTAACCTGAGCAGAACGTTACAGATGAACTGGATGAAGGGAAGGGCTGAAAACCCCAGATCCTTCGTTAGGATTAAAACGATTTACTAGAATGACCAGGCCCAGAGAATCAAAACAACATTTACGTGACTGTGACAATACTGTCCCAGATGCCCTGCCTGCAGAATGTGTGTTAATTGCAATAAGCATCTTTTTCTGTAAGTTCCCGTTATCGTTATCAAACCTACATCAAGTAGAAGAATTAATGAAAGAAGAAAACCACACCTCGAGTACAGAATTTCTTATGGTTCACTAGCTTGTAGCTTAACATAGGTGTGTTACATAAGTAAGTAATCTTTATTTGTATTATATTTATTTACGACCTTCTTGCTGTGAGGCCAGAGCGCTATCCACTGCACGTGACAGCGCAGAGGTAAAACAATGAAATAACAATTCATCTTCATCAATCTTACCTTTGGATCAGATGAGTTTATGTTACACACTGTTGCTAAACATCTCTTCGTGTGCTCAGCTGCTGCTGCAAACATGTCCTGTCAATGCACAATTCTAGATTAACACTAATGTCATATTCACACAACAGCATCAAAGGCAACATGTCAATTATTCTCTGCAGCACATTTTAATTTAATTGACCTTTATTTAACCAGGGAATTCAGAATCTCTTTTGCAGGGGAGCCCTGGGGGAAGGGTCAGGGAGGAGTGTTTGGAAGTCTAAGACATTTGTGTCCAGCATCTACGGCCAAAGTTTGAAATTTTGAACTTTTGGTGAAAATTGCGCCACATCAACCAGCAGCTGGCTTTTTAACGGACCTTTCGCAGAGCTCCGCCCCCTTAGTTACTGTTGCTACGCCCGTCAAATGCGACAGAGTGCAATTGATTTACATGACAGAAAGAAGTAGACCTGTTCATGTTCGTGGCCTTTTTGAGACAATTTCTCCACGATCTCCTCTCATTGCACTATGCAGCGGACAGTGTTGGGGAGTAACAGAATACATGTATCGCCGTTACATATTCTGAATACATTTTATAAGTACTTGTATTCTGTTATAGTATGGCTTTCAAACGAGGTATTCAGAATACAGTTACTTTTATAAAATCAATGGAATACATTGCATGTAAAATAAATGTAGATTCATTGTTAAAATCACCACAGAAAACTAATGTGTAATGTTTTCACAGCAGCAGCTTGTCGCGCTGTCAGTGTCTGTGACGCCCGCACTACTTCACAGCTTCAGTCACTGCCTGCAGACAGACTGACCATCAGATTGTCTCTTTAAGGACAGGTACATTAGAAGTTTGTTGATGACTTATCTGTTTAACTTTTTTGGGACTTTATTTACGATAAATAAAAGGAAGACGTCTGCGTTTGGAGCGTTCATTTTTAACTGCAAACGAGATTCATTTTTCAAGAGGAACAGTTTGTTTTCGCGATGAAAAGTTTGACGAAACATTCACAACAAACAAGTGCACCGGACTGTTAGAAAAGGATTAGTGAGACTGGAACCTGGTCTGATGAATGAACTGTTGTTGGACTAAACTCCGATGATCATAGATGTACAAATCTGAAGTAAACTCCTCCCTCGACTCCGGTGAGTGAGACTGAAAAGTTATTGTAACGCTTGTTTACGTGGAGATGCATTATTGGCATTACTTAAAAGTAGGGGTGTAACGATTCACCTAAATATTTGAAGTATCGATACACAGCCCTTACGATCCGCTACATCGATCGGCGTTCTACTAGTTATCCTCAATCCAGGTCACACATCGATGCAACTTTGAATCGCTTCGAATCTAAGCCCAAAGAATCGATTTATTTAGATATATGGCGAAACATAAACCATACAGACAAACAACATTCTTAGTCGTTTATTTTTCACATAAATGTTTCATTAAATGCACGTTTATTACGCTGGTTTTCCGCGCTGCGTCATCATCAAGAGCCTGCAGCACTTGTTTCACACGGAATCTGCTCCCGGACGGAGCCGCTGCTACACAGCCCAGCGGAGGAGACGGACAGTGCCCATCACGCGGGCCCGCGACAAAGCCGTAAAGGCGAAACCAAACTGGCCCACGGAGTAACGCCGCGAAACAACTCGAGCGAGCTCCGAAAAGAACCAGACGAGCTGCAAACACTAATTGTCAATAAGCTGAATATCTTTATTACCTTATCCTTACTCTATCATTTTATTATTGTTATTGAGTTTTTGATTTAATGCAAAATCTTGGTAATTACTTTATTTATGTTGTAAGTTATCAAACTGAATCGAAATATCGTTTTAAAACTGCTGTATCGTTCTGAATCGTATCGTTTCCTGAAACTCCAAAATCGTTTTGTAATCGTTTTTCTTGCCTCATATCAAAATGTATCGTATCGTTCTAAAAACATATCGTTACACCCCTACTTAAAAGGGTCCCTGACTATGAAGATAAATATGGTTTAAATGCTAGTTCTGGTCATGTTTGCTAAATAAATTACAAACAAATATCTAACCTCTTACTGTTTTTATAAAATTGTCATTGTTTTTGAGCCATTGCAGCAGCCATATTGTCCAGGTGCAATGCATTCTGGTTGATGATGTCAAATGGTTGCTTTTGGTTGTTGCCATGGTTACTCCTACCATAGTTGCTCCCTAGGCTGTAGAGTTTAGATCGGGCCCAAAAAATGCAGCCCGACCCAGCCCGAGCCCGCGCACGTCGTGTCCGAACCCGACCGGACCCGAGTCAGTCTCTGTGTGTCTGACCCGAGCCCGAAGTGAGCCCGCCCTCCCACTCACTGAACTGTGCATTTTAGTGACAGAAAAAGCTCCTTGGTGTCCCATACGTTACAAAAGCGCTTCCTCCACCGCACATTTCTCCCTCTCTCTCTCTCTCTCTCTCTCTCTCCCTCTCTCCCTTATCCTTCTTTTCTCGCCGCGTATACATATGCGTGCTTCTCTCTTCCTCCTCACCTTTTCCTGGTCCGCGTGAATGAAAGTGCCTTCCCTGTCTCTCTTCCTCTTTTACCTGCTCCGCGCTTACACAAGCCTTCTGTCTCTCTCCTCGCTCCGGGCGGTGCATCAAACTTCTCATACCATATAGTTGGCCATTTAAACACTCGCTTTATGTCCCCGCGGTGGTTTGCGCTGTGTTCTGACGAGGCTGTCAATCATCCCGCGGAGCGCACGTGTTCAGTGCGGCTCTGCGTCTTGGCCCGAACCCGACCAGGCCCGACAACTATGTGAGAAATGTGGGCCCGGGGCCGGGCTCGGGCTGGGCTTGGGCTCGGGCCCAGAATCTAAACTCTACTAGGCTGTTACCTTGACAACCACCAGAAGACACAGACAACCATTTGATGTCACAACCAAAGCAAAATGGCAGCCTCCAGGTATCTCTTTAAACTACTATTTAATAAAACTACAAATACTTCCAAGGTATTTATCCTGTATTTATATAAGTAATGATATTTTAAGAGTTTTAGGGTAAACATGTGATTATAGTCAGGGTTCACTTTAACAGAACTAAGAAGAAACACGAAATTTTGTAATTTCACGTTAAAATTAACACCTAATTTGCATTTCAATATAAAACTTTTCAGACCAAGTATTCAGTATTCTGTAACGAATACATTTTCAAAGTATTCTACCAACACTGGCAGCGGAAAGATTTATTTAAAACATTAAAATACGCAACATGCTACTGGTCTAAAGCTAAATCAGAGAAACCCATGATCTTTACCGTTATCTCAAATACAACAAGCACAGCCTTGTCCTGCTCTTGCACTGGGCTTTGGAAATGCTACGAGCACAACTCCTCTGGGCAATATTTCGGGGGATCTGTGGTCTGATTTACATAAACCGTAGACTTGGAGCTCAAGATCTGACGGACCATATTTACATAGTAACGGTTGCTACGATGTTTGATTGGACAAGAGCCGTTTTGGGGCGGGGCTCGACGAAAGGTCAATTCTGCATAGTTCAGCTAGACGAGGAAAAGTTTGTCAAACCCATCTGAATCCAGCGTCTTGCTTTAAAAGCCAGGGAGACTTCTACAGGCACAGCACAATTCAGCAGTCTGGTCCTAGCTAGTGAAGTGAAGGCTGCACACGATGTTTACCTGGACCAGTTTTCCAGCTTTTCGGTCTGAAGAGGTGAAGTTCATATTTGGAAACGTGCAGACTCTGAGCTGCTGATACATCTCTGTGAGGCGGCTCTGGTTCACGGGCTGTCCATGTTCTCTGTGTTGGCTGTTTTTACAGAGAGCGTCATTTCTCTGCCACTCTGAAACACACAAGTGAGCTGTGTTAAACCGCTGTAGGTGATAATGTAAAATCCAGTCTGTACCTGTCTTTGAAGGACCTGAACTCTTCGTCCAACTCCTCCAGTTCAACCTGTGGACCACACACAGACTCAGACATAGAACAGTGGATATTAATATGGATGTTCTTTACCTGGCCTCAGTCAGTTCAGCTTTGTAAAACTTCTCCATCTGAGACATGCTGTCAGACACAGACAAAGTCTTTTAAACAGCCTAACTCATTAAATAAAAAGAGTTAAGATACTAACGTGTGCCTGTGTTCCTGGCTTGATGCTCACAGCGCTGGCAGCTGGTCTTCTCAGATGCGCTAAACATATTTGGAAAAATTAGCTGGTAATATTACAAACCATCATCTTCATCAGTCTCTCTATCTATAAGTCTCGATCTTTATTCAGAACATTATTATAGTGCGCGATTATAGTTATATTTCTATCCAGACTCGTAGACTTATCCAGCAGGTTTACTAGGACAACGTGGGCTGGGACTGTCTCTCTCTTCATTAGAACATCAAACCAGCCTTCTCTCCACCATGCTTCTTCAGCGACACTGACAGAGAACAGCAGGCATGAGAGCAGGGTTAAAATACAATCATGGTCGTTGCACGGGGCCACCAGTACGAGGGCGGTCGTTACACGGGGCCACCAGTACGAGGGCGGTCGTTACACGGGGCCACCAGTACGAGGGCGGTCGTTACACGGGGGCCACCAGTAGAGGGCGGTCGTTAGAGGAACAAGACGACTAATGGTAGAGCGGTGGAGACACAAGACAACAGCGTCCATAGCCCATCCCTCTCTGGTGTTTTTGGCTTCATTCTGGTGCTTTTATAGAGAAGACTTGAGCACAGTTAACCAGCGCAAAAGTCATAAACCACTGTAATGCACTCTTTATGGTTCTCACAATCAGTCAAGTCTGTATCAGCCAATATGGACTCACATCAGGATGGACACACTTTTACTAATGGATGAGTTTAGAAGGAAGTTTGCAAATTAAAATGTTGCGTTTCTTTCTTCCTTGAGTGTAAAACAATATTAAATTGCACTTTTAAGATGTGCAGCTCTTTGACTGAACGATAACCCTCCTTATCAAGGGACAATCTGAACAAAACATGAAATTATTACAGTAAATTTCTATAGAAACAGCCTAAATACTGATAAAATATGAATGTGTCCACCACAAGCAGAGATAAATGTCCACTCAAAGTCCCTGACCTGGAGCAAGTTTGGAACATGCTCTGAAGAAACAAACAGCACTGAGTCATGTGACCATCTCAAATGTGATGAATCTGACAGCAAGAGTCCTGCACAGCCCAAGTGTTTCTGCGTGGAGTTTGCATGTTCTCTCTGTGTCTGGGTGGGTTTCCCGCAGGCAAACTTAATCAGATAGGTCACAGAAAGCCCATATTCACTGGGTGAAAATTACACCGACTCATGGGCCTGATGAAATGAAAAGCTTTGCACTTACTGTAGTTCATACATTTGAAGATCTGTAGCTAGAGACAGAGCCTGGCACTGTTTGACTGTTTCAAATTCTGTGTTTGAGCCTACAGTGATACAATCTGACGACATGATGAAAACTGAAAACAGGGATGTTCTACTTCTCACAGAGTATTTTCTTGTGAGACAATCCCAGACTTGGATCAGGACAGAACGACTCAACAGGAGAGTTTGATTATGGATGAACCAATACTAAACCAGACTTCAACCTTTTATTAATGAGCAAAACACTATTAGTGTATGTAACCCGGGTTATTTCTGTCATCCTGCGCTCCTCTCTGCTTTTCATCTTCTCTTCTGTGTTGTGTGGGGGAGCTTATCGGGGCGGCTACTAAGGTACGCATTTTCGCTGTTAAGAACTGTGTTTGTAATATATGAATGTGACTGATATGCCTGTAACCATTTAGGCACCACTACCCTGTGATCGACGCCGTGTTGTCGAGTCTGTGTGTTACAATATACGAGGAACTGGTGAGTCCATTCATGTTTGCCATCTCCGGAGCTAGTAAGCTAGCGCTAGCCTCCGGCTTAATGAATGGAGCTCTGTTACAGTTTGTTATTGTTATTTGTGCCTAAATATTATACTGTTTTATGAATGAATAATGTTGTTTTGCCAAAGCGATTTTATATGCAAACAAGCTAACTTTGATTACCACTTATTTGGTCAATTTTAAGCTTTCACTGTTGGCTACAGCCATGGCCATTTATGAATGAATTTAGCTTACAGCTAATAGTGCACTGAAACAAATTGCATAATAACTTATGGTGCAGTATTATATTGTTATTTATTTATGAGTACTCTGATTAATGATTATTGATTGACTATTTTTGAACAATGTACATGTACTGAAATATTGAAACACTGAATTAATTTATTGAATTATTGAAGGTAGATGTGATGTATATGTGACACAGTACTTATGTTGGTCCTGTCTTATACAGGCCAAGTTCCATTCGTCCGTCCATCCATCTGTCCATCCACTCCATCCGTCTGGGTCACTTATCTTCACTTCATATGTCCATACGTCCTGTGAGTACCTGATGGCGAGCTATCCGAAAGAAATCATATCCTAGTATCCATTCTGCTTCTACATTCCGGTAGGGTGCAGTTGTCCTCCCCCCACACTACATCCCTGTCCCATAACCATCCAATCAAAGACTGGTTTCACTCACACACATTTCGGGACAATAACTCAAACACTGGACTATATAGACAAACAGCAATTCGCTGTGGTTGGTTTTTCATGGACACTACTTTCTTTTTGTACATATTGTAAATAACTATTGTAAATATTGTAAATATCATTGCAAAAAAACAAAACTCAATATAATTCATATATTACACCAAATTTCTGTTGTCCGTGTTCTTAAACTTTTTCCATCTCCCTCCTAAGACGAACCAAGGCTTCTGATCCTAGTCCATAATTATTCTAAAGTTTATATTAAAACTCAAATTGTAAATAGCCAATCATATAATTATATATTGAGAGGTTAGGGTTACATGTAGATTTTAACAAATCAGTTCAGCTTAAAAAGACCCAATAACACTGGTCCTAGAAATATCTAAATTTAATGTAGTCACAAACTTGAAAAAATAATAACTTTTTTTTTTGTCACAATAAAATGTCTAATCACAGAACTAAAGAAATTCTACACATTTAGACCTGAATTTAAGCCCCTATAGAGACAAGAACAGAGAAATGTTGTGATCCACGTGGCTTCAGGAAGTGTTTTTACATGGGTGCACATGTACCTGATTTGGGTCGTGAGTCGGCCGATCATTTGTCCTAATTCTGCTCTGTGGATGTAAGAGTAAAAAGACTTCTGTTACATAACATCAGTATGGCTCTGGTTTCACGATAAGAAAACGAGAATAGTTACATTACACTCCTGTTTTTTGCTTGTATCTCTTCTGTTTGGGAAACTCTGAAAACAAAGAAACAGTGAAGCAGCACACACAAATACAGAAAAGTAAAGTGACTGTTACCTTTGTAGGAGGCACTGCTTAAGAACATGCTGATCTGTAATATTGAGGTCTGCATCTGAATTCTGAAACAGAACCATCGTCTTTTGTAACCCACGTCTCACACCCTGCTGCGCTGTTTCCCAATGGCTGATTGACACCTGCAGTTCATTCGCCCAGCCACAAATGGCGCTATCATAAAAGTGTCTGAGCCTCCGTCCCACTTCCTGTCAACTTCCTTGCTCGGCTGTGGCTGTGCAGAACACGAGACTGCGGTCTCAGAGAACAGCTTCTATCTTCACCAATTTACGACAGAAAGTTCTCAAACTCATTGGTGAGTGACAAAAAGCCTTGGGCTTCGTGGCGAGCTACTTCCGCATTAGTCGCGGCAAACTCCGCTGTTTTATCTTTTAAGTTTACTCTGGCACTTTAGCTACACATTCCGGCCGTTTGCCATCGCACCTAATGTAATGTCCCATTCACATGCATTAGCCTACTTTGTAGCATTGACTATGAATGAAACTTGAAATATTGTTGCGCAACTGTGATTTAATTAAATGGATTAAAATGGTGAATGTACAACCTTTCTGTCGAATATGATATTTGAACCTGGTAGGAATTTCGTGGAGGAACTGGATCAAAAACTGAACTTGCGTTTCGAAATAAAGAAAAGGATCAAAAACTGAACTTTGCGTTTCGAAATAAAGAAGAAGGATCAAAAACTGAACTTTGCGTTTCGAAATAAAGAAATCAAAAACTGAAAATAAAGGGATCAAAAACTGAACATTGCATTTCGAAATAAGGAAAAATAACTGAAAAGCCTACTGAACTTTTCAAATACTTTTTTTTTTGTTATCTGTGGTCTTTTGCCACTGGGTTATTTATTTTTGTTCCAAGTATTGTGTCTTGTTTGTATTTGCTTCATAATTTTTCAATATACATTATTTAAACTTAATTTTCTGTGTCCTTGCCTTTCATTCACCACAAGCTCCTATAACGAACCGGTTTTCTGTGTCAGTCATATGCAACCCATTGTAATAACTCAGTCCTAACACTAACTACTTTTTAATTAGCGTTACATGTGGCGAGCTAGCCAGGAGCTTGTGTGAATGAACATTGTAATTACATGGTAATAGTGATTTTTGGTTTTGATTGAAAATTGTGTTTTGGTCCGGTTCAATCATGGATTTCTTTGAAAAATCAGGGTTAAACATTTCAAATTGCGTTTCTATTTCTGGTGTCACGCACACAGAACAAGACAATGAAATTTTGACATTTTGAAAAAGTATGGGCGATTTAAAAAACTTATAGTTGACGATGCGGGTTCCCGCTATATCAAAACCTGATCATTGAGTATAAACATGATTCTGCTATCACGGAGCTAAAGAAAATATTGCCGTACATGCACGTTTCTGAGAGCAATCCAAATCTCACATTTCGCGTGGCGGTAATTGAAAGCACAGTCCCAGCCGGAGCCGAGGCTCATCCCCAAACTACATCAATGAACTCAAACAACTTGCAAGAAGGAGTGGACAAAAATTTGAAACTGTTCTCCAAGAAGTGATGTCACAAATAAGTGAACATTTGGAAAATGTGGAGCCATCTAGTGGAGGGATGACTCAGCGCAAACTGTGGAAACAAAGCCTCCCTTGCCTGGCCAGCAGGGAGCGCAAGCTGCAGAAACAGCACAACCACGATTGCACCCACAATTTCCAACTTCAGAAACCCGTCCGCACCTCCGATTCTCTCAAGCTGACTGAATCCTCCTCAAATCCAAAAGAATGGTTTGGAGCATATTGTGAGAGCTGAAGAACTGTCCTCTCATTCAATACCAACTCTGAGACTCAGATCCTTCTCGGTAAATACCCAAGCCACCGCATGAAGCAGATATGAAGTTGGCGAGCTCATGTTGAATTGTTATTGGCTGATGTAAACTTACCACCTGCATGTACAAGGAAAATTGTGGAAATCTTCTCTCACCTGCTGCTGATGTCGTGAAAGGGCTGAAACCAGTACATTGCCATCCATTTATTTACGAGTGCTGGACTCCGCCTACTCCACAGTTCAAGATGGAGAGGAGTTGTTCGCGCAGTTTCTCAACACGCTGCAAGACCATGGTGAAAAACCTTCAAGTTATCTTCACGACTGCTGTTAACACTGAACACTGCTGTCAAGAGAGGTGGAATTTCTGCGAACGACGTTGACAAACACTTACTGAAACAAATTCTGCAGAGGATGTTGGACAATGGGATCATCAGCAAACTACAACTTGAATGCAGACGAACAACCCTCCATCTTTCGCAGACTTACTTCTACTGGTGAGAACTGAAAAGACAGACAGCAAACAAAAGAAAGCTTGATGAAAAACACATTGGTTCATCCAAGCACCATGCAACTGTTCGCACTCAGAGCGCCTGTTCCTGCAGCCACGACAACGACTCTGCTCAATCAAAGAGTTAAAGCAACAGATGCAGAGACTACACAGCAGATGTCTGCACTCTTGCTCAGACCAGCAACCCCGGCGGTAAAGCAGCAGGTGGCAGCAAAGTACAAGCACAAGACCAAGACCCGGCTTCTGTTTTAAGTGGAGAGGATGGACACATCGTCCCGAACTGCAGCCAGACAGCCAACCCGAACTTGTGCAGCAAAAGAAAATTGCGACTACAGCAAAGACAGGAACAGTGGGATCCCAACAACAACAACCAGCAGAAACAGTCAAACTAGACTCAGCCTCTTCTGCGGGACAAGCAGAGGCTGCTTCATCTCAATGTCCCAAACATGGACCTCAACAGCGCTTTCACTCATGCCAAAGGGTCTGATGGTACTAAATGTACTTCACAAGTAGTCATCAAAAAACACTCCATTTAATTGTCTGCTGGACACAGGATCACAGGTCACCACCATCCCAGAGTCAGTCTACAACGCTCATCTGTCAGACCATCCACTGAGACCTCTGGATGAACTTCTCGAAGTTGAGGGGCTAATGGCCAAGCCGTCCCATATCTTGGTTACATTAGTTTCGACATCACCTTCCCTCCAGACTTCCTGGGTACTCCAATAGACGTCACAACACTTGCTCTGGTGGTGCCTGACCTCAAGACTCACCCTCCATTTGTTTTGATTGCACAAACACTCTGGACATAGTCTACTCTGTTCACAACCAACAAAGTCCTGACTTTAGTCCAGTGCCATACGGTACCGCGCTGTCTTGAAAATACTGGAACACAGAAACAAACTGAGCAGAGAAGAGCATCATGGGATCGTGAAACTCCACAGTGCCACTCCACAAGTCATCCCAGCTGGACAAACCATCCTTCTGGAGGGCATTGCTGTCTCACACTCGCTGCATGCTGAAAAGGCAGTTATGATTGAACATCCTACATCTTTTCACTTACCTGGTGGTCTGTTGATCCAGTCCTGCCTCGTTGATTTCTCCACCCAGCATCCAGCTCTTCTGCCTGTTCCAGTGACCAATGAGTCTGATCACGACGTGATTCTACCACCTCGAGCTATGCTCGCAGAGATCAGCGCATTCCAGACCGTTTCCTGTGCTGCACAGCCCAGCTCTGAATCTACACCTGTCGCTTCGCCAAAACCACTCTTTGACTACAATTTTGGAAACTCTCCTCTTACACCTGAGTGGAAGAACAGAATAATCGAAAAACTCAACAGCATTCCAGAAGTCTTCGCAAAACACGACCTGGACTTTGGCAAAACTGACAGAGTGAAACATCAATAAAGCTTTCTGATCCCACACCTTTCAAACAGAGACCCCGACCAATACATCCGCAAGATCTCGACGCAGTGCGACAACATCTCAAAGAGTTGTTTGATTCTGGCGTCATCAGAGAATCCGACTCACCATTTGCTTCGCCAATCGTGGTCGTGAGGAAAAAGAATGGCAGCGTCAGGCTTTGCATTGACTACAGAAAACTCAACTTACAAACAATAAAAGATGCCTACGCTCTTCCAAAACTTGAGGATACATTCACAGCACTCACTGGATCGCAATGGTTTTCAGTTTTGGATTTAAAATCAGGATATTATCAAATTGAAATGGGACGACCAGGACAAAAGTAAAACTGCTTTCGTGTGCCCACTTGGATTTTGGGAATTTAACCGAATGCCCCAAGGGGTTACAAATGCTCCTTCAACATTTCAACGCTTGATGGAAAAATGTGTTGGGGAGATGAATCTTAAAGAGGTGCTCGTATTTATTGACGACCTCATCGTTTTTGCGCCGACATTGGAGCAGCATGAGGAGAGGCTCATGAAAGTTTTACGTCGCCTCAAAGATTTGGTCTGAAACTCTCGTTGAAAAATGCACCTTCTTTCAAACGTCTGTAAAATACCTCGGGCACGTTGTATCAAAGACGGTGTTGAGACAGACCCAGATAAACTTGAAGCTTAAGGTCCTGGCCTGTTCCAAAGAACTTAAAAGAACTTCGTTCATTTCTTGGATTCTCCGGATATTACCGCAGATTTGTGCAAGGCTACTCAAACATTGTTAAGCCACTCCACGATCTCACCTCTGGATATCCACCTTCTCAAAGAAAACTGAAACCTTGGTCAAACCAGAGCATTACTTTCACCCGAAAGAACCATTTGGCGGTCGATGGACACCAGCATGCCAAGAAGCATTTGAAACAATAAAAGAAAAACTTACCGCTTCTCCAGTACTTGCTTTCGCCGACCCACAGAAGCCCTACCTGTTGCACACCGATGCCAGCTCCACCGGGCTCGGTGCTGTATTATATCAAGAGCAGGATGGGCAGAAGAGAGTGATAGCCTACGCCAGCAGGGGCTTGTCACGAAGTGAGGCAAGATATCCAGCGCACAAGTTGGAGTTTTGCCAAAATGGGCAGTCACCGAAAAGTTCAATGATTACCTGTACGGCACCACCTTCACTGTTGTGACCGACAGCAATCCTCTAACTTACCTCCTCACTTCAGCTAAGCTCGATGCCACAAGTTACCGCTGGTTATCCGCTCTATCCACGTACTCCTTCAAAATCATCTATCGCACCGGCAAGCAAAATGCTGACGCAGATGGCCTTTCACGCAGACCACATGGTGAACTTCCAACTGATCTGATGTCACAAAAAGAAAAAGAAAGAATTGTCCGCTTTGCTGAGCAACACCTTGAAAGCCCCAACGTCATAACAATCGATCAACACACAGTACAAGCTCTCTCTGACCGGCAGTTGATCTGTAGTGCTCCTGACTCTTCTCCTGATCATGCTCTCGTCCACTCATTGTCCATGACCACTGCCAGCCTACCGGATAGCTTTACTGCTGACGAGCAGTTTGCATCCGCGCTGGTTCCTCCATTAAGCCCTAAAGACATCGCTGACAAGCAACGTGCTGATCCCGTTCTGAGCCACGTGATAGCACAGCTGGAGACTGGCGAATCACCACCTCCGTCCGTGAGGGAACACCTGCCAGAGTTGCCGCTCCTTTTACGGGACCTCAATCGACTGGAGCTCCTTGATAATGTCCTTGTGAGGAGAAGGCAACTTGGCAACCAGCTCCAACACCAACTAGTGCTACCTCACGAATGTCGCACGGATGTCTTGTACAGTTTGCACGATCAGATGGGCCATATGGGCATTGAGCGCACTTTGGATCTCTTCGAACCGCTTCTACTGGCCGCGGATGGCCAATGATGTACAGATCAAAGTGAAAACCTGCGAGAGATGCATAAACGCAAAGCACTACCTGAGAAAGCCGCACCCTTGGTGAACATCAGAACCTCTCACCCTCTTGAGCTTGTGTGTATTGATTTTTTGACGCTGGAGCCGGACAAGAGCAAAATCAAAGACATTCTTGTAATCACAGATCATTTCACCAAATACGCCCTCGCCATACCAACTCCAAATCAGAAAGCAAAACTGTAGCAAAATGTCTCTGGGAAAACTTCTTTGTACACTACGGCATACCACAAAAGATTCACAGTGACCAAGGACCAGACTTTGAATCAAGAACGATCAAAGAACTCTGTGCATTGGCAGGTATTCAAAAGATCAGAACAACTCCATATCATCCAAGAGGCAACCCGGTTGAAAGATTTAACAGAACACTTTTGGACATGCTCGGTACACTGGCAGAACAGGAAAAGTCACATTGGAAAGATTTTGTAAAGCCGCTGGTACATGCTTACAATTGCACAAAAAACGACACCACTGGATTTACACCATATGAATTAATGTTCGGACGCCAACCACGACTTCCCGTTGACTTGTTTTTGGCCTGCCCATCCAGAAACCCAGCCTGAATCACTCTGAATATGTGCAGAAACTCAAATCTCATCTTCAGAAAAGCTACCAACTTGCTGCTGAGAACGCTGAAAAGATGATGCAAAAGAACAAGACACGCTTCGATCGAAAGTCATTGCATCTGAACTGGAGGTGGGCGATCGCGTTCTCGTCCGAAATGTCAGGCTGAGAGGAAAACACAAAATTGCAGATAAATGGGAAGATCAAGTCTACGTGGTTGTAAAGAAAGCAACAAATTTGCCTGTGTACACTGTCAGACCCGAACATGCAGAAAAGCCACTGAGAACCTTCATCGAGATCTACTTCTGCCATGTGGTTACCTACCTGCTGTGTCTCAAATTCCGCCTGTACCTGCCAAAAGATCTGCCAAGTCCACTGTACCTCCAGAGGACCCTGAAATGCACTGTCATCCGATGATGAAATGTTGCCAACAATTGGTACGACTTACCTACCTCTGAACCTGCCAGATTCTCCACAACTGTGACCATTCCGCAACTGCTCAGCAGTTGGAGCCTGTTCCTGACACTCAAAGTCCACTGAGTCCACTGCCAGAGTCACCTGCAACCTTACCTGACTTCGCTGAACCTCCTGCTGATCTGCTGATCCTGCTCAGTCAGGTCCTGACTTGATAACTCCAGATGCTGAAGTTCACTTACCTGCTGAAACCGCCTCCGATCCTGACGTACCTGCTGAAAACATTCCTGAAAATAACTTACCTGATTCTGAGCCAAACTCACCTTCCGATCCTGATTCATCCGCCTCTGAAGTTGAACAGCCACAAAGAAGCTCAACAAGAGCAAGACGCCCACCAGACAGACTTCAATACAGCCACTTGGGCCATCCCATTTTGAAAAGCATTCAGTCACTCTTCGACGGACTGGGAAAAGCTTTTTCACTTGCCATGCCAGATGAGGACGTTGGTTGCTCATGCTCTCCTGGCCAGCCATCTGAAAGCTGTCGGTCCAGCTCATGTACAGGGACGTACATGAGGTCAGGGGGGGACCCTGTAACCCACGTCTCACACCCTGCTGCGCTGTTTCCCAATGGCTGATTGACACCTGCAGTTCATTCGCCCAGCCACAAATGGCGCTATCATAAAAGTGTCTGAGCCTCCGTCCCACTTCCTGTCAACTTCCTTGCTCCGGCTGTGGCTGTGCAGAACACGAGACTGCGGTCTCAGAGAACGGCTTCTAACTTCTCCAATTTACACAGAAAGTTCTCAAACTCAATGGTGAGTGAAATAAACACCTTGTTTATCAGATGCATTGTTTAAATTAGCGCTGATTCCTCCGAAAAAGTTATATTTGATTACGTAGCTACTTCCGCATTAGTCGCGGCAAACTTTTCCGCTGTTTTGAGTCTCGTTATAAGTTTAGGAACTCTGACATGCACTTTAAATCACAGCTACATATTGTGTGAGTTTACATTAATGAACTGTATCGGCCGTTTGCCGATCAGTTGTTTTGTTTATGTGCAATAAGTGTTTACGCTAATGTTAATGAGCGCTCCACATTGACTTGCATTAGCCACTACCGCATTGTAGCCCGACTTGTTTATGAATGAAAATGAATGAAATATTGTTGCGCAACTGTGAACTTTAATGCTAAATGCTACTAGCTTTAATTATTTGAAATGAAAATACTGTGAATGTATTTATGACAATGTTACCGGTAACTGATTATGATTTATTATTGAATATATATATTTATGGTGGTTTTTTTCCTGTGACCTCTGTCATATAGGTCGGGTTTTTTTTTCCACCCCTGATTCCTCTGCATGAGGTGGCGGGCTAACAGAGACTGAACAAACAGAAACAATTCTACGAACTGGTAGGACCTTTTGTTTTCCTTTTTGATACCGAACACGGACACCTTAAGTTGGGTTATTATCTTGTTTTTTCCCATTTTGCCCATATGGATTATTTACATTTTTGCACTTTTTTTCTGGAACTCTAAAACCTTTTTGCGACACACAAAAACTGAACTTTGCGTTTCGAAATAAAGAAGAAGAATCAAAAACTGAACTTTGCGTTTCGAAATAAAGAAGAAGAATCAAAAACTGAACTTTGCGTTTCGAAATAAAGAAGGATCAAAAACTGAACAATGCATTCGAAATAAAGGAAAAAGGATCAAGAACTGAACATTGCATTTCGAAATAAGGAAAAATAACTGAAAAGCCTACTGAACTTTTCAAATACTTTTTTTTTTGTTATCTGTGGTCTTTTGCCACTTGGTGCTTTATTTTTTGTTCAAATTATTGTCTGTTTGTATTATTTGCCTTCCATAATTTTCAATATAATTATTTAAACTTATTTCCTGTGTCTTTTGCCTTTCATTCACCACAAGCTCCTATAACGAACCGGTTTTCTGTGTCAGTCATATGCAACCCATTGTAATAACTTAGTCCTAACTCTAACTACTTTTAATTAGCGTTACACTTTGTTCACTGTAAAACACTCTGTTACAATAGAAAATATTGGAGACGATCTGTTTAAATCTGCAGTGAGCAAAGGTAAAAATAAAATGTCTGCGACAATGTTGTATTTCAACTCCTGGTTCCTGCTTTGGACCTAATCTAGACCTGGAATAGTCCAGCTCTAGATTCAAGTTAGATTTTTGTGTTTCTTGGAAAGCCAGCAGTTTTCTTTTGGTTTGAGAATAACTGACAAAGGTATTAAAGCGCTCACATTCTCCCTCTGAGAGAAACAGCTGTGAAGGAGGCAGCTGTGTGACTTGTGTCTGTAAATGAAGTCACAGTTGCACTGCTTCCTGTGCAGAAAGCACGTTTTAACTGGCACATGTATGCTACTGTCATTGTGCACATTTTTTACTAGAATATGTGTCAGTATGACTAAATGTAAAACCAGGTTGCATCAGTGTTACTGTGATGAAGGTTAGTTTAGAACAGGTTTTGTTTTGCTCGGCAGGCTGAAGTTTATATTGAAGCCTACTCTAACTTTGTTTTTGCATTTATACAAAAAATAAAAAGATAATGATTAAATTGTCTTAAACGAACATGTTTTAGGCAAACTGAATTGTTATGTCTTTACTGTATAAACTGTATTATATAGACTCTCTAAACTGTACAGCTCCACTTTAGGGGCCAAAGTAGATCCACGGAGTTTGAAAAAAGAGACTGAAATGTTTAGATAGATTAAATAGAAAAAAAAGAAGAAAAAAAAAGACTGGAGGTGAAGATGAAAATATCAGATATTTAGAGTTTGATTGATGTTTGCAGTTATTTTTTTTTTTAGTAAAATGTGTAAACGCAGAACATCCCACAATAAATGACCCCTGACATTGTTTCACACTGGACCAAAACTTTCCTATGTCAGGGAAATTTAATACAAATATATGTGAGCGTTTTTATTTCTTCTTCATGTTCAAAGGCTCAGAAAGTTTCAGTTTTTTTTTCTTTACAATGGATCTAAGTCTAGTGTTTGTTTTGACATCTGTAATTATCAAAACTGTCATTTTTGTTTAAAACATAATTTAATACAATGAATGTGTTCTCGAGATGACAGTAAGGTGTGTTACAAAAGCAGTTAAGTGTCAGTTTATTATTATAAGATTAATGCAGGCGACAACACAGAAATATCACTTTTAGAACAAAAATAACAGTTACAACACCTGGCTTAATAAATACACGTGTTTGAGTACTCACCTGCCAGAGCACTGCCTTGTGTCTCCAGGCGTCTGTGAGTCCTCCATAGGTCTTCAATCAATCAGAAGAAGCTAAGAAACTTTATTACACACTAGCTCTACAATATAATGTGATCTCTCTGTTGAGTGTAGCTGAAGGGAAGTCGTGTGTTACAGGAAGAGTTTGTTTCTCGTCTGACCAGTTTTTGATTGACAGATTAGAGCCGAGATTACAGAGCACATTCCAAACAAAATCAAACAAGGTAGAGTTATAAATACGTCAGCAGTATTTAATATGCCATACCTTTACTAACTTGTCCTTGGGCATTAAACCGATCACACTGGAATGTAGTGGGAATGGTTTGGATTAGATTAGATTAGCCTTTATTGTCTCCTCACAGGAGAAGTTTGTCTTGGACATCAGGGCAAAAACATACATTGCAAACATACAGCATCCACAACACATAATGTTCAACCAAGAGTGACACAGTCCAAAGAAAAAAGGAACAAAATTCATATTTACAGTGTACAAACAACATTGCACAATCCATACGGCCTTAGAGTGCATTTTTCATTGCACTCTGTCCCATGGCCTAAAACCTAGTAACCAAGATTGCATTTCCCACATGACCTAAAGTGCAGCTAAACAGTTGCACTCTTCCCTAAAACGGCCTTAGTAAGATTATTGCAGCTATCAAACAAACCCATACACGCCATCCCTGAGTCCGGGTCGCAGCAGCGCCGCGCCACCGGAAGAGGAGTTATTAGTTATATCAAAAGTTATTAAAGTTTTTTTTTTTTTTTGAACAAGCAACCAGGTCTGTGTGCAACAATACAGACAAAACAAACAAACAAACAAACAAACAAAAAAAATAGGATTTTTTTTTTTGGTAAATTACAAAAACATGGCCATGTAGAGCTCAGGATACTAAACCATGGAAAGTCTGTGTGATTGAAAGTGTCCTCTCATATTGTTACGACCCAGACATGGGAGGGACTTGGTGTTGTTGCCTGCTCTGCCGCTCTCCTCCTCTTAGCCCAGGTGCTGCTGCTCCACCTGCCTGTTTCTCCCGCCACAAGCAAAGGGCGGGTATAAAAGAATCCTCCACCTGCTGCCAGCTCTCTCCACTCTCCAATTGCTCCAGCAGCCAGACCTTGCCGGGGTGCCACTCCACTCTTCTTTTACACATCCAACACGCACACACACACCACTCCAAACGTTATCTTACTGACTATCATTCGCACCACACTACACCTCCACGTACACTGACATCACTACTGACAAGATTATTGTTTAATAAAACAGGTTCTTCAGCGTCTCCATCTTTCCACTGCTGCTATGACGAACTTTTACATGGGGACGACTGAGAGCATCATCACTCACTATGTTTCCTCCTTGTACTGCAACAGCAGAGCAGACGAGAAACACATGCTGGAGCGGATTGTATTAAAGACTCTACATTCAAATATAAATATAACTCTACACCCTCGCTTGGTTTCCTGTTTGTCCTGTCTTGTTTTTATAACTTCACCAAAAAGGGCTGCGAATGGCTCCGGCTGTCCGGAAAAAGTTCCTTCCAATGGAAAAGATTCGGACGTACGGAGTACATCCGCGCGGATCTCTGGACCAGACGCATCGCGGTGTGAGCCACACTCATTACTTTTCAAGTGTGAGCCAGGGGTTACTCCTCACAGGCCTGTTTCAATGGAAATACACACAATTCATCTAAAAGTCTAAAAATGACACATTTCAGCTCTTCTGAAAAGGAACAAACTAGAGATTGCAAAAACAACCATTACAGAGGATTATCAGAGCAGTAAAAATATATATTTATATCTCCAACCTAACCTAGTTTTACTTTTTCACGTTTCAAACCGGTTTTACATTGATCACATGATTTCAGGGAAACAGATTTGCAGTTTAAAATAAGGAACATTATTTGACTGTGAATAACATTTACACAAAAATAATCAATAAAATAAACTTGACAAAGCAATGCATCAGTGCACACATAGTTTGATCATAATAAAATCATTATGACAATAGTTTGCAAAGACACATTTTGTTTATTTGTGGTTGTAGGAGGAGCACACCCTGAAGGCAGGACTCACACATGGATCATACCCACAAGAGCGGTGTCACTTTGTTGTTCAGCTGTAAACTCGTCAGTCGTGTTTAGACATGAGCAAGAGCAAGACAGAGACTTTTATTATTGCCATAGACTTTGGCACAGCTACAGCGGTTATGCCTACTGCATGACCCCCAGAGGTAAAGACCCAAAGATTTTTCTGCGACGCTGGGGTGAGGAACATGGCCAAGACACTCCAAAGACTCCCACCTGCATCCTGTTTGACTGGAACAGAAAGTTTATACATTTTGGATACAAGGCCAAAAACAAGTACTTGGAGATGAACAAAGATGAAGTAAACAACTACTACTTTTTGAGAACTTTAAAATGGAACTGTATGGAATGGTTGGTATAATGCCTTTGTTTACATGTTAATGTTTAGTTTATTAGTGTCAGGAAGGAGAGCTAATTGGGCAATAAAGAATGACTCATGAATGTGACACATGAATGTGACACATGATTATATGTGCAGGTTATTCTAGTTATGTTTAGTCACTACATTCCTCTCGGTTCAGTTCAAGTGTTGATTTGATTCATCTGCAGTACACATGTCAGATTGTAACCTGATTGCATCTCAGCTCGCCCTAGTCGAGTAAAACTAACTAATCCCTCTCGTCTTTCTTCTGCTGTGATTTGGAAATGTTTTAGGTTAAACCTGACATTTTAATGGCTCTTCGAGTCAGATTTGAACCAGCGACCTAAAGACCGTTTAAATGTCAGGTTTAACCTATTATGTCAGGGTGAAAAGTGCTTTGTTTTCTCCCGGATGTATTACCATCCCATGTTTAAAAATGCAACAGTTTTAATCTCTAGTTAATGACAAATATAGCAAGTCTTAAACATATTATTGACAAAATATTGATCTAATGTGCCTGAGTGAAACATAGCATAAAATAGTCATCTCCAGGATAGACAAACCTTTAGTACCAGAAACCAGTTTGGAGGCCTGGCATCACAGCGAACTGCACCTGAAACCGTTCCAATACAATTTAATGCCTTCTATTTAAATAGATTACAAATAACAACGACATCAATAAACCTTGTCCATTGCCCATCTAAATCATAACCTGGCTTCATCATTGAACTTCAGCATCTGCTAACTTCCCGATGAACAACATCCTCGAGTTGACTGTCTGCATCTAACAGTGCACTGACTCCAGGTTTTGTTCAGTTTGGGACTCAAAGCAGTTGTTAAAAACAATGCGGAGTAAAGTCTGACTAGAAACTTAAGACTGCTAACTTTGATGATGATGATAAGCTCTACTTGATCGGATCAATCTCGCAAATTGCTTTACATACACACATAGACTGAAACCATTACTTTGTATTTTTAGGACAAAATATTGCATGTATACTGCAGTGGCGTAGCCAGAAATTAGATTTTGGGTGTGCCTCCAAAAATGTAGGTGTGCCCAAAAAACTGATCGATATTGGTAATGTTTTATCTTGTTGTTGTTTTTTCTCCACATAAAATCCAGATTATAGATATTCTGGCTCAAATTGTTGAATTCTTTTCTAATATAGATCGTAAACTATGAGTAGTATTGCAAAGCATTGATGCAAAGTTTGAGCATAAATGGCCACTGTAGTCTGGGGGGTTTGGGGGCCCTCCCCAAGAAAATTTAGGAAAAAACAGGTGTAATTTCCTGTAATTTGGTGAGTTTTAGACTTGTTTTTATTGATTCAGATAACCTGAAGTGAATAGTCCTTATTATTAAACTGTCAGCAGGTCAGCAAGATTACATTTGGTGGCCCCTGGTGGTTGGTTTGTAAGACAATAAATAGGAGTTAATTTACAGAGTTCAATTATTTTGTCCCATCATACAGTAACAGACCAAAAGTTTGGACACACCTTCTCATTCAAAGAGTCTCCTTTATTTTCATGACTATGAACATTGTAGATTCACACTGAAGCATCCAAACTATGAATTAACACATGTGGAAGTATAAGTACAGCCAAAAAGTGTGAAACAACTGAAAATATGTCATATTCTAGGTTCTATTGCTTTGATTCCTGCTTTGCACACACTTGGCATTCTCTTGATGAGCTTCAAGAGGTCGTCACCTGAAATGTTCTTCCAACAGTCTTGAAGATGTTCCAGAGATGCTTAGCACTTGTTGGATCTTTTGCCTTCACACTGTGGTTCAGCTCAGCCCAAACCATCTGGACTGGGTTCAGGTCTGGTGACTGTGGAGGCCAGCTCATCTGGCGCAACACACCATCACTCTCCTTCCAGGTCATTCATGGTTTGGATATCTTCAGTGTGAATCTACAATGTTCAAAATAAAGAAGACTCTTTGAATGAGAAAGTGTGTCCAAACTTTTGGTCTGTACTGTATGTTTACACTTCTCACCAAGATTCAATTGAGTTTTTGTGCATTTCTATTTTATTTTTAGTCTATTCTCAGTGGGGCTCTAGCCCTCTGTGTCCCCCTGCTCTTTCTCCTGAGCTCAGCCCCTGCTCTCTAACTCTCTCTCTTTCCAGTGCGCACCAAACAGACAGACACGAGGAGCTGCATCCTCACACTCAACCTGTTGACATTCACAGAAATACTAAGCTTTAAAGTCTGAAATGCTTTTGTGTGTTTTAAAAAGGCACAATCCAACTTCAAAGTCTGGAGAAATGGCGCCGTATTCGCCGCGGTAAATACGTCGCGGTAAATTACGTAATTAAGAGACGTATGAGTTCATCTGCTGTTTATGCTCGTAACTTTGTGAATATTTGTCATATTGACGCGAAATAAAGACTGGCTAACTGCTTATGAGACGTAGAACATCTTTTTGGGTAAAGTAGAGTGTTTGATTTTCCGCAATTTGCTGGTTAAGGATCAGACCAATGTGCAGACGTCTGTCACTTGGCGGCTGGGGCTGGTGCTCCTCTCATCACCGTGCACTCTCCACACGTCTAGACCTACGTGTGGAAAGCGCACGGGCCTGTAGTACAGCCAGGGCCGGGCTTACGGCATTAGGCTACATAGGCTGCAGCCTAGGGCCTCCACCAGCAGGGGGCCTCAGTGAGCAGCACTTCAAAATGTATCTACATTAAAATATGTTCTGAAAAAGCAAAATTGCTATTAGAAAGTGTTATGTATATTTTATGATTGAACACATTACAATTCTATTGGCATAAGTTAAATAAAAAAGTTTGTGTCTTTTGCAAATACAGAGGGAGGGGCCGTACTGCTGCGCTGTGAGAGAGAGAGCGAGAGAGGGAGAGAGAGAGAAGAGCGAGAGAGACTCTGGAAAGATCATTCACAGCATACAGCGGGAAATCCAAGACTCTGGACGCAACTTAGACACCCTAAACATGTTCTACAACGCCACAAGCTATCAGCCAGTCTTTGTTTCGGGTCAATCCGACATGTATTCTCGGAGATACGATCAGTAAAAGCTGATGAACAAACATTTCAACAGATTTAGTTTAATAGCGCAAATCACCGCGACCAAGCGCGGCGCATTGCTGCCCGCATTTCTGTCGAATTATTCCAAAGAGAAATGTCCAAAAACAAGCTTCTGTAGACTATTTTAGCGTGAGCCACTCTGCTTCATGTGTGCGTGAGAGCGCTCTTTGCCGCGAAGCAGCAGAAGAGAGGAGGAAATTAAAGAGCCCATACACAAAAAAAATTGGGTGTATATTTTAACACTGTTTTCACATGTAAAACATATCTGGAACTGTGTTTGTTGTTTTCACACTTGTTTCAGACACAGTTAGTTCATATTTAGGCCATGTTCTTCTCTAAAGATTGAAAACACACTGATTTCTAAGGTACAAAGTGCTCCACTGTGTTTTAAAATTGCACACATCTTTACAAAAATCATTTTAACATTGTTAGCCATAGATTTTGCTTGACATTGAGACCACAGAAATAGTTTAAGCTTAATTCTAACCTGGAAATTTTCTGTAAGGTAAAACTTACTAAATTGTCTACTGCTAAATCATGTTGAAACAATAATATTACAAATAATAGTGGCCAGGAACTGAGTAAAAAGCAACAAAATCTTCTCTAAAATCCACCAAAATGCAGGAAATAACTTTTATTTTAAGCAAAATCTCCTGGGGGGGAACCCCCAAACCCCCCCAACAAGATTGGTCATATTTCTATGAAGTTATAAACTGTCCCCGCATTATTTAATGAATCACTTTATTTCAGCCTGTTAGCCAGTCTGCGCCTTGGGGGCGCCATCTGAATTCCTGATGAGGGCTATTGCAAGCACTGGAGGGGCCTCAAAATATAGTAGCCTAGGGCCTCCAAAAACATTAAGCCGGCCCTGAATACAGCCAGTAGTACGGCCGGGTCTGTGCTCCCTGCTGCCTCTTCACACGTCTACAGCCACATGCCTGTAGTACAGCCGGATCTGAGCTCCCTGACTGCCTCTCCTTTCCCTCGTCTCACATGCGGCTGCCGTCTTGTGTGCGTAATTGGAGTTTCGTAAACTAGCGGACATCAGAAAAGAGAGACGAGGACTGGAGGCAACACGGACAGAAAGTAGGTTATCCCAGTGGTGAATATATGCGTGTGTGAATACGGTTTTTATTAAAAAAAAAAAAAAAAAACACAGATATTTTTTGGCTGTGCCAGCCCTAGATTTGGTCGGCACTGGCACACCCTGGCACACCCGTGGCTACGCCTATATACTGTAAACATGCCAATATCTGATATCACCATATACACAACACATAAAAACACATTTTAAAGAGGAAGAGCAGCTTGACTGAAAAATGTGCCAAATCAGACCAAATGAGATAACATCATTGAGTTCTCCAAAAGGTTCCAGTTTTCTGCATCCTCTTGTGGCCAGGCCTGAATCTCAATAAGCATTTTAAATAATTAAATAAAGATCTATAAAAAGATATTGGGAGATTCCAGTGACAATATCCCAGTTATCAGAAATCCATGCAGAAACCAGAAAACTAAAATCAGGAGCACGTTTTTACATTGACATATGCAGAACCAGGACTAGTCAATGTCCTTGTCATAACCAAACATTAGGGCACATGAAATGCATATGCGTCATCATAAATAAATGTATTTATGGACTGTTATTTGTCAAACAGGAGATCACAGATGACCTCATGATCAAAGACGTGAACAAGAAGCCCATGAACGCTCTGGAGGTGTTTTCTGCAGCTCTGAGGTTCCTGAAGGATGAGGCTCTTAAAACCGTATTTATGAACACAAGTGGCATAATGTACACTCCGTCAGACTTCACCTGGGTCCTGACTGTGCCGGCCATATGGGACAATCCAGCGCGACAGTTCATGAGGGATGCAGCTGTTAAGGTACAGTGTCCTGCAGCTTGTATAAACTTTATCCTTGTGATATTTTCCTCATGTCGCTTTTTTTAGGCAGGAATTGTGACCCCGTTCTTTCAGAACAAACTGGTGATCGCTCTGGAGCCTGAAGCTGCTTCAGTTTGGAGTAAAAAACTTCCATCTCATGGTTTTTTATCTGAAGAACATGACACAGAAGCTCTGCAGGACACTCCAGGGACTCAGTACATTGTTGTAGATTGTGGAGGTATTTTTTTTCTTTTTATATATAGAACCCTGAGATTTTGGAGGAAAGTAAATGACACTCAAATTCTGGATCACGTGTAATTTATTTAACATCACCAACATGCAACAGAGAAGCCAGAAGAGCTGAACAAAATTGCTACTGACTATTGAACAACTCACTTCCCCAAAATGCCTAAGCTCGATGGAGTCTGAGATAAAGTTAATATGGTGCACCAGAAGATGAAGCATTTCTCTTCCACTGTGATTTAATAAGTGAGAGAAAGTGTATGTGTAGTGGAGGTGAGCCAAATATAAATACATTAAAACAAAACACCAGCACACAAACTTTTTAAAATAATGACACTAAAAATATTTAGTGTCAAATAATATTTAATTATTTAATTAACGTAAGTCAAAGCGCAACGATGACATTGTCAGAGCGTAATGTCGTCTAGCGCAATGATGATCTTGTTTGATATCAGCAGTGTTGGGAGTAACTTACTTTTGTAACTAGTTACTGTAATATATTCCACTTTTCAGTAACTAAGTAGTGTAAGTAGTGTAACTCATTACTTGTAAAAATTTTGATAATATATTACAGTTACAATCTGAGTAACTCAAGTTACTTTCATATAAATTAATTGCTTTTATATTCTATTGAAAATTACATTTCAGGACCAAAATATCACTAAAATACTGTCTGTTGCTTAAAGGTAAATCAAATATTATGAGGAAAATGTGTTGTGACATCACATTTCCACAAATTAACCAGTAAATAAGTGTAAATGTAACAAGATTAGTGTTGTATAATGTCTTAACAAATGTGTGATTGCCTCAAAGTAACTCAAAGTTGTGTAACTCAGTTACATTTCTGAGACAGTAATATTGTAATACAAATGTATTACATTTTTCTCCCTGTAACTAGTGATATATAATGTATTACAGTTTTAGAGTAACTTACCCAACACTGGATATCAGGTCCTTAGGCACATATGACTGTGGAAGGCAGTGATGCGCTGCCACTGGGGGAAAAGCTCTTACCTCCCCCAGGGGAATAGATCTGCTCCTAGTATCAGAAGCTGAATGAGAAACTCTCAAAAGAAGTTCCCCTGGGACCCTCAAAGGTTGACCCAGGACTAGCTCTGCAGAGGAGCACCGCAGGTTCTCTTTTTGGAGCCGTCTGCAAACCCAGCAAGACCCAGGGCAGGCGGTCTGCCCAGCAGTTGTCGAGCGAAGCGTGCAATGCAGCCTTCATTGTGCGGCGAATTCGCTCGCAATGACCATTGGCCTGCGGTTGGTAAGCCGTGGTGCAGTGGAGTTTAACGCCCAGGGTCTCGGCCACTGCATTCTATAACTCAGACGTTAACTGAGAACCTCGGTTTGAAGTAAGTTCCAGTGGCACATCAAAATGAGAAACCCCCCAAAAAAACCAAAAGCCTGAGCAACCTCTGCCGAGGTGGTTGACAACAAGAGAACCACTTTTGGCCACCGGGTTGTCCTTTCAACCATGGTCAGGAGATCGGTAAAACCACGAGATGGGAGGAACGGGCCGATGAGGTCAACACAGATGTGTTTGAATCTTTGCAGGGGTGTAGGAAATGGCTCCAGGGGAGCCTTGGTGTGGCGTTGCAGCTTCGAACGCTGACATGCAATGAGGCAGCCCATGACCTAATGTCTGCCATACAAACGTATCCCCTACCCGCTTAACCGAGGCTTTAACAGCAGGGTGTCAATGGGAATAGACCACGTCAAAAACACGTCGATGCCAGCCAGAGGAACCAAAGGTCGCGGCCTGCCTATAGAGACATCACAAAGGAAGAAAACACCATTTTCCTAAAATTTGACTTCTTCCAAACGTAAACTGGACTCTGCTGTCCTAATGCCTGGACCACCAGGTCCACCAGCTGGTCAGAAGCCATGGCAAAGTAGTCCACGCCTAAATGCATGGAACTAACCTATGCCCTGAATAAACAGTCAGCTACCAGATTGCTCTTGAATGTCAGTGGTAAACTCTGAAATGGCAGAAAGATGCCGCTGCTGCCGTGCTGACCACAGTTCTGAAACCTTTGCCATGGCAAATGCAAGGGGCTTGTGAGCTAAAAAAGCTGTAAAATCACGCCCTTCCAGCAGAAACCGAAAATGGCACGTTGCAAAAAAAAGAGGGAGGAGCTCCAGTCAAATGTACTGTACTTTTTCTCAGCATCTCAGAGTTTCCTGCGAAAAATGCAATAGGTTGTCAAGTGCCATTTACCCATTGTTCACAGACGGCACCGACTGCATAATCAGAGGCATCAGTAGTGAGGGCCACTGGAGCCAACGGACATGGGTGGACAATAATGTAGCATTGGCAAGAGCCTTTTTGGCATCTTCAAATGCTTAAACCCTCTCCGGGGGTAGCTCCTGTAGCAACTTCACAGAAAAAGGACGTGGAAAAACTGCCACAGCCTCCACCTTGGCAGGAAGAGGACACGCCCCTGTGGTGACACACTCTCCAAAGAACTCAAACAACTGAGGGAGGGCGTCATGTGCTCCTCAACGGAGGAATTGGCCACAAGTATGTCATCCAAATAGACAAACAAAAAAGGCATATCACGTAAAACCGAGTCCATGAGGCGCTGGAAAGGCGCTTTTAAGACCGAAAGGCATTCTCAAAAATTCAAAAAGCCCGAAAGGCGTGATAACCGGGTCTTGGGCACGTCCTGAGCATTGACAGGAACCTGATGGTAGCCCCGCACCAAATCCACTTTAGAAAAAACAATAGCCCCTGCAAGATGGGCCGAAAAGTCCTGAATGTGGGGAACGGGGTACCTGTCATTAGTTGTACCATTATTAAGGCCACCATGAGCCTTGGAACCATATGCAAAGGGGATGCCTACGGGCGGCTTTAGCATCGACTGCAGAAAAAGTGGGGGTGGGAAACTCGGCAAGCAAGCGCTGGTACTCATCTCCTGTGGCAAGCATGTTTGCAAGGGGCAGAGGACCTGGCCCTCCAAGTGTACAAGGGTAGGTATCAAAAGACACTGCATCAATTAAACACCTATTAGCAATGCACACTAACAGCCTGTAAGCACATAAAAAATCTGCACCAAGAATAGGAATTGAAACAGAAGCAACAACAAAGTCCCAGCTGAACTGACGCCCATTGAAACACATAACCTTGTCCCAAAAGTGCGGATAGGGGTACGTTAGCTGCACCCAGCGGAGGTCCGTGACTCTGTCCCATTTGTCCGCAGCTGAAGCAGGCATGATGCTCCTCTGTGCGCCTGAATCCACCAGCAGACGTCGTCCTGAAGAAGCGTCCTCAATGAACAGCAGCTGATAATCTGAGCTGCCAGCGCAGGCTCTGTAATGGCTGCTACAGCGACAGTGTCAATGACCTCTGGCGCCTGCAGTGTTTCACCTGGTATAGCGCGTACACGCTGTACCAGAGGAGAGCTGGCCAGCGCAGTCCGCACAGAGGTGGAAGCTGCCGTAGGAAGAGATGAGTGAACAGAAATGAAGTGTCACCTGAGTAGCGTTTACATGTTCTCCAAGGACAAAAGGCGATCAGCCCGCTCCATGTCCGACAGTGATAAAGCCGGAGCAGGTTCTCCTTCAGGGTCTTGTACTTGTTAACGTGCGGCGGGTCCCGTAACAGTCCCATCAACCGGCGAGTCGAGGCTAAATCCAATGCCGCGACGACATGAAAATACTTTGTGTCGTCCAAAGTGATCCCACGCAGGTGAAACTGGGCCTCCACATGCTGAAACCAAGGCTCTGGATCATGCTGCAGAAGTCCGGGAGTTTAACGGTTGCCGCATAGACAGCCGGTGAAACGGTCACAGGGGAAGAGCCAGCCACAACGGAGCAACAGCTGGAGAAGCGAGCTGTCCTCAGATGACATGTCCTTCGTCGGGGTCACCCATGTAGAAGTTGACAAAAAAGGCGAAACAGTGATCTTCGAGTTCCATACACCACCTCACATAGCGCACTGTCCGCACCATGCTGTGCCTCACTTTTACACACAATAATTTTTTCCCTTAGGGCCATATTCGAATACAGACAAGGGGCGGAGGGCTGGATTACGATCATTGGTGTAAAGAAATGCAACTATTGCAAGCACATTTATGTTAATAGAGGCTTTTTATTCTGTTTTATCCATTTATGATCCATTTGCTTTTAATTAAGAACACAAGTGAAAACACATGTCCATAGCTATAAGTCAATCAAAGAAGAAATAAAAAGAGTAACAAAATGTGCTGAGGCCTGATGAAACAAATTTGCCAGGTCTGGAATAGAGAGTGTGTGTTGTTGAACCGAACCGGAACATTACGAGAACTTGTTTTCTTCACTGTTTAAAATGCACTGATCACCACAGCTCAGTAAGTGTGGACAGACTCATCTCACACACCTCTCACACACACACAAACAGGCTAAAATATATTTAGCAATTTTTTTTCTCTTTTGAAAATCAAAGAGCCTATGTTCAGCTTTATTACAGAGCATTAAGTGTGCAAATGTTTCCTTGTAAGCTGTTTCTATTAATAGAACAAGCAAAATCATCCCGCCTTTGGATCTTTGTTTTTTAATGACATCGACTGGTTGGAGTCAACGCGACTGACACTCTCAACTAGTCGACTATTTAAATACCAATTGTCATGCCAACTCCTAGTGTGTGAATGTTTTGTCTTTCTCCACATCCTGGTCCTCCTCTCACTCTTCTCTCTTCAGACTGTGTGTTCTAGAGACCTGCATCGGGCGGGAATTCCCGCGGACCCACGGGACCCGTGAGCAAACCCTCGGGATCGGGCGGTTTTAACGTTGCCTCGGGCGGGAACGGCGGTCAGGCCAAACCCTCGGGTCCCGAACGGACCCGCGCTCTCTCCGCTGTCTTGAAAATATTACGTAGCAAGAAAGAAATACGGCTTTGTGCGCGCTGCTGTTCAACAGAGAGACACAACACGGACACCTGCGAGGTGCAGACACGTAAACTCTGCTGTATTTCCTAGTCTAGCGTGCGTATCGGAGCATCATCTGTGCGTCCTCGCGCCAGCAGCAGCCGCAGCACGGGCGTAAGCTTTCCCAGAGGAGTGAATGAAGGACTGGCTTTTACGCACGGGGAGATGGAGATAATACACACGGAGTTTGGGCAAGTAAAGTGTTTGTTTAGCAGAAACTGGAGGTGTGAGGAGCTTTGTATTTCAGGTAAGAAATACACAGACATCATGGCTTTATGATTGAATGTGTCAAACGAACATAATCGCCTTGTTGCAGATTATTTAGGCTGGTGCCTAATCATTTTTAAACTAGATGCAGAGAGTTATGCAGAGTTTAGTCATTTGTGTCCGTGTTGTTATGCCCTGGGCCGCCACGCAACCTCCGTGTCACCAAAAAAAAAAAAAAAAGTCGGGACCCAACGGGACCCGCGGGAGCTTCTCGGGCGGGCAGGCACACGGGGGCCTCGGGATCGGGCGGGAACGGTCACGGATGCTTCGGGATCGGGCGGGAGCGGTCATGAAAATCTAGTCCCGTGCAGGTCTCTAGTGTGTTCTACATGTTGTGTTTCACTTACTCCACATCCTGCTCCTCCTCTCTCCCTTCAGACTGTGTGTTCTAGATGTTGTGTGTGTTGTACATGTTGTTACAGATGTCGTTCTAGATGTTATGTGTGACTCACTCCACATCCTGGTCCTCCTCTCTCCCTTCAGACTTGGATGCTCCACACCACAGGAGTAGACTTGTCCTTCCTCTGGGACCAGGTCTAGTCTGGAGATCTGTGTGAAGGAGCCGTCGCTCTGAGGATAGGGCTGGGACACAGAGGCAGTGTGGGTCACGTTCAGTCCGTCTTTGGTCCAGTAGAAGTGGACTGGAGCTGGGAAGAACCCAGAGGCATGACACACCAGAGTGTTGGGCTCAGAAGGTATCAGCTGGTTTTTGGGATACAGCAGAGGTTTCTCTGGAGGATCTGAAGGAGCGAGAGGTGAGTGAGAAAGAAGAGAGAGAGAGAGAGAGCGTACTGAGGAGCACTTACCTAGCTTCAAGGAAAAGTTTTTTACGTTATCTTGAAACAGCTGCAGGTTAGCCTTACAGATGACTTCAAACATCCGAAGCAAGCTATGCAATATTGGGAAATCTACTGGATCTCCAAAATCAGCGTAGACCACCTTATTTTCACGGTCGAGATATATTCCCACTTCTCCGTCCACACCAACCATCGCCTCCTGGTCTTGGTCATCCGCTGAACAGCCGCTAATGAAAATTCCATCGTAATCTAAAAGACAAAAGCAGACCCTTTTCAAAGATTTGTCTGCATTTTGAAAAATCAATAACATCATCCCATTTCCAATGATAATCAACACTGATGTTTGACAACTAAAGATCGGCTCTGGATCAGGCCCAAACAGACAATTTACATTTTGTTTATTTTTGACAAATGTGTGTGAGCAGAAAGTACAAAAGCAAAGAGATTAAAGCGAAGTGTCAGTACCTCCCTTATGCCTTAGTTTTAGTATTTTTCTGACCCTTACTAACCCTGACAGCTGCTCACACACAACTGATATCTTTAGAATCGTGAGTATTATTGAGTGTAGTAGGTTGGGGTTTGCGTTGTGACCAGTAGGTGGCGTAGAGCTATAAAACTGCCCCATCTTAGCGATCAAACTGTGACCCTAACGTGCCAATCCCACTACATGCAGCTCCGCACCGCCCAGCTCCGACCGTCGGAGTGGCTGCAGAACTGTTGTCAATGAGAACCGTTCCACATGCTGCGCGTCCTCTCCGCAGGAATCCGCCCAGCTCCGTCTCTCCGCCGCCGTACGACCAAAATACGGATTAAGGCTATTTTCTTCTCCGCCCGAGTCCGGCCACGTCAATCTCCGCCAATCAAAACGCACCAAACAGGAAAAAGAAAGTGAACTATGTCCGGATTTACGAAGTAAAATCACTCCGCACGTACTTTGTATTGATCAGATAACGAAAAGTTTGTAGTTTTACATAAAGTTTCTTTGATATTTGGACACAGCAGAATGTTAACTACAGACCATGTCACTGACACATGGACAGGACAACGTTACTGAGTTTGTGCTCGTAACAGCCTCTTTACCCTCAGCGGAGGAAGAAAACACGTCCTGTTTCACAAACTCGTGTTTTTGGCGCATGCTCGTCTTGAGCTCCTCGGGGCGACGCAGCTCTGTGGAGGGACTGGAGCGGAGACAGTGGGCGAGGGGTCTGCGGCAACTTTCGGAGGCGGACCGGGGCGGAGCGGAGCTGCATGTAGTGGGATTGGCGCGTTAAGCTGCAGCCTTCCGGTCGGCTTCTCTGTGCCACCCTCTGCTTAAAGGCCAGGTACAGTACAGATAGATAGTACAGATAGATAGATAGACAGTGCATTGCGTAATGTTTTAGTAAAACTCATGTTATTTGGTGGACTACTAGGAACTCTCTCTAGCTCCGTGGTGTGGTAAAAGACACCTGAGCCTCCACACATAGAGCTCCGTGGGAAGTGTGTGTGTTTGGGTCAAGTTCCGGTTCGGGCATGATGTTGGTAAAAAGGCTCTCTGGATCTGCATCACTATTGAATGAGGGATGACTCAGACTCATAAAAGGGTCCGCTGCAAACAAAGCGAAGGAACCATTGCCACCTTGTCTTTTGTTTTTCATTGTTACTTGTAAAGCTGTTGACTGTAACATGTCTAAAGAACCACGTGGACCTGGAGACAGACTGGGACACTGCCCTGGTAACTGTGGGCACCAAGTGGACAATAGTATTCAAAGAGACCATATATGACAATTATAGAATGTGAACTTACATATTGTACTTTTAAAACTACTGTATTGTGATGGTAAACTAAAGCTCATGTTCACAATAAATATTCAGTAACTTATTGTTGGGTTCTCAAAGCTTCTGAGGCCAAGGACCCCTTATCGGTATGAAAATATTTCAAGGACCCCGTATTGTTTGGTTGCCTGAGCAGCCAGTCTCTACACGCTTTGACAGACACTTTACAAAGACGTGAGGGTCTGGATCAGAGCGCTGGGGTTCAGTTTGGAGGGCGGGCTTTACCAGCGCTGAGTCAACCAATCACAGAAAACATGGAAATTCTACCAAAACAGCGACACTAAACCAGATGTCATCATAAATATGTAGCGCGAGGATTTTTCTGTATTTTTTTGGTAGAATTGATAAGTTCAGAATTGTTCAAACCAAAGCAAGAGTCAAAAAAAATTATCTATGAGCCATCCTGAATGTTTTGAAAGGTTTTGAAATTGTCGAGTGAAGGGGGGCGGTCGTTTGAGATCGGATCGTCTTAACTTTGGACGACGAAGTGATTCTGTCTCTGTCTTTGGTTCCAGACTCTTCTGCATTCGAACTGAATGTAGGAGGGGCTGCTCAGGCAAATTGTCCGACACACTGACATCATAGTATAAGTTAAAACCAGGCTTTTTGTCAAACTGTAAATGAAATATTATTTTCTCCTTACTTATTTTTTATTGATAACGTTTCTGTCAAATACATGTGTCTAGGATGGTCTGTAGAATTCAATGTCGTCAGAAATTTTTTGGAGACCCCCAACATTTGACCCGGACCCCACTTTAAGAACCACTGACTAATGCAGGGGTGTCGAACTCATTTTGACAAAGGGCCATATTAGCATCGGGGTTATCCATGAAGGGCCGGTTATAACTCAAATTAACCTTATTAATCTTTGACATATTACAAATAACAGTTGTTTTTTATTTTTGTATATTGACTGAAGTGACAATTACTGAATAAACATCTGCATTAGTCTGAAAAATGACTTTCTCTTTAAGTTTCAGACAAATATTCCATTATGGCAATATTAAAGTAAATCTTATAAGACCTTGAGGGCCACATGGAATGAGGTGGAGGGCCGCATCTGGCCCCCGGGCCTTGAGTTTGACATATGTGGACTAATGGAACATGCCACTTCTTTGAACAAACCTTTGAGCTTTCAGTTCTTTAGTTTCCCTGCTGGTCCAGGGCGACATTGTTGGTTTTCAGTTTATTTAATTGAAGTTTAATTTACAGTTTGAAGTAATCTGGAAATATTGTAACACCTGGGATCAGTCTTGTGAGTATTGTGAATACTGTAGTGAGAGCTGCACACACATTAGTGATAGTGTCAGTATTAGTTTGATTAGTTTGATGAGGTTTATAGTGGGACTCACCCTGGGCAGAGCAGAGCTGCACACACATTAGTGATAGTGTCAGTATTAGTTTGATGAGGTTTATAGTGGGACTCACCCTGGGCAGAGCTGCACACACATTAGTGACAGTGTCAGTATTATTAGTTTGATGAGGTTTATAGTGGGACTCACCCTGGGCAGAGCTGCACACACATTAGTGACAGTGTCAGTATTATTAGTTTGATGAGGTTTATAGTGGGACTCACCCTGGGCAGAGCTGCACACACATTAGTGACAGTGTCAGTATTATTAGTTTGATGAGGTTATAGTGGGACTCACCCTGGGCAGAGCTGCACACACATTAGTGATAGTGTCAGTATTATTAGTTTGATGAGGTTTATAGTGGGACTCACCCTGGGCAGAGCTGCACACACATTAGTGATAGTGTCAGTATTATTAGTTTGATGAGGTTTATAGTGGGACTCACCCTGGGCAGAGCTGCACACACATTAGTGATAGTGTCAGTATTATTAGTTTGATGAGGTTTATAGTGGGACTCACCCTGGGCAGAGCTGCACACACATTAGTGACAGTGTCAGTATTAGTTTGATTAGTTTGAGGAGGTTTATAGTGAGACTCACCCTGGGCAGAGCTGCACACACATTAGTGATAGTGTCAGTATTAGTTTGATTAGTTTGATGAGGTTTATAGTGGGACTCACCCTGGGCAGAGCAGAGCTGCAAACACAGCAGGACCAGGAGAAGCTTCATGTTGAACTAAACTCTGTGTGAGATCAGTGTCTGTTTAATTCAGGGCTCGGCCAATCAGAGCGCAGCATCACTTGTCTCCAGGTAAATGTCAGCTCCAGAGACACAGTCTGAAAAAGACTATCACACCAAACTGAGTCAGAATTAGAAAATGTTCTAATCTGTTGTGTGGGCTTTAATGGAGATAACCTGTGTCACACCAGATGGATCTGAGTTTTTCCACATTATGAAACTTAATGTGGAAGAGTTCAGGACAAGATTCAAACTGACTGGGTGATTGGCAAACTAGTTCCCACCTACTTTAGTTTGTGCTTAACCAATCACTTCAATGAATCATAATGACGTATCCAATGTGCCTTATTTATAAGAGTTGCACACAAAATGGTTTACATTTTGGGTGTAGCTACTCCTCGTGTTTGCCTGGTCTGAGCCTGAGCCTGGTCTAACCCTGAGCCTGGTCTAACCCTGAGCCTGGTCTGAGCCTGAGCCTGGTCTAACCCTGAGCCTGGTCTAACCCTGAGCCTGGTCTGAGCCTGAGCCTGGTCTAACCCTGAGCCTGGTCTAACCCTGAGCTGAGCCTGAGCCTGGTCTAACCCTGGTCTAACCCTGAGCCTGGTCTAACCCTGAGCCTGGTCTGAGCCTGAGCCTGGTCTAACCCTGGTCTAACCCTGAGCCTGGTCTAACCCTGAGCCTGGTCTGAGCCTGAGCCTGGTCTAACCCTGGTCTAACCCTAACCCTAACCCTGCTCCGCACACTTCTGCTTTGGCTTCACTCTCAGTATTTAAATCTATTTAGCCTGTTATGTCCTAAAAACTGTTTCTGTAAAATACCAATTGACAAGTCAGGACCACAACAAAGAATGTAATTAGGATATTTATTGATGATGAATGGACAAATGGACGGATGGATCGTGGGTGGATGGAGAGACTGTGGATGTAGGCTCAGACTCGGTGATCCGTTCAGTCGATTTAGGACCACCAAAAGAAGATGAAAGTGAGAGATGAGCATGTTTACGATGATGGAATGAGCTTGACAAGACGAGAGATTATGAAGTATCTGGCTTGTAAAAGAGAAGCTTAGCAGTTCCAATCAGCCTGTCTGGAGACCGCGCTGGACAACTGTAGACCTCAGATCACTGAAAGGCGGACTCCGGTCCGGATCCCGGACCCAAGTGCTGCCCCGTCCGGATCGGGCAACCCTCCTGTAAACACCGCAGAAAAGCTGGAGAATGTAGATGTGATTCTGTAAAGAAGCGCTGTGCAGACTGAACTCATCAATAGAAGCGCGCACATCTCCACTGTGACTTGTCTTTTTCACTTTTGGCACAGCGCCAGAGACAGACATACGGTTCACGTCGGTACGGTGCAGTCTTTTTGTCTGCAGAGTGTATTTAAAGGACGTGGTTATGTGTTCGCATAACTTTTGGCACAACACCAGAGACAGACATACGGTTCATGTCCGCGCGGTTCAGTCTCCGGGTCTGCACGTTCATACTTGTATTTAGAGAGCGCCTTTGTAGGCTTTGTGTGTGCGTGTAATGAACACGATTCAGAGCACTGTTTGTATGATTCTTTTCATAAAGTCGCATGTGTCCTTTCACCAATCAGCCAATCACATGGCTTTATTCCGTGAGCGTTTTGTCCAGTGGGACAGAGAAACCTTTTGGTGACACAAGCAGCACAATTAAGTTGAAAACATGTTTATATGTTCTCACATTTAGATAAACTTTCCTGATCCTTAAAAACATTAAAAATTAGTAACTTCCAAAATAGATTTATTTTGTAAATAGTAGCCTAACTATTAGGATTGCAATGACCACCAGTAATTTTGTTTTATTTTTAATTTCAGTGATGTTTTTAGGACTCCAGAGGAACCGCCGCTGCTGCTGCTGCTGCTGCTGAGACACAAGAGAAGGCTTCAGTCAGAATTGTTTCGGTTTGAATTCAAGATTCTTCATTCTTTTGACTTTGATCACCTGAAAGACAAACACTGGTGTTCATTCAAACTTTCACTTATTAAAACTCACTGCTGCACTTTCTGCTCTGGTACCAGCAGCAGTTCCCCAGAGTAATGAAAGAATGGCTTTAAAAGGAACCCCGAATATTTACATAAATAGATCGAAAATACTTCGCGTAGGTATACTTACTAAAAAGTAGAACTTAAAGTAAACAAATATTCGCCGTTTGACGTAAAATTGTTATGTTTACAACAACTTCCTGATATTACGGGCGCCGCCATCTTGAGGTGATGACGCAGAATCGTGTGGCGCACTGGCGCAGTGAGCGCAACAGCTGCAACAGTTGCCGTTGATCTGGTTAACAGGAGCGTCAGTAGTGTTTGTAAAATGGTATATTGTGTGGCTTTTGGTTGTGATTTCGTCTCGGAGGAAACAAGGAGAATGTTTAAGCTTTCATAACTTTCCTCGTAGTTACACGATTCGACGTCATACTACCCATAATGCACTGCGTTGTAAACAATGATGGCGTCTTCCGTGAAAATATAATTCTTAAAAGTTTAATAAAACGGTAGATTTTTCAGATTATTTTCGTGTGTATTTATATCTTTGATGATATAAGGAAAACTCGAAAACAAACATTAACAAATTCTCGGGGTTCCTTTTAAGAGACAGGCTTAAGTAACGGGTGGAGTTTGAGCAAAGTAAAGTTTGGATTCAGCAGAAAGTGGAGATGTGTGGAATGCTTTAGCGGGATTTTAAGATTTGATTCATAGAGTGTTGGTCATGTTTGTTTATGAACTGTATGTCTTATGTCTGAGGCCCTGGAGCCTTTTGCATCAGTAAAAACATCAGCGACAGACACAGGAGCTTGTTCAACATCAAGGCTTTTAAAAGACCAAAAGTATGACAGATAAAATACCTCATGACAGCTTGTCCGTCACAGTTAAAGAGGAAACCACATTGTTCCGATGTCTGATGTGAATCTTTGGAGTTGGACTGGGTTTGTGTGTGTGTGTGTGTGTGTACCCCTCTCACCTACAAGACCAGTCCTGCAGGAAATAAGAACGCCTCTACTACTGAACCAGAGCCACATCTCACGAAGGAAACTAAAAATAGAAACAGGTACTTTTTGTGCCTCATGATTTGTCAGATCCATTTCCTTTTGCATCATTCACTTTATATTTGTTAGTGTTGGTTCTGGTTGGACCGGTTTAGAAAAATGTAGAGTGATCTTATCTGTGAGTGATCTGTGAGCCAATCAGAAAACAGGAGAGTGTGAGTGATCTGTGAGCCAATCAGGAAACAGAAGAGCGTCTTGTGTAAAAGTCCTGCAGACAAACGTGTTGGTGCAGATGTTACAGTGGAGTTGTGCTTCGTATTTCTGCTGCTTCCGTCTGAAGTGAAACATTAGACTGGAGTGGCTTCAGTCTGCTCACTTTACACTCTCTGCAGGTTTACTTCTGTTTTTGCATAAAGTCACACGTAAAGCTGAAACACAAAACAAACTAACTTCCACTTTGTCTGAGTTGTTTTCTACATTTCTCATTGGAATAAAAGCCCTCACAACGTTCTAATATTTTCCAGTTGTATTTATTTGTAAATTTGCATGTAAATATGTAAAGACTAATGTGGGAAGATGGCCTGTTATTTATAAGTTTATTATTTTGTTTGCATGTTATTGGTTTGAGGTGATTTATTTTACATATTTGATTTATTTTTGTGTTCATCATTTTGAATTACCTGAATTAATGCATTTTTTTATGTTTGTTGGACAATTTTCTTTTTCCTGAGTTTTGAGCACAGGCCACGCCCACTGGGAAAGACTGGCCCAGCTCACCTGTTGTGTGTGAGTCAAATCAGTGTGTGCGGAGGGAAAGACAAATGGACGTGCAAACAGACAGAAGACATAGCAAGTGCAAGGGCAAGGACATCTGTAAGGGCACGGAGAAGGTACACAGGAAAGGACAACACGGGAAGGACAACACGGAAAAGGCGACTGAGAGGGCAGAGGAACGCACACGGAAAGAGAACTGAAAGGACAGCTGGAAGGACTCGGGGCACGGCAGAAGCAGCACAAGAGACGGTACGCGAAGGTGACGCAACCACTCGGCACGGGACGGACCACAACGGGCACGGCAGAAGCAACACAGAGCGAGCGACAGGGACACGGAGATCCGAGGACGAGACCACGACCACCCAAACACTCACTAAGGCCTGATCAACGTAACCTGGACGGCTGTAGAGAGCCGTCCAGACCCGGTGAGTGTCGGATGCACGGGGTGGTTTGACACTGGGCTCACACTGTCTCCAGATCCGGATCCGTCTGGGTCCGGTTGTCACACACTGCCTCCAGAATACACATGTGTATGTACAGACTCTGCTGGCCTCGCAAGACCACGAGTTCACGAGGATTCACGCTCAACTTGGAAGTTTCAGGGAGTTTACGTGATCTCTGACACATGGATGTGTAAACAAGGACACATGCGCTGAGTTTTGGGCTTATTTCACATCACTTCATTTTCTGTTGGATTTTTTGCAGCACAATGGGTAAGTACTGGACGTTTATTTACATCCTGTGTGTTCAATAGTCGTGTATATGTCGAGCATTTTGACGTATTTGTTGTAGTAGTAGAAACGTAATGTTTTTACCTTAAAAAACACCGGATTCACTTCACCCGCGAGCGCTTGGTTTCCTGTTTGTCGTGTCTTGTTTTCACAACTTTACCAAAAAGAGCTCCGGAGCGCTCCGGCAGTCCGGAAAAATCTTCTTGAAACGGAAACGATCCAGACGTACGGAGCGGAGCCGGACCGGATGGATCGCGGTGTGAGAGCCTCTCATTACTTTTCAAGAAACGGAAAGCCCCGGATCCAGTGTGAGCCCGGCGTCACGCAAAGTGTATATTTTTTCCCTCTACACTGGCAGATCTCCTCTACACGCAGGCAGAGGCGGAGCGGCGCTGGCGAGACGGGACGAGGCCAGACGAGACGGCTCTAAGAGACGGCGTGGCAGCGGTGCCTGGTGGAGCCAGATGGAACTGCCCGAGTCACTTTAGCCCTGCTTCTCTTTTATGGACTTTTTAGCTTTTTAGACATTTTTAACCATTAGTTTTATCGAGAATTCTTTTATTGTGGTTTTAATTTTTGTAATAAATTCAATTTAAACTTTTACTCTCTGGTTTTTAATTCACTGCTCACCCCTTGGTTTAATGTACCTGTGGTTTTAAAAATAGAGTCCTAGCCTCTCTAACATAGGTGGCGTTGTTGGCAATTTTAACTTTAATACATTTTTAAATGGGCTAATTTTTAATTGATTTTAACTTATTTATTAGCCTCCCTCGGCCACACTAAAGCCAACACGGCTCATTTCCATCTTCAGTTTCTTGACAGGTTGATGTCAAGAACATCTAAAAACAGAATCAGTCACATCAGACCAAACACTTTCACTGCACAGACACATCGACCTGTTTTCTTTAATCCACATTTGCTGTTGTAGTTGTTTCAGCAGTGAGTGACAAAACTGTTCTAATGTTCATGTTGTTTCCCCACAGAGGTCTGTTTGTGTCTATTGTTAAAGATGAACAGTGTTAAATTCATCCAAATGCTTTTTAAAGGTACATAATACTTCTCCTTTGAGCCTCACAGATCCTCCAACAGAAACTCAAACCACGAAAATCTGCTTCACATCAGATCCACTAAACCAGAATCACATAACTTTATTCCAGAGCCGTTTGTAACTCACTTCTGGAGATCGTTTGTTATTAATTTCATTTGGAGAAAAAGGTTTGAACACTGTTGTAGGTCATGAGAAGCTTGTGGGGCAAGTAAAGTTTCATATAAACTTCTGCTCTGCTGTTATCCAGTTAAATACAATTTAAGGACAGTAATGGACAAGACCTGGACATTTTGTGAAAACATCAACTCATCTCTTTTGGTCATGCCCATCTACTGCCCTCTTTTGGAATAACTTTGTTATGCACATGATGATACTTGCCAAATGTTATATTCATAAATCCAAAATTAAAAAACAGTGTTCACTGTCTTTCAAAGCTAAATAATCAGTGCAAACCAACAATAAATGACTAACAACTACACCCCCCCCCCAAAAAAAAAACAACACAAAACTGTTTGATATATTGATTTTAAACTGAAGCTTCCTTTTCCTCTTTTTTTCCTTATTTCCGTAAACTGCTTTTCTTTTTTGTTCTCTTTGAGGTTGTCTTCTGTTAATTATATTCTATTATGTTTTAATATTTTAATGATATTATGTTTATGCACATTTCTGTTTTTCTCTTGATAATAATAATAATAATAATAATAATAATAATAATAATAATAATAATATAATAATAATAATAATAATAATATAATAATAATAATAATAATAATAATAATAAATTTAAAAAAAGTGAAATCCCAGTCAACAGTGAAACCGCGCCCTCTCCTGACGCCTGCTGGAACTGCTTCTTCTGTAAGTGAATGAGGCCTGACACTTTTCACCTACAGACGACAGGTGGAGGACGACAGGCGGAGGACGACAGGCGGAGGACGGCAGGCGGAGGACGACAGGCGGAGGACGACAGGTGGAGGACGGCAGGCGGAGGACGGCAGGCGGAGGGACGGCAGGCGGAGGACGGCAGGCGGAGGACGGCAGGCGGAGGACGGAGGCGGAGGACGGCAGGCGGAGGAGACAGGCGGAGGACGACAGGCGAAGGACGGCAGGCGGAGGACGGCAGGTGGAGGACGACAGGTGAAGGACGACAGGACGGCAGGCGGAGGACGACAGGTGAAGGACGACAGGCGAAGGACGACAGGACGGCAGGCGGAGGACGACAGGTGAAGGACGACAGGTGTAGGATGGCAGGCGGAGGACGACAGGCGGAGGACGACAGGTGGAGGACGACAGGACGGCAGGCGGAGGACGACAGGTCGAGGACGACAGGTGAAGGACGACAGTGAAGGACGACAGGACGGCAGGCGGAAGACAACAGGTGGAGGACGACAGGACGGCAGGCGGAGGACGACAGGCGGAGGACGACAGGACGGCAGGCGGAGGACGACAGGCGGAGGACGACAGGTGGAGGACGACAGGACGGCAGGCGGAGGACGACAGGTGAAGGACGACAGGTCGAGGACGACAGGTGAAGGACGACAGGTGAAGGACGACAGGTGGAGGACGACAGGACGGCAGGCGGAGGACGACAGGTCGAGGACGACAGGTGAAGGACGACAGGACGACAGGCGGAGGACGACAGGAGGAGGACGACAAGACGGCAGGCGGAGGACAACAGGTGAAGGACGACAGGTGTAGGATGGCAGGTGGAGGACGACAGGCGGAGGACGACAGTCGGAGGACGACAGGTGAAGGCGGCAGGCGGAGGACGACAGGACGGCAGGCGGAGGACGACAGGCGGAGGACGACAGGCGGAGGACGGCAGGCGGAGGACGATAGGCGGAGGACGGCAGGCGGAGGACGCTAGGCGGAGGACGGCAGGCGGAGGACGGCAGGCGGAGAACGGCAGGCGGAGGACGGCAGGCGGAGGACGCTAGGCGGAGGACGGCAGGCGGAGGACGACAGGCGGAGGACGCTAGGCGGAGGACGGCAGGCGGAGGACGACAGGCGGAGGACGCTAGGCGGAGGACGGCAGGCGGAGGACGACAGGCGGAGGACGACAGGCGAAGGACGGCAGGCGGAGGACGACAGGACGGCAGGCGGAGGACGACAGGTGAAGGACGACAGGCGAAGGACGACAGGACGGCAGGCGGAGGACGACAGGCGGAGGACGACAGGTGGAGGACGACAGGACGGCAGGCGGAGGACGACAGGACGGCAGGCGGAGGACGACAGGTGAAGGACGACAGGTGTAGGATGGCAGGTGGAGGACGACAGGCGGAGGACGACAGGCGGAGGACGACAGGTGAAGGACGGCAGGCGGAGGACGACAGGTGAAGGACGACAGGACGGCAGGCGGAGGACGACAGGACGGCAGGCGGAGGACGACAGGTGTAGGATGGCAGGCGGAGACGACAGGCGGAGGACGACAGGTGGAGGACGACAGGACGGCAGGCGGAGGACGGCAGGCGGAGGACGACAGGCGGAGGACGACAGGTGAAGGACGGCAGGCGGAGGACGACAGGTGCAGGACGGCAGGCGGAGGACGGCAGGCGGAGGACGGCAGGCGGAGGACGGCAAGGCGGAGGACGGCAGGCGGAGGACGGCAGGCGGAGGACGGCAGCGGAGGACGGCAGGCGGAGGACGGCAGCGGAGGACGGCAGGCGGAGGACGACAGGTGAAGGACGGCAGGCGGAGGACGACAGGCGGAGGACGACAGGCGAAGGACGGCAGGCGGAGGACGGCAGGCGGAGGACGACAGGTGAAGGACGACAGGACGGCAGGCGGAGGACGACAGGTGAAGGACGACAGGCGAAGGACGACAGGACGGCAGGCGGAGGACGACAGGTGAAGGACGACAGGTGTAGGATGGCAGGCGGAGGACGACAGGCGGAGGACGACAGGTGGAGGACGACAGGACGGCAGGCGGAGGACGACAGGTCGAGGACGACAGGTGAAGGACGACAGGTGAAGGACGACAGGACGGCAGGCGGAAGACAACAGGTGGAGGACGACAGGACGGCAGGCGGAGGACGACAGGCGGAGGACGACAGGACGGCAGGCGAGGACGACAGGCGGAGGACGACAGGTGGAGGACGACAGGACGGCAGGCGGAGGACGACAGGTGAAGGACGACAGGTCGAGGACGACAGGTGAAGGACGACAGGTGAAGGACGACAGGTGGAGGACGACAGGACGGCAGGCGGAGGACGACAGGTCGAGGACGACAGGTGAAGGACGACAGGACGACAGGCGGAGGACGACAGGAGGAGGACGACAAGACGGCAGGCGGAGGACAACAGGTGAAGGACGACAGGTGTAGGATGGCAGGTGGAGGACGACAGGCGGAGACGACAGTCGGAGGACGACAGGTGAAGGCCGGCAGGCGGAGGACGACAGGACGGCAGGCGGAGGACGACAGGCGGAGGACGACAGGCGGAGGACGGCAGGCGGAGGACGATAGGCGGAGGACGGCAGGCGGAGGACGCTAGGCGGAGGACGGCAGGCGGAGGACAGCAGGCGGAGAACGGCAGGCGGAGGACGGCAGGCGGAGGACGCTAGGCGGAGGACGGCAGCGGAGGACGCTAGGCGGAGGACGGCAGGCGGAGGACGACAGGCGGAGGACGCTAGGCGGAGGACGGCAGGCGGAGGACGACAGGCGGAGGACGACAGGCGGAGGACGACAGGCGAAGGACGGCAGGCGGAGGACGACAGGACGGCAGGCGGAGGACGACAGGTGAAGGACGACAGGCGAAGGACGACAGGACGGCAGGCGGAGGACGACAGGCGGAGGACGACAGGTGGAGGACGACAGGACGGCAGGCGGAGGACGACAGGACGGCAGGCGGAGGACGACAGGTGAAGGACGACAGGTGTAGGATGGCAGGTGGAGGACGACAGGCGGAGGACGACAGGCGGAGGACGACAGGACGGCAGGCGGAGGACGACAGGTCGAGGACGACAGGTCGAGGACGACAGGTGAAGGACGACAGGACGACAGGCGGAGGACGACAGGTGAAGGACGACAGGCGGAGGACGACAGGTGAAGGACGACAGGTGTAGGACGACAGGACGGCAGGCGGAGGACGACAGGTGGAGGACGACAGGCGGAGGACGACAGGTGAAGGACGACAGGTGTAGGATGGCAGGCGGAGGACGACAGGTGGAGGACGACAGGCGGAGGACGACAGGTGAAGGACGACAGGTGTAGGATGGCAGGCGGAGGACGACAGGCGGAGGACGACAGGTGGAGGACGACAGGACGGCAGGCGGAGGACGACAGGACGGCAGGCGGAGGACGACAGGTGTAGGATGGCAGGCGGAGGACGACAGGCGGAGGACGACAGGTGGAGGACGACAGGACGGCAGGCGGAGGACGACAGGTCGAGGACGACAGGTCGAGGACGACAGGTGAAGGACGACAGGACGACAGGCGGAGGACGACAGGTGAAGGACGACAGGTGTAGGATGGCAGGTGGAGGACGACAGGCGGAGGACGACAGGCGGAGGACGACAGGACGGCAGGCGGAGGACGACAGGCGGAGGACGGCAGGCGGAGGACGGCAGGTGGAGGACGACAGGTGAAGGACGACAGGCGGAGGACGACAGGACGGCAGGCGGAGGACGACAGGTCGAGGACGACAGGTGAAGGACGACAGGACGACAGGCGGAGGACGACAGGAGGAGGACGACAAGACGGCAGGCGGAGGACAACAGGTGAAGGACGACAGGTGTAGGATGGCAGGTGGAGGACGACAGGCGGAGGACGACAGGTGAAGGACGACAGGCGAAGGACGACAGGACGGCAGGCGGAGGACGACAGGTGGAGGACGACAGGCGGAGGACGACAGGTGAAGGACGACAGGTGTAGGACGACAGGACGGCAGGCGGAGGACGACAGGTGGAGGACGACAGGCGGAGGACGACAGGTGAAGGACGACAGGTGTAGGATGGCAGGCGGAGGACGACAGGTGGAGGACGACAGGCGGAGGACGACAGGTGAAGGACGACAGGTGTAGGATGGCAGGCGGAGGACGACAGGCGGAGGACGACAGGTGGAGGACGACAGGACGGCAGGCGGAGGACGACAGGTCGAGGACGACAGGTGAAGGACGACAGGTGAAGGACGACAGGACGGCAGGCGGAGGACGACAGGTGGAGGACGACAGGACGGCAGGCGGAGGACGACAGGTGGAGGACGACAGGACGGCAGGCGGAGGACGACAGGACGGCAGGCGGAGGACGACAGGTGAAGGACGACAGGTGTAGGATGGCAGGTGGAGGACGACAGGCGGAGGACGACAGGCGGAGGACGACAGGTGAAGGACGGCAGGCGGAGGACGACAGGACGGCAGGCAGAGGATGACAGGACGGCAGGCAGAGGACGGCAGGTGGGACTCAGTGGGACTTTCTTGGTTAAATAAAGGTGCACGTGTGAACTTAGTCTTTTGTGACACAATTAAAACAAGGATAAAAAATCTAGAGTCAGTTTTATTAAAGTAGCAGCAGAAAAAACACATAAGACAAAAGTAGTGTTTAAACTTGACACATCATTTCTATGAAACTCGTCTAAAACGATCAACGGAGACAGTTTCAAAGAGTCATCAGTGCAAAATCACTTTGATAAAAAGCTTTGTTCCGGTGTCAGCAAAAGTAGTGACTTTAAAATACTGTAAGTGTGGAGCAGCTTCAGGAGCCTCTGGAGACCAGGAACCAGCCTGAAACACACAGAGACCAGCAGTGAGTCTCACGTCAGACATTCAGAACCTTTAAAACCTGATTCTGGTTCTCGCTCTATCCTCAGCTGCCACTTTGATCAGACCTCTCCATGAACCTGCAGGCCTGCTTCTAAACTCTCACTGCAGAAATCACTCTTGACTTCTGTCTGATCTTCTCTGCTGATGTTTGGTCTTCCTTCGCTCCAGCGTTCTCTCCATCACATCACCTGAAGCTTCAAATCTAAGCTCTCCTATTCTTTGTCTCCATCCACACACCAGACTCTCTCAGGTGTCTGCTGTTCATCAGACGCAAACATTAAAACTAACTTTGTCTCTGGATATATGCTGATACCGATACCAAATATTGCATTATAATGGCTAAAGAAGTAAACTATGTAGGCTACAGCATTTAACTCAAATCTATCAATAATCAATAACAATAATGGTTTCTGCAAACTAGACTCCAAAAGCAAACAAATACATATAAAATAGGCTACTGTTACTTTAATAAAGATATGTTTATAACTGTTTTGTGTTTGGATTTTGAAAACTATTTTAGAGTCAAATGTATTTGTCTTTAAACATAAATGTGTTGAGTTTATTCTTATTTAATCTCTTTCCACCTCTGTGTGTCGTAAAAACAACAATGAGGCTGTAAAAAGACGATCCTAACTAAAGCGTAATATAAACAAAAGTCCGAGTTAGCATGTTAGCCTGTTAGCGCCGCTAGCTAGCGCTGCTGTTGGATCGTTTTTAAAGTTAGTTTGACCACAATCCTTCTGCTCTAAAGACTAAATGAAACATCACAGAGGTAACACGGATATTTGTCTGTAAAAAAATTGTGTTTTTATGCTTTCAAGAGTCTCCACAGAGTGTTTACAAGCGGCTCTGACTGTTAGCTGTAGCATTAGCTGTAGCGTTAGCCACAAACAGAAAACAGCTGCTGCTGCATCTACGGCTCCTCATTCAGGACAAATACAGGGCGGTATCGGATTTGAGATTTGTTATGAGTACTCGTTGATACTGATAATTGATAAATGAGTGATAGCAGAGGTTTTGCAAATACTGGTATTGGAACAATCCTAATTAAAACTCTCGTTTGTGACATTTAACCCAGTTCTGCACGGCGCTCAACCCTTAGACCACAGTTTTTCTGATGGATTTTTATTATTATTTATTCTAGAGCCCAACCGATTACTTTTTTCGGAGGCTGATTCCAATTAAAAAAGTCAGAGAAAGGCCGATTTCCAATGAATCAACCAATTTGCTTAGATATATTATGAAAAGAATCACAGCGACTTGTCCCACTTTTACTTCAAGCACACTGCACACACAAATATAAAACTTTTTATCATTTAAATCCTAGAGATTCATGCTGATCAAGTTGTTTTATTAGCAAATGTGCTAACTCGCGTTCTAAGGTACGACTTTGGATTGAACTTTTTCTTATGTTCAGTTTAAACTCAGGCGTCTTCTGGTGACAAAAATGCTGACGCCTTGAATCAGATAAAAAGTTAATCATAAATTAAGGCGTTTCTGTTAAAATAAAGTTTGTAAAATGAATAAGATTGCAGGGATCTCTGATAAAGTGTAAAAACTCGTAAAGACCCAGACGTCGCAGGTTAAATAAAACATTTTAACTGTTCAACCAAACTTCAGCTCACCTCACAAAAACGACATTTTTTTGTTTAACTTCTGCTTCTACAAAGGCATAAAGGGAAATGTATTAATGACCTCTGACCTCTGGACTTGTGTTTGTAGAAAAAGAATCCGGCTAAAATCAGAACCAGACCCAGAACCAGACCAGACGTTGCAATGGCGATCTTATTCTTGTCTCCGTCTGAGAGCGCGCCCTCTGGAAAGACACGGTACTACACTTAGAACATGCTACTGCACTTAGAGATGGAGAGAGAGAGAGAAAGACAGGGGGTCTTACCCCAGTCCAGGATCAGTGGCTCTTTGAGGCTGACGTGTTCAATCAAACAGGAAATCTGGTCTCCAGACCTGTCACAAGAAGAGCTTTAGTCCTGGTTCAGTCCTGGTTTAGTCCTGGTTCAGTCCTGGTTCAGACCTGGGCTGGTACTCGAGGTGTGAGTGGAACTGGTAGTACCAGTCTCCGTCGGGCAGCAGGTCAGTGCTGGTCACTCCAGTGGTGATGTTGATCTTATTGTTGGTCCAGGTCACACTGATGTGTTTGGGAAAAAATCCGTAGACACTGCAGACCAGGACTCTGGTCTGACCAGCAGAGGGCGTTGAGTGCAGGATCGCATAGGGCTCCACTGGGGCAAAAAAAACAAACAAACAGAACAGTGTCATTGTGTTTTTTACAATTTAATTATTATAAAGTTTTAGTTTTTATTTAGTCAAGTTTTGTCATACTATGGCCACAATATCATAATTTTTGCAACAAACTCAGACTTATTAAAGGGGCACAAGTTTGTCCCTGTCTCAAAAATTTGAACAGTGTTTTCATGAACTTGGTAAATCTAGATCTTTTTCAATATTTGTCAAACATATTTGCACACAGAGTGCTGCTGCAGCAGTTAAAAATGATTTCACATTTGTTAAAAACACCGAACACACCGAACTTTTTATAATTTGATCCTTTGCTTTTTGCACTTAAAGGTTTGAGTTTAACACACATGAAGCTGCTTCTTGTTACCCTACATCAGTCTGTCTCTAGAGGAAGCAGCTCACCTGATTTGGACAGGACTTTGTCCACAGCCACATCGGTGGTGTTAACACAGTAAATATACTTCTCCTGTTTGGTCAACTGGATATAGATAGGATCACTGTTCCAACTTTCAGCAAACTTCATTCCTATGTCAGTATATCCCTCAAACGTCCCGACTTGGTCGTCGAATTTGACGATCTCCACTTTGTTGAAGAACCAGGACTTGATGTAGTTCACCACCTCAGGATGTGAGGCGTTGAACTTACAGTGGGCTATAAAAGCATTTAAATATCCATCTGAAAATAGAAAAGAGAAAGTGTGGTCAGGTCTTTGACTAATGATGTTTCTTCAATTTGATCATTTTGATGAAAGGACAGTTTACTAGCAACGACCACACCACAACAAAACAATGCAATTAAGATGTTTATTGATGCTGAATGACGACTGGACTGAGAGAATGTGGAGGCTCCGTCTACAGCGATCTGTTCAGCTGATTCAGGACCTCCATCTGCAGATGGAGACCTCTTTAGCAGGACACATGTAACAGGACGTGTTGTTAGGACTGGAGGCTTCTGGGTAACAGGAGGTGTGGCCGAGGAGGTGAGTGGGCGTGGTTTGCTGGTGAGAAGGTTTGGCCCTCCTGAACCTTAGTTTACAATTTCATTTTTTAACCCCCAGTGATATGCAAAGTATCAAAAACAAGAGTAGTGACTGTTACAGGGTTGACGAGACACTACAACCAGGTGCTCATCAAGCAAAAAACATTACTTACAAAATTGCCACAAAAGCCATGTAAAGTTAAGAAGGTCCAAGTGAAACTGGCACAAGAAGAGCAAAGGTTTGAGGCACTCTGATTATAAAAGTCCTTTAATCGAGAAAGGGACGCCTACGCGTTTCAATCAAAAGGTCTTCTTCAGATCATAGACATTTAAAATACAACAGGAGCTATAAATAGCAAATCAGCAGTCACGTGAACTCATCACATGATAGAGTACTAGAATTACAATATAACAATTACAATACAAAGAGCAAGAAGGAATACCATGATGTAGTAATAATCTATGATGTGACAACATGAAGCATAACAAGGACAAATAGACAAGACTACAACACTTTTTACCTCAAGAAAAAATCTGAGGCCCCTACAGAGAAACTACACAATGACACCACATAATATGTAAAGTATGTTTAGTAAAAATGTGATTTGTGAAGAAACTTAGTTTAATATTTCATGTAGTATTTACAAGGTAAAAGAAACAGCAGAGCGCCTTTTAATCAATAAAATGAATGATGAGTTATCAGATTCATTTCTACAACCTTAAATGATCACTTTGCTGCTGTGTCTACCGCTTCAGCATATTCAGATACAACATTTTTAAATTGAAAGTCTCGATACTCATTCTCATTTACACCGTTAGAGGTAGACTGAACTATCAGAAACCTAATATCAGAGACCTGATGGTCTAGAATCTAAATGTATAAAATAAGCATCACATATTGATGTTTCCCCTGGTAGAACTAAATAATCTGTTTATATCTACAAACTCACTTCCTCCTGTTTGGAAGCTTGCTCAAGTTTTTATTACAGGAGAACCAGAGGATTTGAATAACTATAGACCTATTTCTATACTTTGAACTGTACAAAAATGATTTGAAAAAATGTTTAACCAACAAATGTATTGCTGGTCATGGTGTACAAACATCAATATCAGATTCAGACCTAATCATTGTACCACTACAGCACTTCTTCTATTTACTAATTTAGAAGAAGTGCTAAAATTTACTGATTTGATGAAGAAAACCCATCAGGAGTCATTTTTATCGACTTTTCTAAAGCATTCAATATGATTGATCACTACTACTCTAAGCTTTATTTTGGCTCATGATTAGTTGTTGTTTATTAATAATAATATTAGAAAAATAAAAATGAAGCTTCTCACCTGTCATCCAGAGCTGCAGCAGCAGAACACACAGAGGTCCCCAGGTCCTCATGTCTGACCTCTGACCTCTTACAACCTCACACTTATGACTCACAAAGTGACTGAGACGCTCAAAGCTGTAAGTCTCACTCATGTGACTGTTAAACTCAGGTCATGTGACTGTGTTAAACTCAGGTCATGTGACTGTGTTAAACTCAGGTCATGTGACTCAGTGTCACTTGTCGCCAGGCAGACTCAGGTAAAAACAAACAGATGACTTAACCAGAGAGAGTTGGTCTTATATATATTAAATATATTTATGTTGGATTGAAATCATATAATCACAGAGACAGTGTAGTTTGGCCACATGAGTTTGATGAAGTTTCTTTAGGCCTGAGCAGGACTCTGAACCTCAGGTGTCACAGTGGAACAAACAGAAGAGAAACTTACAAAGACACGTCCCCCACATTGCCTTTTGTGGATGGTTGGTGGTGTTCAGAGGGGCAGCTTTGACTACAATAGTAGTTTACCACCGCTGGCCGGTGCAAGGGGTCAATGCAAAGGGGCCGGTGTGAGGGGCCGTGCGAGAGACTGGTGTGTCCAAATGTACTTGTTTTCTAAGGAATTTTAAAAAATTAAATAGTTGCTTTCCTTTTTTCCTTGAGTGTAGTTCCAGCCTCGCCATGATGTCGATCGCCCTCTAATCCAGAGTGGCGGACGCAAGCGACGTAGCTCTTCCCACTGGGGGGACGGATGCAACCTGCTTCTGCTCGCTCAGACTTGAGAGGTCGTGCTTCTCGCCGGGACCATTGACCTGGAAAGGAGCCTGCGGACACTATTAAAGGCCACTAGGCCCATTATTCATATAAAGAGTGGGAACTTGCCCCGGTGCAGGTCGGGGGGACACTGCGCTCACGCCCTATCCTAGGCCGCAGGATCATGATCTGGAAGTGGGCACTTATCAGGGTGCTAGGGCCTCAGCCACGGTTAAGGCGTACTCCTCTAGGTGGCGCCTCTTTTCTATATGGAACAGAGAGAGGACCTTGGACCCGTTTCCTGTCCTGTCCAGGGTGTGATGAAGTTTCTCCAGAGTCTACTGGAGAATGGCTGAGCTGCCTCGGCCACAAGGGTTTTGTGGGTTATTCCGCACGTAATCACCCGTGGGTTGAGCATTTTCAGCGTGGAGCTTTGAGAACCAGGCCACCTCTCAGATGCGCACCTCCCTCTTGGGAGTATTAAGTCGTTCTGGATGACTTGTCAGCCACAGCTAGTTTCAGACGTTCAGACCAACTGTTGTTATGCTGCACTATTTTTTGCGCAATTTGGAAGGAGTGGCCTGTGTGCTTGCATTTTTGAAGATGCCATGAGCGTTATAGACCAGGTGGTCTGTGGTGGCTGAGGAATGCTCCAATGTTACGCCAGGTCTGATGAGAGTACAGTCTTCCCTTCGCGTAGGATGTAGCCAATAGCGAGGCTCGTAGAGGGCGTAGCACAGCATAGCATAGAAATCTTATGTAACTGTAGTTCTGTGAATATGTGCGTAGCCTCTACCTTCAGGCCCATCAGGCCTGGTCTTCTCTTGGCTGAGTATTGAGTTTCCGGCTTATGCAGGGACTAGGAGCCCCCTCATGATTGGGGCAGGTGGATATTTTTTCTCAGGGCTAGGCGGGGCCTAGGAGTGGACTAGCCAATAGCAAAGCCCATAGAGGGCTACGCTCATAATCATAGACTTCTCACTTCTGATCAGAGCCTCATCAGAAGCTACAACTTTCAGACATTTGTTAGTGTCCAAAGGTGCAAGAAACTGTTTTGGGTTGTTTAGTCAGACTGAGTTTTAGAGGGAAAAGGCCACAATGATAAGACAATGTACAGTTAGATCATGAAAAAAGGCAAAAATACTATCCACTTGCCACGGGAGTGTAATGAAAATTAGAAGAAAAAAATTCTCTCTCTGCCTTGAAGCTTGTCTGCTCGCTCTGCTCATCTGCTCATTGTCCTTCACGTGAGCGGTTAAGACAAATGCAGAATAAACTGTGACACATACAAAGAAGAGCGCAGATTACTTTATGCCCATGAGCCTTTCACTTTCAGAAGCAGCACTTTCACGCTCCAGTTACGAGGCATCAACACAATAAGGTAAAGGCAAACTCACACCAAAGCGTGGCTCCTCGTTTTGCGTCGCTTGGAGTGCATCATGAGTAAGAAAAACTACAAGATCCTCTACAGGTTATTTTAGTAACTTTCTGTTCCAGACCTGTTCTCTTCCCTGCCAGGCCTTTGTGCTCATTTTAAACAATCTTCACAGCTCCACAAAAAACATGTTGAACATGTTGAAAAAAAGAATTGTTATTCTACATTAATCCGTTTAAATTCTTTGTTTTCATTAGATTTCAGTGTTTTTGGTGAAATCGTCCTTGGAGTTTTTGGCTGATTTTTCACTTTCTCATCTTCATTGATCCAAATGAGGTGAGATCTGACATGGAGCTTCAGTCTGAGGAACAATACAGTCAGCATGAGCCTCTCAAACTATTACTTCACTAGCAAGGACCACAAACCACAAAAAGATGTGAAAAATGTTTATTGAAGGAATGAATAATGATGAATTTGTGATTTTTTGATGATGATTAGCTGTGTGATTTGGCTTCAATGGGGCCTAGGCTCCCGGGCCTCGGAAACTTGATGAGCCGGTCAGGAACTCCTCTGCAAATGTTGGATCTTTGCAGAATGAGCTTGAAATAGGAGATGAACTAGAATCTATTGGCAGACTGTCCGACTTCATTGGTGAATAGAGGATCTTGACAGTTGGCACCAAGAGAAAATCTGAAACGGATGAAGTGGATGAGGGGTTCAAAGGGGCTTAAATGAGATTACAACTTGAAAAAGAAAATAGGTGTAGAATGGATACTATGGTTGGTCTTGCTTTGCTTGAGGTGAAAAGCAAGACAGCTGTCGGATATGACCTGGACATCACCGAGACAGGGATGACGAGAAGGATCGTGGAAACCTGACAAACTGTGGGTCCGGATAATTCGACAAGGCATGAGCAAGAGCAGAGACTATTGAAATTGTTACAAATTTGCTTGCCACCCTGAAACATGATTGGCTGGCCTTTCTTGTCTTTGCCTTGAGGAAGGGAAAACTTTGCAGTCATGGCTGTACGAGGAGGAGGAATAGTGGAGAAAAGTTGGAGCGA